>JAOXYL010000105.1:17599229-17612734 GCA_028564955.1 Terapon puta
GAAGGGGAGTCATGCTGCCACGAACATGAAGCAGATGCATATTAATATTTTTAACAGAGTTTTATTATAAGAATAAATCATCTTGTGTTTTTGTTTCGTATCTATCTATCTATCTATCTATCTATCTATCTATCTATGTATATTTATATATTAATAAGATGCAATTTCATCATTCTTTGTGCAAGATTCTGTGTTTGATTTCATTTAGTTGCACAAAGCCATGGCATGCGTTTGAATATAAAGGCATCAGTGTAACTTGTGAATGTTTCTTGTGAGCTCCTCGTGCCTGCTCTTTATTTCTGTGCTGCCTGGAGTATTTCTGTATGGGGCCATTCAAAGATCTGGACCTTCCTTGCGTCCCGGCACTCCAGATCAGTTCAGTCTTTTATCATCATTAGCTATTTTTAAGCACTAAACAGTCTGAGGTTAGAGGAGTGAGAAGGGAGCCCTGCTGAGATGCAGTTCTAATCTAAAAACACTGTCAGGTCCTGAGAGGCTGCGTGTTACACGGCACCTCATACATCCGTAATAGAAACAAAATTTCTTTAGAGACCCTCTCGTATTTTTTTGATGCATTGCTGTGTCACATTCAATTGATTGAGCTTTCTAGAGACGTGGCTCGCTCATGTGCTTAGTGCTAAGCTTCCTCGAATACTACTTTGTCCACTTCCAGTGCCACGAGCGTTTAATTTCACTCCGAATTCGCATCAGATTATTGGAAAATTGAGCAGCTCCGCGTGTGTTTGTGTCTGTGCTGAGGTGGAGGAGTGAATCCTAAATGAAAACAGTCCCATGTGGTTTACATGAACAGCAGGCAAAGTGACCTTTGAACCAGCATATGATGCTTTAATATTGCATATGAGGCATCAGCAGATGTTAGGCTGTTCATACACCTGTTTTTGTGCCTTGGCTTTGCTACTTTATTTACAATACATTAAAAGCAATCGATTTTTTTAAATGCTGTGTTTTTTTCTTTTTACACCGTTTTTAGTTGCACTTGCTTGTTCAGGGAGTGTGGATTATGTTCCATGTTATTGAGAGTGAAATCAGTGCAGAGGCAGCATGTATTTCAAATGATCATGTAGGAAGAGGATTAATAATTTAACTCTTAAGAAATACAAGTCTTTTGAGAGCTGAAAATAATGAATTCTTCTGTGTGAAGGCTGCATGTTTATAACAAAATCCTTGAATATGTTTATTTTAGTGCTTTTTTTTTTGCATTTTTTCTTCATGCGTAGAAAACTCTCAGTAAATATCACAATCGTCAAAGCTGCGTGTGTGTTTAATTTAGCTCGTGTGAGTGAGTGTGTGTGCTTGCGCGTCACAGGCCTATAGGTAATGTCCAGACATAATGGACGACACTTGCCCTCTCCCTTCACCTGTCTTGTCACCCTAACCTGCCCCGCAGGGCCAACACATGTTTCCTTGTAAATGTGGAGCTCACAACAGCTGCCTCAGTGCATCACTGAATTAGCTCATATTCATATTTACATATTCATATGTCTCTTTACATATTCAGATACTAAAAGGAGGGCACTCCGGATGGACTTGTATCCAATTAAAGCAGACTCTGTCATACAGAATGACAGAGTATCACAGCTGCAGCTCTTGCTCGGAGGATTGATTATCAAGTCATATACTTACTTAATTAAATAAACTATAAATTAATTATATAATTTATCTATTTCTCTCTTGGTTTCATAAAGCGAGCCTGGATTCAGTTCCAGTCAGCTGTTATAGTAAGTTTAAGATACAAAAGAAGGCTGACAATATGTATATTGACTTTAATCAAATATATTAGATGTTATTTTGTCTTTGTTCCACAGAGAGTTTTTATGCCAGTAATGTGCGAATGTGTTGCCTGTTTAAGCTTATTATTCTTTCAATTTAGTTCAAGTCACCATATTGTAGTTAGATTAGATGCATAAAACTTGTTGAAGGCAAAGTGGAGATTGATAGTAGAGAAAGATGTAATTTGTCCGGAGCACTGTTTTCCTGGTATAGTTGAAAGTGATACGACAATACGAGAGGGCAGAGCGTGTTTCAAGGAAGAAGTTGGAGAGAGGCATCTATATTCATCAGTATTATTTTTATTTTTATGAGTAGTGGAGGTCCTGCAATCACTTTTGGGGAAGTATTTTGGGGCATGTTATGTCACACAAGTGCTCATATAGTTTTTCAGTATACAGTTTATGTTTTTAACATCGCATTTATTTGGTTTTGTCAGAAATCTGGTGTCATTTTGAGCGACGTTCAGCTACTGAAGCTTTTCAGAGAAACTGTGGATTAACCTCACTCTGGAAGTTTTGGAGCAGCCGAAAGAAACAGTAGCTTCCTTATCTTTTTGACTACTTTCAACTGGGAAAAAAAAAGCGTGAATCTTAAATAAGCCTCAGCAGAAACATTGTGCAGTGTTGTCAGCGTATCAAGCGCTGTAGGGTCTCTGAGCTCCTCGAGTTGTAACCGTCCATAATGATGATCTGTTGATGTCAGTGAGGTGTTGTCAGATTTGGTGTGTGTAATATGTATACAAATGTAGATGTAGGCTCTGAAATATTCAAAAAGTTTATAAGAAAAAAACAAATGTTCCTGTTGTACACCACATCCTCCTGTGTTTATAGTGCTGAGGACCTCAGATATCAGTTGCCTGAACAGTGTATAGTGGTTCTAAGGTTCGGTACACAAAATGTTCCAATTTACAAGCTCAAGTGTGCATTTAAGTGTGTTTGCGACCCTGTGCAGAAAGCTGTGTGTGTGTGCATTGTGTACTTCTTATTTTCATTAAAGCCTTGAAACCAAGGCTCAAATCCAGTGTGTTTTTTTCAGAAATACAACATAAAACAAACATGTACTTTTCACACTGATGCGGATTCCTCCACACGGCCAAGGCCTCGGCAAACGAGTGGAATTCATTTGCCTGGTTTCGCTGTCTTGAGATCACAGGTGGCAGGCATGAAGGGGAAGTGTTTTTTTCACATCCTTGAAAAGCATTATTATGATCAGACATAGTGTATGTAAACGTGCAAATGATAATAAAGATAGAGAAAGCTCTGCTGTCCTTGCAACCAAAGAAATTAATTCCTCTTCAAAGTTCTTTTTTTTTACACCATTTTATTGAATTTAATTTGAACAGGGATAATACAGTAGCTTCAATATTAATGTCACCTTATTATTTAGAAAGTAGAACCTCTTTGAAATATGCACTGATGAATCCGGCATCTTAATTAAAGGTGCCATTCACAAAAATATTTAATAGCTTGATCAAACGTCTACGTTTCTGAAAGAATTCTGCTTTCTAATTGTCTGTTTGTTTACAGACATTTTTTGTGTGATTTCAAGTGTTGCTAGATTTGCTTGGGAAAAGAAATTCAAGAACTTGAAGTTAATCAGTTTGTTTTGAATGCGGGGTTCTTTACATCCTCCACTCCTCCTCTGGCTCCTCCCACGTATTTACATGTGGTTTAATAGGGATCTTCAGGTCTGAATGCATGGTTTTGATTCTACACAGATGGCTCTGCCATCTGCATTTTAGCCTTTTGAATGAAGCATAAAGAGCTGCGCACTAACATAGGCAGAAACACTGCACTAAAAGTAAAGAAACCCTTGATTTACCCTCGGCACCCTTTGGCTGACTGTGCTTTCATTCAGATATGTCAACAGTCAATTAATGCCGCCTTTCGTCAGCTGCTTTGGGTGCATCCGCACAAATTTGTTAGTTTTCTCACTTGAAATAAAGGAGACAGTATAAATATTGGGGCTACGTGCCTGAAGTTGTTAATCAGTTTGGCAACAGAGCACACAGAAGAGAAGTGTGTATGTGGTTTATGAGCATACAGAGAGATGCATCTGTCTGAGTGGAGAACAGGTAAATAACACATCATGTAATCTTTTTTTAACAGAGAAAACAAATGGTTCTCTCTCAAGTTTGCATTATTTTTTGTAAGACACATCATATTATTGTCCTCATTAACTGCCATGGGAGGAGGCTCTGCTGATAACAAAACTATGTCAGCTATGTCAATATAATCTGTTATCTCAGATCTTCATAAATCTCTCTCCTCTGCCTCTCGTGAAAAGTCGTTTTAAGTGAGTGAAAATCGAGCTGAAAATAAACAAGTTATCAGACAGTTCAGCTCTAAGGTCAGAGGACGTGTACAGGTGAGTCTGTCAGTAGGTAACGTCACAGGGTCGACCTCGCTGCTGGTGGAAAGTGAGAAGAGTAAATGTATTTGTGACGCTTGTACGCACGTGTGTGTGTGTGTGTGTGGATTAACCCATGGCTAAAGCTGTGCGTGTTTACACGCCTATTGACACTGATTTGTTTTGACAAAGGAACTGCCATAACAAAGCCAGGCAAATATAAACAGTGAGTGCAGTGGGAATAAGCTTTAGTGAAACAGCTTCACAGTATCACAGGTGTCTCAAACAGACATCCAGCCTCTCATTCACCTTCAAGGGATACGTCACCACATTCACACCCGTTCACCACTACGCTGTCAGATCTATACTGCTTTTATATGTTCTTTATAAATATTTGATATTTAAGAAATAATACTTTGTGTTTCTATCCAGTTATACTTTGTGGTACCTTCAGTGTGCCGCCGGATGTATAAATTATGGATGCTATACATTTTTATTCTTTTCTGAAAGATGGAGATTATATATGAAAGCAGATGCAGTCCCTGCTTAATCCTCCTCCATCACTTCCTCCATGCGTACCTCACCTCACCCTGCCCCTGCTCTCGCTGTTGAATTATTGAAACGAAGACATGAAAGTTAATTTGCTAACTGTCTGTGCTTTAGCTGGCTAAACTCAGCTGAGATGCCCTTGTCTCTGGAGGCATGCAAAGGAAAGGTAAGGCTGGATGGGGCAGCCTGGGGCTAAATGTCAGGTGTGTTTTCTGGGGACGTGGCAGAGGGAGAGATCTCCTTGATGTGTGGACAGTATTTGTTAGGCCGCTCGAGGTCAGGGTCAGAAAAGGGAAGAAGATCGGAAATGGTGAGCCAGAGTTGACCAAGTTGCGGTGTGGTGCAAAAAAATGTTGCCAATGATCGTGCATCTTAAGAGGGGAGCGTGAGAAACGGACATCCGTTGCACAGCTTGGCTTTGTTTAATGTAAACTCACACACCAGCTTTATATCGTGAACTTTGACACCCAGTCAGCAGTCACAGCACAGGGCAAACGTTCCTCCTCCCACTCAGACGTGACCTGCCGCTTCTCATCAAGTCTTCTGCATCAGCGCTTCTTATTGTTAAATTTCACTTTTCATCTGGACGGCTTGAGCCAAGGAAGGAGAGAGTGAAATGTGCAGCGGAGGAAATGCGAGTGGACCGTGTGGTTGCGGTCCGTCTTGTAAGCAATCTCATCTGTTATTCCTGAGTGACATGTGTAACTAGTGCAGGGTTCACAGGGAAGGAATCCAGGTTTACAGTATCCACAGAGTAAGAAGCCCTGACCTTCATTTTCCCTCTGACACAGCTCTCCTGTACAGTCAACCCCCACCACCCCACCCTCCCCACCTACATGTCTCCTTTATCTACCTGGCCTTCCTCGGGCTCTGCTCCATCAGCTCGCAAAAAAGTCTCCTCCTCAGCCGAGTTACACTTACTGCTTCTGACAGAGTAACAAAAGGTGTCCCCTGAAGCCTGGATTGAATGAGTGTTTTTAAATAATGCATTGCAGTCGGAGCAGGTGCCCATCGCTAGGGCATAGAGCCCCTCAGATCACACCAGACTCTGCCATGAAAATTTCATTGCCGCAGTGCTCATGGGAATCTCTGTTCGATCCTGTACAGTGCGGGCCGGGCGTATAGGAGCTGACGCCTGCTGCTGGGTGTTTCACGCTGCAAAGAAGGCTTCGTTTTTACACTTTACACCAACAGACACCTCACTTTACCCGCAACCTGGGAAACCTAAACGCCCCCCTGATCTGCTCAGGCTGATGGAGCAGAAACGAAGATGGATGGTTGCGTCAGCATTACAGTGAAAGACCAAGAAACAGTGAAAGCAGGGAGAAAATAAACCAAACCTGATTCCTCAAGTATTATTACAACAATTTCCAGTGGCGTAAGCACCATGTGCTAGCAGGTTTTTTATGTTTATGAGCAGCAGAAATATATGTGGCTTTATTTTGGAGGCTCTTTTGACCATTTCACACCTCAAGCAAGAAACTTCGTAACCTTACTGTTCTTTGAGGATGTATATTATGGATGTATTAAGGTCAACTGGACACCAGTCAAAGATGCCACCTCATTCATGCCTATAAAAGTTCAGCTTACTTGGCTCATATGTCGAAAACGCCTCCATGGGCTTCCTCATGCTTCCACACCTCCTCCTCTCCACAAGCACGCATAAAATCATACAATCCTCTAGACTTTTTACATTTTAATTTAAGAGTTATCTTAATTTAATTATTGTTTTAAAGTCTGTATTTGATGATTGTGTACAAGACAAATGCTTGTTGGGACAGTGTGCATCACCTGATGATGCCAGAAGTTGTAATATCCAATGTGGCCACTGTACCAGAATTGTTTCCGAGCCCAGCAGCATTTCTGGGGGGGTACCGTACAGAGCTTTAGTCTGGAAAAAAAAACACTTAAAAAAGTAATATGTAATGTAATATGCTTGTATGTAATATTCTCCCCAATGGTACTGGAGAAACAGACAGTGCTCTTTTTATACCATTAAGTACCAGGTATCGAGTAGTACTGAGGAAACTAAATATGATTCGAAGTAGCTTTACAGGATTATTTATCTTTCTTTCTGTTATAGTGCCATCATCATGAAGACCATATTAAACCATTTGTCATAATATTTTAGTGTCTAGAGTGATAGAAATGCATTTAAAGGTATTGCTCACAAGGTGTAGATAGCACACTTTGCAGTTTCTCGAACACAAATAAATTTTCAGACAAAACGTAATTAAACGTGATAGACTTGTTCCTAAGCACAACACTGATCAGTTTCACTTAACGATACCAGGGCAGTCACTCCATTTGAGATCAATATTAAACATTTACAACAAGCAGTTTGCTCCTCCTTGTGACTCGTGCTTCTCACAGTCTGCACATGCAGTCCGTGAGAGGGCCTCTAATAGTGACTATACGGAAACAATGACCACCCCTCTCTCACCACATCCACCCACCAAACAAACGTGCTTTAATGAAAAACTCTGTTGAATTATAAATCCTTGTATTTACAACAGCATGTTTACACTGTGTATCTGAAACGGGTGTTGATACAGTTGTATCTGATGTAAGAGTGAGAAATAGAAGAGGTGATAGGATCTAGTGTCTAATGCTAGTTGAAACTGGTTTGGACCAGCTGTAGCAGATAATTTTCTTTCAGCAGATGGTAGTCAAGACATTGCATGGAAATTCAGTGATATCTTTGAGAAGATAAAGAGTCAGGTTGTTCAACTCTGGCCTGCCTCATTATTGATTCATTCAGTATCATCTAGCATCAACCCAAACATCATAACTCTGACGTATGTGATCAGCATAAAAACAGTCAGTCGCCTACCAAACACAAAAGCATAGCAGCTCCCCTCTACTCTGTTTCAGACCTGGAAACAAGTGCAGGCTATGATGTCTGCCCAGGCTTCTGTGATGTAGTAAAATATTGAGTTGTTTTAAGGGGGTGGAGGCTTCCTCATACTGTCTGAGCGAGAGGTCCATGTGTGTCTTTCTGCAGATATAGTCCAATGAGGACTTTGTTGTTGATACTTAACAAGACTACTTTATTTATAATAATAAAAAAATGTGTAGGATTTAGTGCAGATTTTTTTGCAGATTGCAACCAAATGCATAACCTCCTTACCAAGGTGAGAACATACAGTGGCCTTCAGGTGCCTGTAGTTACTAAACATACATTATAACTTATCAAAGTTATCAATTTGCCATTTCTGTCAATAGAACCCCTTTAAATAATACACACTGGTCCCTCTTAGTTATTCTTCAGTTAAGTCTGGCCCAACTGCAGTATTTTCTATCGCTTCTTGTCTCTCAAGGATGAGCATTAGTCGAATTAACAAGGTAGAGTCAATGACAAGGAGATGTTGAGAGACTGAGAGCAATGATGAGTCCCTTACAAAAATCACACTCTGTAAAATGTCGATGGTTTGATTTTAATGGACCTGATGTAGAACTATCTGTATTTTTGGTGCATTAGTTAAAAACTGTTCAAAATTGAGTGTCGGTAAACTTGTCAGAGAGAAAATGTTCATTTGGAGATAGACCCTTTATTGATTAATGGTTAAAAGATTTATAAAGGCTCATTGTAATATGAAAGTCTTGTTTTTAAGATGAAACCCAATGAGAGTCGACAACAAACCCTCTTGGTTTTCGTTGTCTCCAAACATTTCTCACCAACGGCGCTATATTTGAACTGTATTTGGGTTTGATGGATGAAGTCAGAGCTAAAACGCGATCATTGGACTGAACACTTGTTCGGATGTGAGAGCGAACTCCTCTGGGATGCTCACGTTTCTCTGTTTCTACTGGTTGTGTTACAAGTTATCTGCAACAATCAATAAGCCAATTATATTTGAGGGCTGTAGTTGTATGAACTTTGGAATCTTTCATCATCAGATTTTAATTATGGTTATTGTTTTTAAATTTTTTTACACTTATATCTGTGACACAGACAGACATCAACATGTGTCTGACAACTAAAAATAACAGCAATCCAACGAGCGGTACGGTGACATCTGAGAATTCGACTTCAGCCACGTCTGAGGATATTTTTCTTCGCCTCTGACCGTGTTCCTCTCAGTGTCTACGCTGCCTTTCAGCCTCTATGCCTCAACAGCAGAGTTCCTAAAACCACAGGGATATGGCTGAGTGCCACAGAGGCTCTTTAGCTCAGAGCTGCAGAGCTTTACATCACGCGTTTACAACCCCTCTACAGTGTATATGATCTTCATACTGTAAAATCTTGTTTATCCAAGTTTCATCTAAAATGACATGGTGGTGATTTTCTGCCAGTGTTGCCCATTTGTTGGATTTAAGTTGAGGGGCTACTTGGAACGAAACAAGTGTGACACATTTAGGGATGAAGAGAGAGCATGAGCTTGTTTCTTTTTAATTTTGAAATAATCTGTCAGATGTGTGCTGTTTGAGAGTGAAGACGAGTGTAAAAGATGTGATACCCAGTCTGACTTCTCTCTTCCTTTGTCTCCCTTTCTCTGTTTTCCAGGTTAGCTTTATATGTGTACGAGTATTTGCTGCATGTCGGCGCACAGAAATCAGCACAGACCTTCCTGTCAGAGGTAAGTTGTTCTTACAGTTTGACTTCCTGTGCTGAGAGCGCGAGCGTGCCTCCCCCTCTATTGTATGACCGGGGATGGAATTCACATTACAAGTTGTCGTGGGCTCAAGCAGCTGTTGAGCAATCTTACTAAAAGCTCGGCATGTTGAAATCTGTGACAATAGTAATACATTAATGAGCCAAGACTTCAGCAGCATGTTCTTTTGACTGTTTATTAATTTGGGACAATGTAAACATGGCGTTGGTTGGGCTACTTAATATGATTACCCGCCCTCATTATTAGCGCCAATTTGTAATCATAAACACTGTATAATTAGAGCAGTTTGACATATTGTAAGCGTTTGTTGCAGCTCTCTTTCTGCTATGACATTTAAGAACCGAAGCCGGTCCTTGCTGAGTTAAATCGAGTGTACCTTTAATATTTGAAACCAGTCCAAACATAACCATTTATCCCGGGTCTGCTAGACTTATTAGTCTCATATTAGGCCCCTGAACTGTCGAAGAGGTAAGGTCTCTAATGTGTTGCATCCTCTTCCTTAATGGACATCCTTCCTGCTAATGGTCCCGTGTCCAGGCCGCCTCCTGCACAACACCTCTCCTGCCCACTGGCTTTATTCAGCTACACTTAATACACTCCCCAACACTGAGAGGGCTTTGATGGCCAGCAAAGGCAGGTCTATATCATACAACTTTAATATTGACATCATTTATCTGTCATTTCATCGGCGTGCTCATGTCACATAGGGATACTGTTGCACCCGCGCACACTCACGCACGCATGCTGCAGACCCAGAAGTGAGAGTCTTGTGAGCTGCACAGCAATTTAAGGCATCATCAAAAGCAAAAGGTTATGATTAAGTGACATTGTCTATTTTAAAGTTGAAAACTGCCTTTCTACCTATTTTGTTAAAGGAAAATTATACTTGAAGGAGGTTGACATTTTTGGAAATGCACTTATTGGCTTTCTTGCCGAGAGTTAAAATGAGAAGCTCGCTGGCACTCTCTCATCTTTACAGTAATTGTGAAGCTGCAGTTTAGAGCCAGTTAGATTAACAAGCAGATGTAACAGCGTTATTGACACTTAAAGTCTTATTTGTTAAATCTGTACAAAAACTAAAGTGTAAAAATAAAGAAGCTGTGGTTTTTCAGGGGTGGCATACTGGATGGTTCCTCGGTTGGACACAACAACTTCCTGAAGTTCACCAGGGCAGACTTTCTCTGCGAGACAGTGCCCTGTTTCTAGTCTGCACGCAATGCTAGCCAGCCACTGACTCTAGTTTATATTTACTGTGCAGACATAAGAGTGGTATCAGTCTTTTCGTATGACATACAGCATTGACGCGAGTAAGCGTGTTTCCCAAAATGTCAAACTATTTCTTTAATGGGCTGGACTTTCAGAGTTAGGGTTAGGGTAGGGTGTCTGTGAGGTTTGCCTGTGACTGCTTTCAACTGCTGCCATTTATTTTATTGGCCCGGGCAACAAAACAAGCCATAAAAGAACTGTCTCTATCAATATCATATGATGATGGTGCCCTAATTTTAATTGTTGGAGGGGATTTTGGTTTCTTTAAATGAAAAGAAAGAGGAAAGAAGAGGCGAGGATATATCAGTCAGATGGAATCAGGCATAAATTAGTTGTCTTTGGTTATGGTGCACACGCAGGCAGCAGGGCGGCAGGGCTGCTAGAGTCCGGCCCAGCTGCCAGCAACCATGAGCGGACGTCTAAAATATGAAGCAAAGATGGTGGAGCAGCTCAGAGAGATTAAGTGGTGGGGCTGCAGAGAGGCTCGCTCATTGCAGAGCCCTCGTGGGTGAATCTTCTCGCAGAGATTGAGTGTTATTGGTGAGCTGCTGGAAAGCGGTGAAGTTGTGGGTCACAGGCAACCAGAAGCACACACGCACACATGGAGACTCACACACACTTACATGGCCTCAAACAGGAATTAAAACAACATCTACACAGACAGGGATTAAAACAACATACACGCAGACACACACAAACAATCCATGTCCACGAGGCATGCATGCTAAGACTGCTAAGTCAATTTGACGCCAGTTGTCTGAAATGTTGCGCCTGCAACAGTATATTGCTTAATGATTCTGTTTATTTCAACCACAACATTGTGTGTACTTCGATGTCTTATATGGTCAGGGTCAGTGTATTTGGATTAAAGTGACAGTAATGGGTATATACTCAAGCAAACACAGCATCTTGACCTTTCACTTTTCCCCCTTCCTGCAGCTCTGGCAGTAGGTTTTAACGCGTTGAGAGATCTGAGTATTTGAAGAATGGTTGCAAACAGACCAGATTTGTTAAAACTCCTCCGTCACTCAGTGTTCAGCACTGTAACACAGTGTTAGCAGTCATTCAGTGCTCTCCAGGCCTTTCTTGAAGCGCACAAAGCTTGATCTCTTCTTGCTTTCATTTGACAGAAAGGTCAATCAAGTAAAGAAAACAGCTTCACCATTTTGACAAGACATACATGCAAGTCCCAAGCAATAACAAGCAAATTGAGAGAAACATTCAAGAAAAACAGAAGGGGCATAAAACTGTTCACTGCAAATATAGACACGCTGAATCAGAAAATATGATCGTGCACTCCTGACTTTGAAGACAGTAATTCAGGCTAAGAGATGTGGTTGAAAGCTCTAGTCTGAAAAAAAAGTTGGTAGGTGGACCAAGGCCGCAACTAACAATTATTTTCATTATCGATTGATCTGCCAGTTATTCTTGATAATTCAGGAACTCATTTTGTTGATAATATATCAGAAAGGATTTTTAAAAAAGCCAAGTGTAACTCCAAATGACCTAAGACAATGTATTCAGGTAGCTTGTTTTATTTTATTCTAAGACCAACAGTCTTCATCCTGAAAAGAAGCAGATACTGATTTTAAAAAATCACAAATTCCTCACATCTGAGGAACTGAAACCATTAAATTCGACATTTTTACTGGACAAATGACTGTTTGATAGCAGAAACACAGATTATCAAAATGGATGATGGTTCATTTTCTGTCATTTGATAAATCCACGAGTAATCATTCCAGCTCTGAAATAGGCCTTAAATTAGGATTTTTTTACACTGACAGTGCAACACAGTTGATGAGTAATCATCTTCGGGATGTCATGCAATGTGTATCTTATAAGCCTCTCTTGGGTTGTAGCTTTTTTATGTGTCAGAGATCTTTTCTTTTTGGTTTGTTCTTTGCAACACCTGCACAGTTTCCTTCTCACGTATTCGCACAAACACACACACACACACACACACACACACACAAAAACACACAGAATTGTTTCGATAGATAAGGGACTTCTATCCTCTCAGGTAGACCGACGGCACACACACACACACACACCTGCTCAATGGCATCTAATGAGAGCGCTATCACCTGGACTCTCCTGCCTCAATTAGCCTCTGTTCCTCTTCAGTGAGGAGCGCGCACACACACACACTCACATTCATAGTATACACACAATACACTCCTGTCCCCGAGAGGACTTTGCCACTCTATGCTCTCCTGCACAGTGCAGCACTCAGCTCTTTAGCAGCATTAAATCAACAGGCCCAACCCACATATGGCACATCACATCACTATAAACTGCACTGGGGAAATCTATAGAAAAGACAGTCAAACAGCAATCTGAGGCGTGGATCTGTTTTTCTATGTATGTATATACAGAGGGAAAAATGGACCCTGCCTGATACTGTGCTCACAGACTCCGGTGAACCTTGTATGTATGCACCGTGTGTGTGTGTGCGTCATGTCAGTAGGAGTGTGTGAAGCAGGCAGTGGGTCTTCTATCTCTCTCCGGATCTTATCTCGGTGTCCAGATACAGGCAGGAGCTCTGCTGGTTTGTGAGGGCAGTGGAGAGGGCCGCCGCTTCAAGACAGTCACAGTTTCTTATCCACAAACTCCGCACTGCACTGCACTTCACTGCGCTGCCCGTTGGCCTATTTTTCTGTCCGACTATCGCTCCGTCTGTCTAAAGTTGGAAGGACAGTTGAGCAAAATGATTACATTATGCATAAAACATGCGGCAGTGTCTAATTTTTCATTTCCCTCCTCTGTCTTCTCGTCCCTCTGTTGCCGCTGCTCTCTTTCTCTCAGATCCGATGGGAGAAGAACATCACACTTGGGGAACCTCCAGGATTTTTACACTCATGGTGGTGGTATGTATACATTAATCCTCATGCTCCTTCTTTCTCTTGACCACACACACACACACACACACAC
>JAOXYL010000105.1:17618310-17643661 GCA_028564955.1 Terapon puta
ACACACACACACACACACACCATATGTGTTCACCACAGTCTCCGCACAGTCCCTCTCTGTTCCTTCGGCAGCCCCCTTGTCTGGAGGGTGCCCCAGTGCTCGCTGAGCGCCTCAGGGCACGACTCTGTCTTTTAGTCTGTTAATACTTTAATAACACATTTCTATTGTAGTTCATACACTTAGGGAGGTTGGAATCATGTTTCGAAAGATTGGCCTTGTTTTCTTGCACGTCACTCTTTTTATTTTTAGGACCCCTATTGTTGTTCTCTTGATAACCTCAAATAAAAAAATGTTACAGTGTAGATCAGTGATCAACAATGTTTTGTATCAGTGGTTTTTAAGAGATGGGTAACACAAAACCATGGAAATCAAACATGTTGTCGCGTATGAAAAATTACCCACATGTGACAGGGTGCTAGTGAGCCAGTCTCTTGACAGTTATGGGCGATCAGCTAATATTTTCTGCTCCATTTCGCAGTCTGTCACATCAAGTGTCACGGCTGTTCCTAACATCAGCACAAAGAATGCATGTAGCAGTTTATTTGCACCTTTAAGTGACCGCAAGAATTTCCTCTCATGATTTCAGCAGTTCTCTTTCTTATTTTGTCCATGAAATCAATATCTTGGAGAAGGAGAAGTCCTTAATGTGGACCGGCTTAGCAGGTACTTAATTTCAGTGCAGTAATTAAGGGTCCATTTGGAGTGGGACCTGGTGGCCCCTGCTGCCCTGGAGGAGTGGGATTGGTCTAATTAACTAATATGAGCACGGCTGATTGGGCAGTAAGTAACATAATCACAGCTGATTGGTCAATAACCTGCAGGTCGCCAGGACGGGTTGAGAGGACCATTTGGCGTCTTTTCTGGAGGCTTTAAAAGCTAAAAGCTCTCTGGAACTGAGCTGCGTGCTTCATGCTTGGTTCCAATCTTCAAAATGTTTTGAGTGCTGAACAAAATGTGTCTGTTGTATTGAAACCTGCCAGGTAGAGCTGAAATGTCAGGTCAGTTAATGGATGTTGATCAACAGCGTTCAATTTTTTTAAAGCAAAAGTTCAAAAACTTCATTGGCTCCAGCTTCTCACACGCTCTTGGTCCTTCTTTCATGTAGGAGGACAAATACTTATATATACTCAGTGAAGTTGGGTTGACAGTTGGCTGAACAAAACAAATTATTTAAATACGTATATGTGTAAATTGTGTTGGACAGTTAATTGGGAAAATGAGATTTTGAAAAGTTGCACAACTATTGTCAGGATTGAAAGTTAACATCAAATGCTTGCAGTTGTTGTTTACGGGTTCTTTGAACAGATATTTCTACTTAATGGTATTTTATCAGTTAAAAATAGCACATAGAGGCACGATGCTTTATGACAGCCACGGACACCAGATTTTTTTTCTTTTTATTTGTCAGAGCATTTGATTTATTGACTGCTTTTGGGACGTAAGGAGAATTTCAACAAAAACAAAAAGTGCTTTCAGACTAGACTGCCTACTCTAGCTTTAAGATGTTAATTGAGTTGCTGTGTCAGACTTGCGCTCCAAATTATTAAATTCCTGCAGAGTCCTCGTATGGCAGTTTATGTTTAGGCACTGTTTAACATGGCTGTCACAGCTGTGCTTGTGATTTGATGAATAAAATCAGACAAATAATATTGACAAGAATCTCCCAGTGTGCAGTGATTCACTTCAGTTTTTGCTGCTATGTGGTTCTTACCTCCATCAGCACGCACAAAGGCGCTCTTGTGAATGCTGAGCACAAAGTAATCCTTTTAAACACGCTCTCTTTTGGAGACGCGTGGTTTGCTCTGTTAAAGGAACAGGAATATTGATGATGGAAAAGGTATAAAAAGTATAATTTATTATTGTACTGAACCTCATGTATGTTGTTCATACAAGTGTTTAAACATCAAACTCCTCCACTTTTTTAACTGTGTGTGTACGTTTGTTGTACTTCCACCAGTCTCCTTTTACTCTGAACATTATACACAAACTTCCTTCCTCTTCCTCTTCATTAAAGAACCATTTTTACACCAGAAAGGCAAACCAGCAACATAACATGTCTTTGGATCACACAGTGAGGTGTCTAACTGCTGTCGCTCTCTTGTCCTGTGTGCACAGTGTATTCTGGGATCTGTACTGCGCCGCCCCGGACCGGAGGGAGACATGTGAACATTCCAGCGAGGCCAAGGCTTTCCATGACTATGTGAGTGAACTTAACCAGCCCTCCAGTTGTGTACGCGGGGCACAAATATACACACACGCTCGCACATGCTTGCGAGCGAATGCAGGCACACGCAGAGAGTGTATCAGAGAGAAGTGACTATTCTTTCTGTGATAATGCTGCTGGTTCTTGTTTTGACATGTCTGCTCCGCCCCTGCAGCCTCTGTTCGGGACGGGACAGACTCTGAGCCAGACGTCTGAAATAGCGTGCTTTTAAAAATGCAACACCTATGAACACCACTTGTATATTTTATGGGAAAGCCCTTAGACCTCCATGTTTGAATTTTTAAAGTCCAACGGAGAGTCTTCATGCCATACTGCTACATTTCACATGATCAGCCCTGATTAGCTATCAGTTTTTTTCAACATCTGCCTCAGTGGCGCAATGCTGAAGCTGATCTACTGGCTGCACTTCCTCAAACGCTGACCCCTGACCCCTCAGGTCTCAGCGAAACTGCCGCCTTGAGGTGAAAGGTCACGCCACTGCCTGGCTATTTATTGGTCCACTCAAGGCTTCAGTAAAGGTCAAAGCACATGAGGCAGCTGGCTGATCACACAAGCACATTAACACGCACATTCACCAACAATACATATACACACAGGACACATTTAGAGGTGGACAGGCTCTCGCTGGTTGTGGCTGCAGGGGATGGACGGGGTGATGAAAGGTCAGGGTCCACTGCCCGCCTGACCCTCTCATCTTCTGGAGGGTGGGAGCAGTCGATCAGTAACCTATCGAACGCTCGCTCGCACACACACACACGCGTGGTTTTGAAGAGCTGGATGACATGGGAGTGGATTGATCATTGAAAGCCTATGTTGGTCCAGCTCTCATTATTGCAAATGGCCATTTTGAGGTGATTGCGGACCTCGCACACTTAACCTTCTCACTCTCTGTCAGTTTGGGCTTTGAAATGGATTTCTATACTTTGCACTGGATATCTTCCTTTTTTGGGATGTCCACACTACATTATATTTTTGCACTATGTTGCCTGAGACGTATTTGGGGAAGGATTACATGGATGTTGACCGGACAGACTGCTCCGACTGCTAGATTATCGTTCCACCTGGGCAGGAGTGAAACCTGAAATGGATTAGAGGCGCTATTCTTACCATACGCTTTTCATTCAGGCTGTTTTAGCCCATAGCCAGTCACCCATTCAGCTGAACTCTCTTATGAGGTTTGACAGCAAAAGTGTGAGCGCTTGTCAGCCGAACAGATTACATTTGTTGTGCATGCACTATGCATGTGTATGCGGGCACGTGCCAACGTGTGTGTGAGTGTCTCTCCGCTCCAGCTTGTCTGTCTGCGCGTGTGCATGTGTTGGACCACCATAAGATTAATTACATGGTTAATTAAACCTAGTAGTTAATTAAATCTGACAACTGTGTCTAATTAATCTAAATGCAATATAATTTCCTACACCTTTCTCCAGAGGTAGGCCAGCTGGATACCTGCGTGTCAGCTCTTTAGCAGCTCCGGTTTGACAGGCCTGGTCAATATATGGCTGAACTTCAAGCTTCAAATTCTGCAAAAGACAGAATTTGAAAGTCGGTGTGTTTCAGTCTCATGCTGCATGAATCAGTCAGCCAAGAGTCTGGATCACTAATGCTGCTGTGTGTTTGACCACAGAGAGCAGGAGTAAACCAAACGTGGACTTTAACTGTGGTGTAGGAATTGAACTGCTGCCGTGAATGGGACGCTGCTGGATCTTGTGAGATTTAACTTTGGTGTAGGTCAAGGATTCAGACAGTGTTGTTTGACCTTCGACCTGGCTCAAGTTCAGAAGGTCAGAGTTTGTGAGATGTCTGACTGAAAGGGCTGATTTACTGTTGTAATGTGTTAGCAAAAAAAGAAGATTTTCTCCCTTTTTTTTTAAAACGTTCCCTTATGTGGCATTAAGGTTGGAAAAAAAATAATTGTAATACATCTTCTTTTAACACTGAATTTGTACAATGTTTTTACTGAGTGAAATATTCAAATCCAAGACGTCATCATTATTTCCCCATTTTTCAGACTCTTAGGAAAATTTGGGATCTTGACTCAAGTTTAAAATAAAGTTTTGCGTCTCAGAACAGTGTTTGGCTCCACAGCATGACTTGGTAATGACTGAGCCAGGGGGATTTCTTAGTGATGCTATTTTATAATAAAGAAATATTATTAAATGACCTTTTTTCCATCTGTTGAATGAGAATGTGCTGGAACTTTAACCCAAAGTGAGAGTACAGAGTGACTATAAAGTGGCCGAGGCTCTGACAACAGTAAAATGGAAGAGCAGGTGTGTGTGTGTGCAAGCTCATACGCTTTTGTGACTGTTACCATGTGCGTGTGTGTGTGTGTGTATGCGTCTTTGTGCGTTTGTGTGGCAGGCAGAGGGAGAGAGAGTGTCAGGGTCGAAGCGTGTGAATCCCCGGGGTGATGAGGGGTCTGTCTGTCTCTGATTAACTCTGGCTCCTTGGTCCCCGCAGACCGACGGCCTGATCAAGTCTCTATCACGGCCCCTTGCTGATAACGGCTCCCTCATTCCCCCAAGTCCCCCCGGATCACAGAGTGAAAAACAACACGGCTCCCAGGAGTCGCGCACAGTCCGCTCTGTGTGTCGTTCAGCGGGAACAGTGAAAGAGGAATGCGTGCGAGATGAATTGGTTTGTTTTTATTTAGGTTTTATTTTTGTTGTAATTTATAGTCTTCTCTGGTAGCTACGCTGTCAGTTTGTTGTGGATAACAATGAGAAAATATCAGAGCTGGGCTGTAAAATTGATATTTAGAAATACAGTTTGCTTATTTGTTTCCTGGAACTAATGCGGTTGCTAGGCAACATTGAGCCAGAGTACAGTCTTAGTTACAGATTTGGTTTGGCTCAGCTCAGTTTGGCTCAATTTGGCCCGGTTTGAAGGCACCTCTCACTCAGCCCAGTCCTACTGGCCCCCATTTGTGAGCAATGATGGAGACTTTGTGGACTCTCCAGTTTGGGAAAGATAATGGAATATAATGTGCTAATCCTCAGATCTGGGGACTGGTTGACAGCTAATCCAGGGGAATGTGGTGGGATTGGAGCCCTGGCCACACTCCCAGAACTGGAGGCCTCTGACTAGCTGGATCGCTGGTTGGCTTCACCCCTGGATGGTGAATCTGCAATCGTAGCCACTCGAGCTCACGCGTAAACACTCGCACATGCAGGCATGCTCGCGTGCATATCACACACCCACACTCATATGCAAATGAATGCACACACTCAAAGTAAACGAGATGATACTGTATCATAAAGAGCTGGAACAGCCTGAAGTCTTGTACCTCTGTAAAGTAATTTAAGTGGTCTCTCTTGTCGTCTTAATTGTCAGAGTTGTGTTTCTGTCCTTCCTCTTCACGTTGCCTTTTAATCATGTTTATTTCCTAAAAGAGATCCACACATTTTATAGTCCTCTTTTCTGCAGGATTTTGGATGTTCCTCAAACGAGCACTTTGTTGAGGAAACGTGTTTGATTATAAGAACATGGCACGTCTTTAGTAACTCAATATGAATGATTAAAGGACGGGAGCTTTGTGATGAAGAAAGCATACATATTGACGAGCAAGCAGGCACACATACACACATTCTTGCTCACATTAAAGCAGGCAGAAGAATGAGTCTCTGTTTCCTCTGACACACACAGCCACACACACTCACACACACACACTTGCAATCACAGACAAACAGTCTTTCAGGAAGTGATACACTCGGCCTTGTTGTCGCAGACATTTTGCTTTGCCCCAGCCAGAGGTCGCAACCCCAAACATCTGCGATTCATGCCGATCTGGGTCCACTGCCTGCGGAGTGTCACAGATTTAGTGCCACAAGTGCGTCATTCACATCGCAGTGCCTCACTGACTCGACTCTCGGCTTATTGATGAGAACTGTCATGACGACCGTGGAGATGGAGGAGTCAGACATGGGCATCAAGATGTTTTCTTTTAAACAACATACCATGTCCGAAAATAGACCCAATAAAAGGAAAAATAGTATAAAAATAGGTGTGCATTTGATCCAGTCCTGAAACAACTAACCAAATAACCATTTAGTTGTCAGTCAAGTTGTCCAACAAAAATGCCAACGTGAATATACATCTTATATTTATATATCATTTATTTTGGATTCACATGTCATTTCTTACAATTTTCTGATATTTCTAGATGAAAATGATTCATCAATTCATCATAATTTATTTTCATCATTGTTTAATCTGCAGAAGATTTTGTCAATGAATCATTTGTCATTCATTGCCTACAAAATGTAAATAAAATATATGCCAATGAGAATTCCCAAACACCGGAGTGTTTTCGATTATTTTCATATAAGACAAGAAAATTGACTTTTAAATAGATATTTTAAGTGATTAATCAATTATCCAAATTGTTCATGATCAATTTCCTTTCAATTGACTACTAATTATTTGCGCTCTAAATTAATGGATGTAAATAAGAGAATAATGAATAATAATAATAAGAATAATGAAAATAAGTTACAGTGATAGTCTGATCCTTTCCCAGCATGCAGTGTACAGACAGATAGTAGATAGATGGAGGTGCACTGTTGGCTGTTGCCCGGGGAATCTTTGAGAGGGTTAAACATTTGTTAGGCTGGACCACAGTAACAGGTGGCACAAGGGGAGGAGCTGCACTCTGTAAACAACCGCTGATGGCCAAGCCTTTGTCTGGACTCTGTGTGTGATTTCATGTGTGTTCTTTCCATCTCCACAACTCACCGTGTTGCCGTACCAGGTGCTCGCTCGCCTGATTTTAAACGCCACACGTCTGCAGAAACCCTTCCTTCCCTTTCATAGCTGTCTTTGTCTCTGTCCTTTTATTCGAAGACAGAATTTACTCATCCTGCACCGTTTTTTCCTGCTTCAATTCCTCTCAGGTCTTTTTCACCGCCAACAGCACCCCCCCCCTCACTATCCTCCAAACTCCCCCTCACCCGCCGCTCTTTCTTTCCTTTCCTCTCTGTTCCACGCTCTCTTTCTTATTCCTCCCCCTTTCTCCTTTTGCTTCCCCTCCCTCCACCTCTCCTCCCGCCGCCCTCCCCCTCTCTCAGAGGAGATTGATTGGGTAATCTGGCTGGGTGCCAGTAGTGCCCGCTTTCTTGCTCGGGGGAAGGAGAGAAGCGGGGGCGACATGACGACATGCAGGAATAATAATAACATCCATGATATAGGCAGAGTAGGTAAGGATGGAGGGATGAGGAGGAGGGAGAGAGAGAGAGAGAGAGAGAGAGAGACCGGAGGAATGGACTCGGCGTTGGCACGGCAATGTCTTCTTTATACAGATTCTCCTGGCCGTCTCGGTTTAGATATAGCCTACACACAAACAAACGGCATGCCACAACATTGTGTCTAAATTTCTGTCCGTCTCCCTATCTGTCTTTCTATCTTTCTGTCTCTCACCATCCCCACTCCCTCACCTCCTCCGTTTGCGCCCGTGTCGTCTTTTTAATATCAAACAGTGCGTGGAGTGCAGGCTGCAGGCAGACGGGTGTTGAGCGAGAGGACGCCGTCTTTGTGTGCCGTTGTTTACCTTTGTTACCGTCTAAATGAAAAAGGCCAGTTGGCTCCTCTGTCTGTGTATACCTTTCTCTATCTGAGGGAAGCAACAAAGCCTGAAAGTGCTGCCCTCAAGCTGTGTGTGTGTTCGGCTGGAGGTCTGGAAGTGACAGAAGCAGAAGATCAAATATTGTTTATGATTCCCTTCCTCGCAGGTTCATTCTGGGCAAGTTTTAAATGTGCTGCGGTTTAGCATTTGATCTCGTCTCTGCGAGCACGGGCTCCCGGATCTGTGTTTGACAAGAGACAGACATGAACAGAGACATATGGAGACGGCAAACCGGGGACGGAGACAGAAAGACGGGGTGACAGAGCGGAGAAGAAGGAGGAGAGACAGGAAGCAAGAGGGAGTTGGGGAAGGAGGGAGGGAGATGTGTCGGTGTGCGGGAAGAAAGAGGTGTCTGAAGACACTGGGGACTCTTTTTGAAGTCTGCCTTTTTTTTTCATAGTTTATCTGAGTTTTGGTACTAGCTTTTCGTTGCATCTTTGCTAGCCAGAGCAGCGTAAACGCCACAAATCTGCCTGAGCAAAGTTATTGTAGAAGCCAAAGCCTGCAGCGTTTACTTTCCCTCCTCGCATGCCGATTTCCAACCCAGTCCCATTTAATTTCCCTAACCCAGTTACCCATGAATGCCCTCTTAGTTGCAACATCATCATCCATAAAATTTAAACGAATACTTTAAATGAATACTACATTCTGGGAAATAGTGGAAACTCCTCGGGGCATTTGTTTATCTCTCCCAGTGAAACTAGGGTGAATGCTGCCAATTCTTCCTCAGTGTAGTCATTTTCAGGAAATAAATTATGGTTCAATAATTAGAAAAAGCAACATTCATCACTTGTTTTGCCTCGACTGTAACCGGTTTACTGTGGAGAATTGAAGTGAGCAATTTGTCACGGGGTTGGAAGTTCGAGGGCGACCTTCCATGCCGGAGGTGTTTGTGTCTGTGGCATCTCGTCCGCGGTGTTTTCGTCCTGCCAAGCCTGCATCTCCCGGCTCTGCTCAGACATTTGCACACATTTGCACACACGCACCCTCACCATCTTTAAAGTTCCTCGACTGGTGACTCTCAAACCACATCCACTTACAGTATCCATTTATCCACTGTCTAAAAAGACCCTGTCCTGCACAAAATGACATAAATGACTGCAATTATGATGCTTCTGCCGTGTTTGCTTCTGCTGTGTTTGAACTTTCCTTTAGCGACCTCCTGGCGACTTTGTGTTTTTAACTTTGTGCCATAAGTCTGTGGAGGGTGGAGAGCAGAACAATCGGGTATAATATTATAATAACACCAGGTGACTGATTTTTTTTTTTTTGGTCAGCATTTTACTGTTTTACCAAGTAAATTTCAAAGAAGGTTTTTCTTCTTCGCTCGTCTCCAGTTGACCTTTCCAGCTGTGGAGCTCCCTGTTCTCTCCTCCCAGAGCAAAGCTTGGAGTAGCACTCCATTACTGCTGTTCCTCATTAGGTCTAAAACACTGACGATGGTTACAAGGATTGTCAGGCGGGTCCCAGGGAGTGAAACCTATCTTTAAACATACACTCTTGTTGGTTAACTGGGGGAGTTAAGAAGCTATTTCCTACTTTTGTGCCAAGTCCCCAAATTAAGTCAGCTCGCACTGGAGCTGCCGCGGCGGACATAACATGAGAAATGTTTGATTTTTTAAGTCAAGCTTGAAAGCTTGCTGTTGCACACGTCCAAGAGCGCACGTTGACTGTCCGCTGAGGAAGCTGCTGTTTGGCAAACTGTGCAAGTGGAGGACTTGAAGAACTGGGACATTCCATGAAAGTGTGTGAGGGCACTTTTAAAGCTCCAAGATTATGGATTAAACAGGATTCTCGACATTTGAGAAGATTTTCACTCACGATTCTTTGACAGAAGAAAAAAAGCCTGCACATAAAGCATGTACTTCATTCTTTTACATTATATGTGATATGTAGCAATCTCCTAATATAAAATCTGGCCATTAACATACAAAGGAGCTTTAAAGATGGCGTTGAGTATGAAAACAGTTCATGCAGATTTTGAAATTCAAACAAGTCTGTGTTTGGATGTGTTAAAAAAGCATCTTAGGATATATTTGCTTTACATTAAAATGTTATTAATTTGCCCTGAATGAGGAAAGTTGGGTAGCCTATAGACTGCCTGCAAGGAGAAACTCAGGGCTAAAACACTCAATGCTCTAAATTAATGGATGTATTTTAATTACTGGATGACACTATCTCTTAGCGGACTGTGATATCTGGAAAAAAAACGATCTTCTGTCATTTGGATGTTGTGGCAAGTGGTGTGGCAGGACGGTTTGCACTTGAGTGTATAGATTTCAGAGCTTCCTCGTGCAGTCTTTTGTGGCCATACTTCCATCGGATGTATGACTTTGAGGTGTTTCTGTCACCTCAGAACACTGATTGCTGGTGCTTAATGTCTTTAAATCTTGGAATGATCCACACAAATTTGTTTCCTGACTCACATGGGTTTGATTACTTGTTTCGCCAGTCACTTCACATTCATGTCATGGATGTCACAACATTAAGAAAACACAGTGAGTTTGTTAATTTGCATCTTTCACTTCTCTCCTCTGTCACTTTGTGTGGTCTGATTTTGATTATTCCACATGTTGCATGCTTGTATATACATGTAAAATACTGAAAAAGCAAAGGACTTTTGGCAGATTTAAAGTGCTCTGAGAAATGAATAAATAAGTTTGATTAATAAGTAACTTCACTTTCCCCCTGAAGTCTGAATTGTTACTCGGCTTGACAGAGTTTCACCCTTTTAAACACTATAACAACAGTTTTTTTTCCCTAAAAGTCTGTCAGTCCTTATTCTTTTCTTCCTCATTGTCCACCCTTACAGTCTCTCTCCTTCTCTCTCACACACTCAAACACACTTTGTAATGCCCTTTCTCCTTTGCCTCTGTCTCTCTTTGTGGCAATGGGCAGGCTTGTAGCTGGCAAACGCTGCAGCCTGGCACAGTGTGTCCCTGGCACAGCATGTGTGTGTCTGTGTGTGTGTCTGTATGTGTGTGTGTGTGTGTGTGTGTGTGTGTGTGTGTGTATCTGCTGTCTGCTGCACAGCTCTGCCAGTCCACCAGTCTCAAGTACCAGCTGGGCACCAAACTCACAACCAAAATAAACTGGCCGTACTATCAATGAGCCCATGGGCTGAGGCGTGTGCACCGAAGTGTGTTTGCTTGTGTTTGTGTGTGCATGCATATGTACATTTCTTTGTGCGTGTGTGTGTGTCAGTGAGTGTGTGTGTGGTGCTGATCGGACACCCTGCTTATTAAGTCTCATTGAACCGAGTGGTGAAACAAACACAGTCCTTCCTCAGATGAATGCCTGAGATGTTCGCCTGTCTCAACTTTGCATTACACTGAGGCCCTCCCTGCAAGGATTAAAGACTAAAACAATTACAAAGCCTTATTTGCAATTCAAATTCTCCTAAATGCAGACTTAATCCCCATTTTCCAAAGGCAGCAATACTGAGAGGCAGAATAAATGTGTGAGAGAGATCCAGTTCAAGCCTCTGTCGGGGTTTCTGTTGCTAAAATAACACTTATAAGTTATAGGGGGGGATAATGAATGTGCTTTGAGCTGGTTGAGTTATATTCGGAGAACAGTTTGTTTCTGTTAAAAGCTTGTCTTTGTAATGACGGGATAAATGCATCGGAATCAGCAGGGGAGCCGCTGATTTTCACACCGCTTGTGCAGAGAGAGGCGCGCTCACATCCTCAGGAATATTTGCATTTTATTTTATTTGCATGCTCGTATTTACATACGTGTGCGCTAAGGTGTGCAAGTGTCCTGATGGCGGGGGCCACAGTGAGCGTGCTTTACTGCTGCCCAGGGTATATTTACAGACAGTGACTTTAATGCAGTGTAATGATTATTTTTATTCCAGGTACTTCGGCAGCCCGTTCGCTCTGAGTGGAATGACTCCCCATTGGCTCACTGATTACCTCTGTGACTGCTGCCACACCTGGCTCCTTCAGCTCCCCTCTCTCTCCACCATTACACCTTCAGCACCTTCCCCTTTTATTACTACACCTTCATCTGTTCATCTCTCTCCCTCTCTCTCTCTCTCTCTCTCTCTCTCTCAGAGTACCTTCAACAGCGGGCTATGCCTTCATTTTCTTTGGTCTCTTTCTCTGCCACGACACCTTTTTGATCTCCTCGCCTCTTCCTTCCCTTCCTTCCCTCAATCATTAACATTTACTCTGCTAAATTTACTAATGCAGCACTCTGATTTCAACCTGCTGACTGTACCTTCCTCTGCACCTTCATAGCCTCGTCAGGCTTTTTCTTGGTTTAAAAAAGTAACTCACACAGGCGGACAAATGACATATTTATGATCAGTTTAGGAACGAGAGAGGGCATTAAAAGAGAAGAACATGTGAATTGCCATTGGTATGTTTATTTTCCAAATCTTACAGTGCTGTGTCTTTCTCTCCTGCTTTCTGGTTTACTGAATCATTTGGTTGTTTGGTTGTACGCCCCTGTTGTTTAAAAGGAGTAACGCAGCCTACTTAAAGTGCCTTCACAGTTAACGTAACATCACCTTTGGACCACCACTAATCATTGACTCCCGACACAGAGTAAGTTTGATTTTTAGACTTAATTAAGAGCAGCGGGTCTAACGAGGTCTGCCATTTACAGTAACCCTCTGATGCTGTAACAAAAGTGCTCGCTAATGACAACCTTGAAATTGTTAGGAAGGACTAATGAGTTAATAGTCCGTTTGGCTGGAAGAAACAGCCCCTCAGCTCGAGCTGCACGTCTCAGACTCCTACCGGCTCGAACACTCAACACACTGATGTAGCTCATGTTTCGCTTTTGTCATCTATGTCATCTTTTCACAGACAAGCTGAAGAAGTGTTATCACTTTTCATTGTTAGCTGAAAATTATCATGTAGATATGAGCTAAAGACAATGTAGGATGTGGAGTGGTGTAGGTTTGAGTTACCATATTACCCTCTGCTCACATTTTAAACCTGTTGAGTTGTTGTGAAGCTCTTCCCGCTTTGGATAATTGTTGGTGAGCAATGTTGCACCAAAAAGCAAATAAGATTTTTAATTAAATTAATGCTGTATATTGGTAACCTGCAGTACAAAGGCAGTGATCGGTGGCACCGATGATGCTCAAGTTTCTTTGTTGAGCCCAGTTGCAGTTCATCTTTTAGATGAAAGCAGAAATGCTTATACGTTAGTGTGCATGTGCGTATGTGACTGTCTCATGTTTTCCCTCCTTTGTGAGCTGCACTGCGCTGCTATTAGGCAGCCTTAAGGTCAGTGCCGGGTCAGGGGCTGTTCCCGCTGCTGTTCAGGGCTTTATTCTTCTGAGAGGGCCGCAAAATCCAAAAAAATCCTCATCATGTACTTAGTAACAAGTGCGACGTGTTAACTTCCAACCTCGACTCTGCTGTCTGGATGTAAGCCTTCAGATCAGTTATTTATATCTCTCGTGATTAAGTTCAGTGGATAAATAGGGCAGCACATCTGTTACTGACTGAATGTTTGGACTTATTTAAGCCTCACTGTGTGCTCATGTATATCTGTGTGCATCCACAGAAAAAAAAAAGAAAATCCGAGGACCAAAAGTCGCTCTGTGTGTGCGCCCATGCCTGCGTACTGTACATGTGTTAGTCCTCTTATGTGTCCCGTCTGCACTGTCTGATCTGTTTTTACAACATCAGATCTTTTCTGTGGCATTTGGAATAGAGAGATCCACAACACTGCACTCCGTTTCACTCCGTAAAGGTCAGCTTTCACTGAAGGAGTGTGTGCGACCAGCCGATGCTGCGAGAGAGAAGAGAGGTTTCCTCTGAACAGTTGGTCCAGCTCAGCTTGGTTGGATGTACTATAGATTCCTGCTTTGTGGTTGGACGATGCCTCGAGTTTCTTCTTCAGAGAAAAGCAGCACTGCTCTGTGCTATGCTGAACTGAGCTGCTCTCTTCTGTGCTGAACTGTTCTGCTGGACGCTGTAATCTCTTCAGTGCATGGCCAGATTACTGTCTGCTCCATATTGTCTGGTAGCGGGCTCCAGGATGGAGAGATGGCAGGAGGAGGGGAGAGAGGGAGGGATGAGGAGGCTCTGATTTGCTGCTACATAAGGAAGATTACCTTTTTATTAATGTATCCATCTGGACATTTGCTATATTTGGTTGTTTGTCCAGTCTGTTTGTTTGTGTGTAAACATTATAAGATGTCAATCCAGATAAATCAAATTTGAGATTGGACATATGTTATATCCCAGGAGTTGTCAACTAAATGAATAAATCACAATGTGACATAATTATGATTAGATAGTATTAAAATAAGTGTAGAATTATCTTTGTGACTACTACAGTAAATTCATTGTGCTATTTATCCAGAACATGAAATTATTATTTTCCTTTAATTGAGTAATTTTCAGTAAAGAAAAATAAAGAAATTTGAGTATTCATTGTGCCCCCCCCCCACCACCCCCATCCTTCCACGCGTCTTCCTCTCCATCTCTTTCTGTCTCTTGTGCACTCCGTGCAGAAATGATTTCCATTCCTGCTGAATTAATGAGGTTCTGCTGAACTGAGAAAAGGCAAGGGGAGTGTGTACACACACACACACACACACACACACAGAAGCAGGCAGGGAGACACACATACACAGTCACACACACTCACAGGCACATATCTACTATAGCCATATTTAAGTCTGTATTCACACTCACACATGCACACAGTTATTCACTGAAGCTTGGCCACTTTCCGCCGTTTGAAAGCACAAACAGTATTTTGTTTTAAAGTAAATTTGTGGAAATGTTGACAGAAATAAAGAGTTGGACAACAATCAACAAAGGAATCAGAGCCCCAGCAAAGATTTACATGTAATTGGTGTATTTTCAAGTGCTGGTTTTGTAGAGAACACAACAGACACACACATGTACACGCACACACACACATATATGCACATAAGACCCAACAAACGTGCTCATGAGTTGGGCCCCATAGCTGGTCCCATTCACCATGGTAACATGCTGCCGAGTTTGCTGAACACGACAGTGGTTTGGGACTGTGTGATGTTGTGAAACACCCCCAACCCCTCTCTCTCTCTCTCTCTCTCTCTCTCTCTCTCTCTCACTCTCTCACTAACACACACACACACACACACACACACACACACACACACACACTCACATTTACATACAGACATAAATGTCAGTGCAGGTTTCTCTTTCGCTGCATGGACTGAAGTCAATCTTTCTTTGCATCAACCTCCTCTTTGCTCCAGATCCTCATTAACTAATGATCTCACCTGAACCCGCAGGTGAGCAGCCAACCAAACCCCACCCCCCCCACGCCTCCCCCACACCCCCTCCCCAACAGGCCTGATGAACTGACGAGTGGCTCAAGTCTGGCTCCCGCATTGTAAACACAGACAGTGGAAATACACGTGAAGGAGCGTGTAGTCAAAAGGATGTAATTGCGGTGCAAGCGGCTGTTGTTATGTGCCAGCTTGCGTGCCACTTGAAAGCTCCATCAAGGATTGGCTGAACAAAGAGGAGCGGAGAGTACTGGCTGATTTCGCTGAGGTTCTTCCTCGTCAAGCTGATTTTTCCAAAAGCACGACTGATGTGGAGATTTCAGGTGTGTAGCCTTAGCGGGGAGTGCGAGAAGCCTGAACACAGAGGTACACGGGCCACATCTGGTCACACGCAGAGCTCGAAACAAATGTCGTCAGATGACACTGTCTGTATGAAAACCGAGCTTTATTTTTGCTGTTCATTCTGGCTTCTTCCCTTTGTGTTTCCACTGTCTTCCCTCCTCGCTTTCTTCATTTAATGCACATGATCATGCACATTCAGCTGCGCGCACAAAAAAATGCAACCTCTCTCCTTCTCCCCACTCTCTGCTGTCTCAGTGTTTTTCTTTCCCATTCATCATCACTGAAGCAAAGGAACCGATTCCAATTTCATGTGTTTTCATTCCATTCCTTTATTTGCTTATTTCTTCATCCCCCTGTCTCT
This sequence comes from Terapon puta, assembly GCA_028564955.1. Taxonomy (NCBI): domain Eukaryota; kingdom Metazoa; phylum Chordata; class Actinopteri; order Centrarchiformes; family Terapontidae; genus Terapon; species Terapon puta. Next base: position 17,634,119 of record JAOXYL010000105.1, read on the forward strand.
ATTTTGATCTCAGGCAACCAGTCAGCAGTCAATAATCTGTTAAATAGCATTGATCGCCACCATTTAGTTTCCTGGCCAGCTACTTAGGTTGTAAAGCTGATCAATGGCTTTGAATGGGAACCACCTAGATAGCAGATTGACTGCTGGGACGCGCGCTGCAATCATATCATTTGTCTTCATTTGCTGTTCAATTATTTGTTGTAATGGCTGCTGTCAAAAACAGCCCCATGCTGGCCCACAATGGCACACGAAGCCCTAAAACTGCAGAGAGCACGCTGTGCCGGCGTGCCCGCTCTGCTCTGCTCACCTTGACACTGTGCACCCCTGCCCCCCCTCCCCCCACCGCCCTGTCTCGCTCACACTGCTGCCGTCTGACAGAGGTAAGACATTATATAGTAAACAGCACGAGAGGACCAGTATAATGTGTCGAAATGACTTAGGAGTGTGTTCCTCTGTGTGGTTGTGCGTGGGGGAGGCGGGGGGCTTTAGAGAGTGTGTGTGTGTGTGTGTGACTTGTGAGTGCATGCAGATGGTGCTCATGCCTGGATGTGTCAATGAAGTCTGACCCAGACTGGACTTCCTCTGCCCAAGAGCCCCTTCCTGAAATCATCAATCACTTGTTGTAGGACACGTGTGTGTACATTGACGTGTGGGAATTTTTAGCTTGCTGTGAGTTTCATGAGAGGTTGCAGCATTTGTTTCAGTTTGCTTTTCCCATTTTGGTCTTCATTTTTAACATTAAGAATAGGTGACAAGAATCTAAAAATCTAAACCATTTTTTGTTTTCTTTTATCATTTTAAGGAACTCTGGTGCTTAATCTGTGGCATGTTTCCATTTTCTACAAATGTTTCTCTTTAGTTTCCTTCCCAGAAACACTTTCTGAGCTGGGATGGGTGGCTTATTTTACTTCTCTGAAAAATTTTGAGAAAAAAAGAACAAACAAGGTGTTGTTTTTATAATAATGTGAAACAGAAATACAAATTAAGTGTTTGTGAAAAATTGTTTAACATATTTTATGTGATAAATAACTTAAACGACCACTTGGTCAGATTAGTTGTATAATAGTTGTAGCATTAGTTTTACACTCTTTTCTCCCTCTCTTCCACTTGAGTTCATTTCGGCATTAAAAATGACCCCCTGCAGGGTCTATAGGTAGTTATATTGCTGACAGAGCCAGACAGTCTTTTCGACTTTTGGGGGTTTTATTGTGGCACTATATTGAGAACATCCCACTCTTTTTCAGATTGATCCACTCTGACTCATCTGGCACCAACTTCCCTCCAACTTTTCCTCTTTTCCACTGTACCTCCCTCCTTAAATCTCCATCTTTCCCCTCCAACTCCTTTCTTCTTCTCCTTCTACCTCCCCTGGTTTTATTGCAGAAGGAGTATCCCCCTCCCCCTGCTTGTTTGAAGTGGCCTGCTCATATATCACAGCTTTTCCTCGCAGGATATCCTCCCTCTTCCTGCCTCTCCCTCTCTTTCTCTCTTCCCCCCGTCATTCCTCCCTTCTCTTATCACCCCCCCCAGCCCACCCCCATTCTGTCAAATGGGGGAGGGGGGGGGTTGCCGGAAGAGGGGAATACCTGTTAACTCTATTTCTTTTCCACACTTTAACACTCTTCCCATGTACCCAGTGGACTCGCTCCCACACATGCATGGATGATAATATTGGATGTCTGCACTTTACCAGCACGAGAGACCTCAGCTTCTCGTGATTTGGAGTTTGTTTGACTGTTTCATCGGTGGAACAGTTAAATTGGAGAGCAAGCTGATGTCATTAGTCACTTTGAAATATTACCTGAACTCAAGTATGACCTGACACTCCTTTTACACAACTTTTATTTGACTCACTTTTATCGGCACTTCAGTTGGACTTGAAAAGGTCTCATGTTTACAGACTGCAAAACATTTGTATAAATATTATTTCAGTGAGAAGTTTTAGATATTAAATCTGCTGTTACTGTTTTGATACTTTTTACTTACTTCCTTCATACATCATGTACCCAGATTTACTTTATATGTAAATGGTATATGATGATTTATGTATAACTGCATTAACAGGGCTGAGATGTGCATTCTCTTGTGACTTTGATTTTGCACACATGACAATGTTCCTTGTTTAATCCAGTGCAAAGTGGCTTGAAAAAAGAGCATCACGGCCTGTAGCTGTTGAAAGATATCACTTATACCTTGATGGGACTGATATTTTAATAATGGCAGTTAATCAAATGAGACAACAGTATGAAAGGGGTCGCTCTCGGAGATGATCCTACTGAGAATTATCCCCTGAATCTTCATCTCTATTCAGCTTATAAGGGTTAGATCGAGCCCAGAACTTCTTTTTGGCCGCACGAGGCAGCTGTTTTCAGTGAAACATGTCTACATACTGGAGCATTTAACAAATTAAAAGACAAATGTTATAGAGATCAAAAACAGAGCTACAAATGGTGGCCAGGTGACCAAAAGCACAACTCCCGATAGATGATAATTTAGCTCCACAAATGGCCTAAAAAATGAGTTATTTCAATGCAGAAATGTGCACATATATGCGCCACATTGCAATGGTGCTATGTACGAGAAATGTTTTCTAGAGAGCAGAAATCTTTGTTGCATTATTATATTTATGGACAAATTAGCCATGCTAGCACAGATCCTGCATGCTTCATTGAGGAGTCATGAATGGCTCCAAACAATACAATCATTATCTTTTACACTCAACAGGAGCCAGCTTCATCTACAACGTTGCTCGTTCGGTCGCTCATTTTGCCCCCGCATGTTTGATCTCTTACACCGCTGATGAGATTTGAACAAAACTTGGGGGCATTGCGCATTTCACCACAGATCTCCAGCATTTTCATTATTACACTAGTCGGCCCAAGGGGGGGACAAACACAACAATTCCAGGTCACAACGAGATGACGGGAAAGATTCGTTACTGATTGGCCACGAGGGGGGGGGCTGTGTCATTTCCTACGAATATCATACAAAACAAATTTCATCATTACATGAATACGAGGGCGTACTTCAACATAGTTTCCTGTTTGGTTCATTATATTCGCCACAGAAGCGCTGCCACTAGGATTACCCCACTGTCCTTCATCACTCCCTCTCGTAACACAGTTTATTTGACTCTTATTCGTCCTTAATATCTTTCCTTTATGAGATTCATTATTCACTTCCTCCTTTTCATACTCCTTTAATTCAACCCGGTACTTCCCCTCTCTCCCTCTGCCTTTCTCCAGTTTTCTCTCCTTTTTTTCACCCCCTATACTCCTTGTTTTTCTCTCTCTGTGCCCTTGTTGTCATTTAGCTACTTCCCCCCACTCTGCCCTCCCCCTCTCCATCCTCCTCTCTTTCCTCTCTCTCTCCCCTCCCTCGGTCTCTCTTCCTTTGCTATCTTATGTTTTTTTCTCCCCATCTCTCTTTCTTTCTCTCCATCTCTCTCCATCCTTCTGCCCTTTTCTTCCCCCCGCCCTCTCTCTCTCTCTCTCTCTCTCTCTCTCTCTCTCTCTCTCTCTCTCTCTCTCTCTCTCTCTCTCTCTCTCTTCGGCTGAGGACAAGGAGGTGAAAGCCAAGCGGATTACAGTGGCAGTTTAATCTGGCTGACCCACCAAGGGATTGCTCTCTACTTTGCTGTGAGGCTGCAGGGCTGGAGGGCAGCGGGGCTGGGTGGGGTGAGGGAAGGGGGAGAGGAAGGGGAAGGAGACCAGGTTGTGGGGAGTGAGTGGGGAGGGGGGGGGGCTTTATGGGGGAACAGAAAAGGAGGGAAGGGAAGGAGAGGAGGATGGGAGTGGTTAAATTTGTAGAAATGTTCCTGTTTGTGTCAGGCTGTGCCAAAAATGCTCTCCAGGACAGGACTGTTTGTTCGAACATACACGTATACATTCATTTGTGTGTGTGTGTGTGTGTGTGTGTGTGTGTGTGTGTGTGTGTGTCTGTGTGTGTGTGTGTGTAACTGTGGTGTCAGAGGTGGGGGAGGGGCTTACATTGTTATTAAGAGATGGAATATTAATGCTACTTTGCCTTTAATTTCTTTCCATCTGTCATCAAGTTGTCCTCTGTGCGTGTGCCTGTCTTAGTCTATGAATAGATACTCTTCAGATATTAACAGACAATTAGTCTGTTTTGTGTTTCAAAGACAAAATACAAAAAATGTCCTTGGTTTGATTTTTTTTTTTTCTTTATTCTGAAAACATCAAAATCTCATTTTACTCCATATTGTCAAAGTCATTCAAACTCATGCGGCTTTCAACCGCAGCTAAAGCTGAGGCTGAGGCCTCAGCAGATTTATCAGTTCAACGATAAATCCAGTTTCTGTCTTTGTCGGCTGCAGGTCATTCGTGTTTGTTTTTTTATTGCTATTTTTAATCTCTCAAAATTTGAACATGAAGAGCAAGGATAATGTGCCGATTAACAGTGGGGTGCAAACAGTGCAAACAAGGGCTTTTGTTTGGTTTCAGTACGGGGGGGGCGAGGGGGAAATGAAGTTAGCAGTTCTTCAAATAAAAGGTAAAAAAAATATGTAAACGCTGTTTCCCGTGTTCATGTTTTTTATGTGTTAAAGATATTGATAGACATAGCTATAACAAAAAACAAAACAAGATATAGCAGTAAAAGAGATAGAAATGTAAATTGCACTTTAAGATTTTAAACTTTATGGCAAATATTGTATTTACATTGTGATCAAGTGCAGTGTTTAAAACTCCATCTTTGACTGTTGGAGCTATAGTAAAGGTGTTTAGAAGTTTTCGGAAATATATTTACTTTCAAGTTGCAGGTGTAACTTCCAATCAGACACGAGGGCAATAGTGTGAGAAGTAAAATCCGGGACAAAGAAAGTGTCAAATCGCTCATTGCCTTTCATAAAGCTTAATTGCTGTAAGCGTATGATAATAATTAAAGGTGACTAAGATTAGCATTAACATTTTCATTATCCCAAAAAGACATAGTTTAGAGAGATTTTATTGGGTTAACCAAAACAAAAATATACAAAAGGGGGCAAAAAAAATAGGACTTTAAAAATGGAGGGGACTCCCTCTCCTGCACCTTCTGGAGATTCTGCTTAGGGTGTACACATTCAGAGTTTCAAACTCATTGCACACTTACATTTCAGTGTGAACAACCCTGCTGGAACCATTTTGGAGTCACCTTTTCAACTTAAAAATAAAGTACCTTTACTTTTCTTTCATTTTTATTGTTGACAGGGCAGTTGTGGTAATAGATCATTTAGGATGAAATGGAGTAATTTCTCTCATATAGGCTTTATACTCAAATAGAAGCTAATTTTGTTGCAACACTTCATTGACTGTGAGTGAAACGTGATGTTCCAGTCAAGTGGTTCGGCCTTGAACAAACAAGATGTTAATAGTTGTTATAACACAGTGTGAACACAGTTCACATTAAGTGCCTTAACCTGTGCATCAAGTGGCAGCGAAGTAGGGACATCCAGCTAAAAGAAAGTTGGACGCCAGCCTTGAGCTTGAATCACGAAATGACGCAGACGGTGTTGTGCTGTTTTAATGTCCTAAATGGCTTGTTGTACAGTGCTGAACGCAGCGCGGGGGTCTGAGGCAGGCTGTGTCTGCAGCTCTGTTTGCCTCTACAATGCCTTTCATGTCCCTCATATCAGCCTTCCTTTCATCAGTCCACCCCCGCTGTGCTGTTTCGGAGGAGGGGTCCAGTCGGCGAGCCGGATTAGCTTCCAACTGGTGCTTGTCCAGATTCTGATTCTGAAGGGGGGCTTAACCAACCTCGCCTCAGAAAAGACGAGAGGAAGGAACAGGAGGGAGGGAGGAGAGGAGAGAAGAGGAAAAGAGCTCCTGTGGGGCCGACGCTCCTCTTCACTTGTTTACCTTGCAATTAACGTGCTGGATTGTCCTGTGAAAAGGGAGAAAAAGTCAAGTGTGTAGACTGGAGCAATAGGCCACCACTGATACAGATACGGGAGCTGACGGGGTTCATTATACAGTAGGGAGGGCCTGGGGTGCCGCTCAACACCTGCTCTGTTGGAATAGTTGTGTATCCACACACGCTCACACACACACACACACACACTGTACAGCATTAAAATGTGCAAAAGCAAACCCCCATACTGCGAGTGTCATGGTCAGGGCACAGACGATGGCATCGACCAATCAGCAACAGATGCCCCCTGGAGATAAATGATCTAGACTCTGTGTGTGTCTGTGTGTGTGTGTGTGTGTGTGTGTGTGTGAGTGTGTGTAGTGTCTGTTGTGAAGAGGCACAGTGGTCAACACAGATCCTCCGAGCTGCTGTCATCGTCGCGCCACCCTCTGACATGGCTGCCTGGGGACCTTATTTTAGGCCACACCAGGTGCAAGTGTTTTGGGCTGGTTACATGATCTTAGATGAATGTGTGTGTGTGTGTGTGTGTGTGTGTGTGGGCATATAAAGAGCTGTGATTGTGTGCTGGGTCAGGTCCGTGTGTGTCTGCGTGCTGGAGTCCAGGAAAGGTCAGAGATTGGGCGGAGGTGCCAGGAATAGGGGTGTGAGATGCCTGGGTGTCTACAGGGCCATGTGAGGCGTGCATGCACACACACACACACATATATATATACACACACACACATGAATACACACATAGGCACACATACATGCATGTGAGGCCTTCAAACCCGAAGACACAGCAGAACAAAAGCTGGTCAAAGTGGGGCAGTTTTCTCTCCCTCCCACCACAATCTCCTCCACCTCCTCCTCCTCCTCCCCAGTACTGCTTTTCATCTCTCCTCCCTCCTCCTCCCCTCCCCCTCATTTTTCTCTCCTCTCCTCTCCTCTTCTCTCCTCTCCTCCTCTCTTCCATCCTCTCTCACGTAAACACGATGCTGCTTTCTGGATCTGGGATGCCTGAGGGACAGAGCACAGACAGGAGCCCCGTCACCATGACAACAGCTTCTCTGAGCTGCCTGACACCCAGACGCCATTGGCTGAGGGCTGTTGGGGGAGGGGGAAGTGGAGAGAGAGAGGGAAAGAAGAGTGAGCAAGAGAAAGAAGCAGGACTAAGTTAAGCAAGCGGGGAGAGAGAGAAAGGGGGGTGTAAGGGGGGGTATAGAGAAAAGGAGATAACGGAGGCAAACGACCACATTTCTCCTTATGGTGCTGCCCATGTGCGTGCACAGGTTTAACATAAAGAGGGAGGAAGCAGAGGGACAGAGGTGGTGGGAGAATTGCGGAGGAGCGGGAGGGCCAGCGTGTGTGTTAAAGGGTGTGGAAGCATGTGTGCAAAATGATCTTCTCAGGGTTGTACAATCAAACTGCTCGTGCAAGTCTGTGTGTAAATGTGTGCATACACGGTGTATGTTTGTGCCTGTGTGCTTGTAAGCTCACTGTCCTGCCTCGCAGTTCCTATTCATGTTTTCTTATCACCAGTCTCATATCTTATTAAAATCGCTTGTAACTGGAGAACATCACACACTAAACTCCCTCCCTTAAGACCACTTTGAGCTCTAATGGAGGTTCAGGTTTTGCAGCCTGCTGATCATGACATAAGGGCAAATATTGTAGCTTTTTTTTGTATAATTTAGTACTTTACAATATTAAAGTTTATGATCCCTGCGTGATTAGAAAAATATGTCTAAACAAGACCAAGAGCTTGCAGCCATGGTAGCAGCTCTGTACTTGGGCTAAATGCTCAGGTCAGCATGCTCACAATGATAATTGACTCAGGGGAGTCATGTGGTCACCAAAGTCAGTGGGCTTCATCATTTAGTGAGTAAATAACTACTGAAAAAACAACGCTGCAATTCATCCAATAGTCTGGACAGAAGTGGTGAGATGACCACCCAACATTTCAATCCCTGCAGCCACAATGCCAGTGTGGCTAGAAAATAGACTTTTATACCCAGGTAAACATATCTAAGGCTGCTTTTGTATGAAAATTTTGTCTTGTGTCTTGGGTTTTCTGAATATAAACTGGCTCTAATTTGGCCTCTGCTGGAGCTGAGCTGCTGCAGACTTAGTATGCAAGGGAAAAATGGAAAATAGTCAGTCGCGTAAAAACTTGTTAATTATGTGTTGGTGGAATTCACTTTGCTCATCTATGTAGTAAATGTTTCTTTTCGTGGATCACAGGAGCAAATGATGAAGAAGACTGAACATATTTGGACTAATGTCACGGCCAGGAAACCCGAGTTCCTACCAAGAGCACGGAGGGCCGAGAGTGTTCAGATGTCAGTGCAGCTTTACTATTAAGTTGTGTTAATCAGTAAAATCACCTGATTTGATCTCTTGTGTGGTTTCCTTCCACAGTCTAGAATCTGTCATGTCATGCAGTGAGCTAAAGGCCTGTCATGTGCTAGAGTTGAGTTGACTCCCTGACACACATATTTGTTGACAGCACATGGCTGCCTGTTCTTCTGCATGAATTTGTAGCCGGTTTTGTGAAATGTTTTGGTTCAGTCTGTCATCTTTGGATGGATATGAGGAGAGGAGTCAGAAAAGGAGAAACATTCAAAGACAGACTAGAGAGAAAGGAAGGATTAACAGATGGAAAAGAGAGAAGAGGGGAGAATCTAGCACAGAGTCTTCTCCAATCAACCAAATCATAGAGAACAATGATATAAAATATGAAGACAAAATGTTTTGCTTAAGTGGCGACAGGACTCTCAGGCTAACAAGCTACTTTGTAATTAAAAATCATTAACATATTTTATCAACTCCCTCCTTATTAATAGTGAAATGTAATCTGGTTCTCTGCTTTAGTTTCTACTCGAAGCACACAACAGCCGCCAATGTTTTTCTTCCTCGCTGGTGTGGTTTGATGGTAAAAGCATCAGAGTTTCAGAAACCTCGGTTCCGACTGAGAGCGAGCGGGCCGCTGATGTGGCTTAAATATTTTCCAGTGTTTGCATTACTGTACCTGCAGAAAAGCTGCGAAATGCAATGCACCATGTTTATGTGTAGCTTGGCAGCCTGCCGGCACTGCTCGGAGGGGAAATAGCAAATGAAAAGTGTGTGTGTGAGTGTTGGAGCATAGAGAGAGGGGATGGGGTGTGTGTGTGTGTGTGTGTGTGTGTGTGTGTTTGTGTGTGGCTCTATGTGTACTGGGTCTTCCTGCCGTTCTGTGATCACTGGCATATTTAAACTAATCATTGAAGAGGGGGAGCATGTGTCTCCATGAATATGATCTCGGGTGCTGCATGCTGTTTGTGTGTGTCTGTGTCTGTGTGTGTGTGTCTGTCACAGTGTGTGTGTGTGTGTGTGTGTGTGTGTGTGTGTGCGTGTGTGTTTTTGTGTGTGTGTAACCACAACTCACACAGGGGGCATAAATGTCTCAGGCTGTGCTTGCACACGTGTTGGTGTATCCATTTGCAGGAGACAGAGTTTCTCTCTCTCTCTCTCTCTCTCTCTCACACACACACTGAGAGAGAGAGAGAGTGAGAGAGCGATGAGTTGAAGTGAAGAAGGGGAGGGCGCTGAACGAAAGGAGGTTGTTTCTAAATCAGAACCAGAAGTTCAGACTGAGTGACGGAGCAGAGGCTCAGATCGGGGGGTCGTTGTGTGTGTGTGTGTTTCCGGAGTGTG
>JAOXYL010000105.1:17673468-17698969 GCA_028564955.1 Terapon puta
GTCATTTCTCTGCAGCTAGCTTGTTATTTTTCCATTCGCTACCCTATTCTGTACCCCAAATTCACCTTGTATTTGGACACATTCTTTGGCAATTGGATATTGGATATGAAAACAGACCTTGATAACGGTGCTAACCCATCCATAAGTATCTGCATGAGGCACAAGGCACTTTACGGTGTTTAGATTTTAAAAATAGAATTGCTCTTTTTTCATAGATTCAACAAACTCAAGTGAAAACATCTACACAATGATGAATCCTATTGGTCCTGGTGGAAATAGACCTAATGTAAGTACTGTCATTTTGTTGTTTGTTAGTTACTGTCGACCCAGTTTTGATTAAATAATTTAAGTGTTTTTTCATTTAATCCAATATGTATTTTTATTTCTGTATTTACTCTATTATCCTGCCATTCTGTACAAGCATACAAAGAGTAAGACACATTACCTTTGTACATTTTGTTTTTTAGTTCCCAATGGGACCGGGCCCTGATGGACCCATGGGTGGAATGGGTGCTATGGAGCAGCATCATATGAACGGATCACTAGGTGAGTAGCCAAAGACAGTGTACAGTGTGTGAAGTATATCAAGTGAAACCTGTTACTTTCTATGAACAAAGGTTTTTAGAAGTGAGACTCTGCCCTCTTATGGCTTGTTGGAGAAGTGCTCTACCTCCTGCTGGTATTGAACAAAGCTGAAACAGATTAGTGGGGCAGCAAGAGGCCAATTGATCCTGTAAATGGATGAGACGCGATCAGTGAAGCCAGTGAGTTCGTGCTCATCTGTATCTGAAACAGATAGCTTCATTAAAGGTCATTACATGTGAGAGGGCAGGCTGTTTGTACTTGCATTGGATGTCCTCGACCGATGTTGAATTAGCGGTGGGACACTGGGGATCAGTTAACGGCTACCTCATAATAATTCATTTTTCTCCCTCTTCCATTTCTGATCACAGGCTCTGGTGACATGGATGGGTTGCCAAAGGTACGACTTGGCTGTCTATCTGTTTATTTATCTGTGCTACCTTTGTCTGTAAGGAGTTCTGTACTTAATGTTTCCTTCTTTATCTTTGTTGAAGAACTCTCCCAACAACATGGCAGGCATGAACAATCCTCCCGGCACTCCGCGGGACGACGGCGAGATGGCAGGCAACTTTTTAAACCCATTCCAAAGTGAAAGTGTGAGTACCAAAGGACACATAAACAACACAGACGCCGACACACCTCAAAGCTGGGAACAAACTAGAACACTATTTAAAATATTTGCACAAACCTCCACCGTTAAGTCGATCAGACAGTGGGTATACATCTATATACAAGATCTGTCCACTCACAAAAAAATAAATATTTACAGCACAATATGCTCTATATGGTCTGAGACTCAGTTACAGAGAAAGACATTTAACAGACATTCTAAACTGCTGAATATTAAAAGATCGTGTGTATCGACTGTCAATGGTGACAACAAAGGCCGGTTTCACAATAGATAATTGAGAGACTTTTGCAATGCCGAAGTAGTATTAGTTTGCTATGAATTCTGGGTAAATTCTGATATTTTTCAAACTACCTTCTCTTTGCCTACACTACAATAATCTACCATAATCATTGTCTTTTTTTACTCTTTTTTTGGTCATTTTGTGCCACTGGTCAAGAGCCGCCACTGATTGTTACCATGGAAACCTTAGTCTTAGTTCTGAGTTAGGCTGAGAGTAGGGTAGCTAACTTTTTATGCTTCAAATAAGTCTTTCCATTTGTGAAGCTGCCTGACTTGCAATAAACTAATCTAGGAATGGATACCGGCCTAATGCATTAAACCACTCTAAAATATCTTTGTGAAACCGGCTCTGTTTAGCATCCCAAATACATCTCAGATTTATAATCAGTCCTTTACATGGTGCCCAGTTTTCCCAGCTTTAACCAACACACACACAGCATGCACACACACAAGCATGGAAAAGAACCACATAATATGCTTTCTCTGATGCATGGAGAGATTGTCATATAGTGATTAATGCGAGACTTGCCACAGTATCTTCACTGTGATCTGAAATTCCCTAACATTTTCTCTTTGGGCTGGACTCTGCTTTGCTTGCTGCTGGTTTACTGACATAGAACGTAAATAGGGAAGGGTTAATTAGTACGTGTAATGTATGCTTCAGAAGGCGAGTGAACTGGACATGGCATTTAGTTTAGTTAGTTGTATTGCTTTCATCTTGAACTGGGTAGTATAAGAAATTTGATATAGTTTTGGCTTATCTTTTTTCTCCTTCCTCTTTTTTTCTCTCTTTACAGTATTCACCCAACATGACGATGAGTGTGTGATTTTTTTATTTTATTTTATCTTTTATTTTATTTTATTTCTTTTTCATCTCCCCTTATCCCAATCTCCCTTTTCCCATCCACCCTGGTGCGTCTTGCATTACCCTCCTCCCCCCACCTCCCCCCCTTCCTACCTCCACCTCGTGGACGGTGTGCTGTGCCACACAGCCCCTGGGGATGCCCCTGGAAAGCAGGACTCCCCTCAAGGCCCCCCATCCCAACGCCTGTAAAATGGGTGTAAGAACATGAAAAGGCCTCCAAGCAACAGGAAGGGTCTCTTCGTCACTTCTCCTCGCCTGCCGGGCCTCGACACAGGCCCAAGGACAGTAAGAGCCCGAAACTGCTCCGAGCCTGTCTCTCCCAAACCCGAAACCTGCCCTCATGGGTGGCATTCAAACCCAATCAAGATGCCCCTCTGCATCTAACACCTCTCCATTATATCATGCTGATCATTACTTGTGAGGGCACACAGCTGTTTGTGTGACAGGGGCTGAAAACGTTCAAAAAACTCTGCTCCTGTGGGCGGGAATGATTTTAAAAAAAGAGAGTGAGAGAGAGAGAAAAAAGAAAAAAATGAACTGATAATGTTATTTTAGGGCAAGAATGGTTTTCCTTAAATGTTTGTATTTTTTGTTTGTCAATGGTAATATTATTGTTATAATTTTCATAATTGATATTATTCTACTAATGTAGTTATGATTTCCTGTAAAGGGCACATTTTATCTCAGCAGCAGCATCAACAATGACAGAATAAGCACACACTCGAAAAAATGCACAATGATTTTCTGTTTACATGATTTTAGGTTATTGGATGTTTGTTTTGTTCTTTTGTCACAGTTGGTCTCACTCCACATACCTCTCCTTTAAACCTAGTCTGAACTTGTAGCTTGAATCTTTGCCATCCAAACATTTGTAGCATCATTTGCATCAACCTTTTCAAGTAAGTGTGATCAGGATAATCAACTGTCTTCACGTGATGAAGTAGTTTGTGCCGAGGTGTTAGTATCTCGACTAAGCTATTCATGCAGTTAAAACAGCATCTTTCTCCAAGAAATTGCTGTTTTCTGGTACAAAGTGTCTGCTGGTGCACCTGAATGATATTGTATGTCTAGCTATCTTGTCTTAATAAGCACCCCTTCTCACCATTTTCTATGTTTTTACTCTCTGGGAATGGCTCTGATGAAATCCTGAGATGATTGTCGGGACGGGTGCCGGTTCTCCTTCTGTAACAGACAAAACGAGAGAGCATCTCTTCTATGGAATTGGTCTTGTCTGTAAATATGACATATTTAGCTTGTATTGTGGTTGTTTTATTATTTGTTATTTACAAGTTGTCTGTGAATCCTAAATCGTGGTTCCTTCCCCTTCAACACTTCGTTTGATTTCAACCTCACTGCGGACTCCAAGTGGCACCGTTTTCCTCCCAGGATTCACTCTGTTCTCTGGCCAACGTCTCCTCCTGGACTGAGAGACATTGTGGGACCTCTGATACGCTCATGAGGCCTGCTTTCTTGGTTTGGGTTTGGGTTGAACTCACAGATCCTGTACGATCCATTTTCATAACCCAGAGAGGACGGGCTAAATAACTGTCTCCCCGGAGCTCTCATCGACTGGTTCATCTGCAAGTCCCAAATGTACGGGATAATGGATCCAGAGCACTGGGAGGCTGGAGCAGCGCTGATGATGGGAGCAGAGTGATGCACCTTGGGGTTTACAGACCACGCACCCACATCGGTCTAAAGAAGAGGAACAATAACAGGAAACTTGTGACGGATATATTTCCAATTTTGTGGATTGTTTTCAGTCAATTGTTTTTATTTTAAATGTATTCAACTGAGAAAAAAAACAAGAAAGCCCATAGAATCTGCACACAAAGAAAAGCCTAGTTACATATCACGCTATTTAATTTCTTTCTTTCTGTATGTTACGTACTCTTGGCCCGATCAACTCTCTGTCACTGCTTCAAAAGGGATAAACGATCTCTCATCACACTGCAGCACTTGCGTCACGGTTGTGTTCAAACCAACAATAACTAAACAACCATTGTAGCCTCTATGGGTGATGGTGACACACTTATCAATTTTCTGATATCAATGTGAACAGATAGTTCCCAAAGTCCAACAAGGACATCTCCAGGATTTGGCTGTCAGTGGCCTGGGAAACACTCAATGTAGTGACACACACCTCCCTTCGATCCTCCAATCCCATCTCTCACCACCCCCTCCTCGCCCCCTCCCCCTTCTCTTTAATTTCCTTTTTTGTAAATACTGTATAATGCATTTTGATATCATTGACATGTTTTGATATGTCAGTCACTACCAATGAATACAGCTGAAAGTAAATTATAAATAAAACTGTCCATGTTTTTCATAGAGAATGGATGCGCTGACTATTTGGCTATATATGTGGCTAAATTTCCATAAAAATGTATAGAATACAGTAACACAATAAATGCAGTCTGTATGCTAAAGATTTGTATGGTGGGGAGGATAGGACAGAGAGAGGACAGGACAGAGAGAAGCAATTAAGCTGTGGCGTCCTCACTCTGCCCTTGTCTCCTTATGTTTCAATTAAATGTTACTATTGGCTTTGAATAACCATTTGAATACTTTTTTTCCAAAGGGCATCTTCTCACAAACAAAAAAACAAAAAAAAACATGTGACCTCTTACTGCAGTTTTTAATATGAAGGATTTTTATCAATTTAAGAAAACTTTTAAAAAGGTAAAAATACTTATGAGAACCTCATTTTAAATTAAGAATAGATAAAAAGAACACTGTCCTTTGCTATTCGCTCCTGTTATAGCATTGTATAGATTGAAGCTCTCTCACTGATCCTCTCTCAGTCCTCTGTGTATATCGATCGTTGGCCATCTCTGTACTTCTATTGTGATGTATAATACTGTACCATTAGGAAGATTTGCTGGTTGGGTGGGGTGGTTATGTATGAGTCGGGGAGGGGTGGGGGAATTAAGGGAAGGGGATATGAATGATTCTCCTGTACCGTTCATGGTCCTTTCTGATGACACGGCAGTATTCAATATGAAGCAGTCTGTCTCTTGGGTTTGCTTTGTATTTACATGGTAGGATAGTTCAGAATCTTGTCTTAGGGACTTAGGTGTCTTGTGTAGGTAATAAAGATGTTCTTTGTATGTTTCTTTATATTGTAAAGTTTCTTTAGACTGAAAGAAAAACAGATAATTTGCTTATCAAAAAAGAAACAATGCATCAATAATAAATGTCATTTGATTTTTCCTTGTTGTTTGAATCTCTTTCTGTGAGTTCTCCTTTAGTTCTCAGTCCACAAAAGAAAGTTACATATAGCGTAGGAAAGATAACTTTTTTTAATAAATCAAGCAAATTCTAGACAAAAAAGGATTTGCCGCAGATGCATCTTAAATTTGGAAGGTTAAATAACAGGTGTTATATACCTGAGATATTTGAGTTTTGGTAAAGACATACGGAGGCCAAGGGTTAACTTAAAAGGACTTCCTGCTTTTATATGGTTGGAAAGTATTGGAGTGAACTTCTACCTGCTCTTTCATAAGAGCTGGTTTGGAGACATTACTTTGCCTTGCATACTTTTCAAAAGGATGAATTATTAAAATTTGATTTAGGCTAATTGCAACCCAGTTTTACCTGTTTTGGTTTGGATTAAACCCACACTCCGTAATCTGACACCAGTTTTTTACTTGCAGATGTCAGCTCCAAATAAGCAAGAAACCAGAGAACTAAAAACTATAAAGCCAGCTGTGTACATTTAGGGGCTTCATCCATATATATTTTTTATTATCAGATAATGATAATTGAATGCACTTTGCCTGGCTGTGATTCTACTTTTAAATATAGTATTTTTCTACTATTTCTGAATGATAAACAACCACTCATGAATCCTGGGCTGAGAGTCATAATCTGAGAAACACTTTTAGCATTAATTTGCTGGCTGCGTATCCTCTTTAGCTGGAGGATAAGCACAGACGTGGATGGATTTGCCGATATTAAACTAACACTGCAGTCTGTGAGGTCAAACATTAATATGCATGAAGAGGTCCAATGGAAGTGCAGGGAGCTCAAGGTTAACAGGAAGCAGCCCGCTGTGTTGAGCGAGAGACCGTTGCGAAGTCAGTTTGACGTTGATCCTAAGCAACACTTGCCGCTTGACAGGGCTACGCTCCTCCAACGTCAGACGGACTTCGCCACAATATGCCGCTGTAAGGGGACAGCACAGTACCAAAACAAGCCTCAGCACAGGGACTATCTGTAAGTAAAGCCCGGTTTATTGGCATAAATAACATTCCCACGCAAGACACCCGGACTCAGCCGCCACCCTTAGTTGATACGAGCCATAGTTCCTCGCCAGACAAGGGAGAAACGTCAACATTAGCCAGCTAGATAGCCCACCTAGCGAGATTACAGCTAATGTGCTAGTTTGCTATTGTCAGAGCCGCCTGAGGAGAGAGCCGTGGGATAACTTGTCAGAAACTTCTGGAAACGCGAGACTAGCTCGGCTGCCGCGGGTCACACAACACACTTTGTTGTTGCAAAAGAGCTAACAGGTGAGTTTTGATTGTAATCCCCTTTTTAATTGACGATAAGTGACTCGATCTCGGGTCGTGTTTAGTCGCTCTTAATGTAGATTAGCACAGCTTCACTGTTATGATGTTAGCAGCGAATTGCGGTGACTTAGATTTTCATGAAGACTCTGGTTTTGGGACAGAAAGTTAAACAAGTTAATAAGATGGTTTTATTTAAATCGTGAACCTTATCTCTCCAGGGAACTCCTCCTAATGACTGAAAAAGAGGAGACTATGGACGCCTCAGATAGCAACGATAATGCGCCATTGGCGAAGAAGAATGGACGAACCTCGTTGCTAGACAGCGGGGAGGACTTTGAGGTCTTAGATGAAGAAGACATTGACGACGAGCCCCCTCCTCTGGAAGACGCCGGGGGTGGGAAGGGGAAACACGCGGATGAGTCTGAAAAGAAAAGTGCAGACACAGAAGGAGACCCTCCGGGTTCAGTGGAGGAATGGCTGGATGTGTTGGGTATGTTGGAGAGTAGCTGAGGACAGAAGGTGTTGCTTTGGTTTACTGATGAATTTAAAATCATTGGGAGGTGCTGGTTTAGTCCACACACTCTCCGCCTGTGTAACACAGAGCCCTAGGTCCTGTGATTTCTTTGAGCAAAGTTTCAGACACATGGTTCCTTCACGGTCAGTGGACGGTGATCAACGCCATGACCAACTAAATTAATTTGACTGCGTTTGCCCTCAGGTAATGGCCAACTGAAGAAAAAGGTCCTGGTGACGGGGAAAGGGAGAGACAGTCGGCCACAGAAAGGACAGAATGTAAAAGTCAATCTTAAAACATACCTGAAGGACGGGACACTTGTAAAGGAGCAGCCTGACCTCACTTTCACCCTCGGAGATGGAGATATCATCCAGGTAACGACTTGAGAGATTTCTGAAATGGGGAAAATCATATAAAACGATTTCACAGTCTCACATTAGGATATGCGTAATTTGCTCTCTGCTGCTAACAGTGGTCATTGTGATGTTGTACATATCAGTATCTTAGTGAGTTTGTTCTCCTTTCAGGCTCTGGATCTCGCAGTGCAACTCATGGAAATGGGAGAGAAGGCCCTCGTTGAAACTGATGCAAAATACGCATATGGTGCTGGGTACAGGTAGGGATGTGTTTTATCTGACTGCTAAAGGCTGTGTGAGCTGTCAATTTACCTTTTGTAATTTTATTATAAGCAAATGCTTTAACTTACTTGCTCGACAAGCTCTGTTCTTGGCTTCTTACATTTTCTGAACATAGTGCCAGGTTGAAATTCTTTGCATGATCTAGTGTTTGATCCCTGAATTCCTGAACTGGACTGTGTTTCTTCTGCTTTCCAGTCTTGAGCCCTTTGTTCCCCCCAATACTGAGCTGTCCCTAGAAGTGGAACTGCTGGAAGCTACCGATGCCCCAGACCTGGAGCTGCTGCCCCCTGCAGAAAAGATAGCCCTTGCCAGCCATAAAAGAGAGAGAGGCAATGTTCATTATCAGCGGGGGGACTACGCTTTCGCTGTGAACTCGTATAGCATTGCCCTTCAAATAACAGAGTCTAGTTCGAAAGGTGAGATGGTGTTAGTTAGCATTCAGTGAAAAGTTGATTACATTAGGGGCTGTCACTCAGCATGGGGGTATGGCACTTGAGGAGTTCATGATTACTGTGATTGTAGTTGTAGTACTTGAATCTAGTTTTTGATTTTCCATAATATTTCTTACTTGGTTAAATAATAACATGTGCCCCACCTGAGATGATGATAGAATCATTTATTATTATTTATGTTCTTTAAATGTTCTTTCTTTTTTGATGCAGTTGACATTAGTCCTGAGGAGGAGAATGAGCTGATGGATGTTAAAGTCAAGTGTTTAAACAACATGGCTGCATCTCAGCTGAAACTGGACCACTATGATGCAGCGCTTAAATCTTGTGTCTCTGCCCTGGCTCACCAACCAGATAACATAAAAGCACTTTTCCGCATGGGCAAGGTACATGTTTCTCTTGTTCTTTTTTCTTCTCATCTGTTCGTCTCGTGTGGACTGTTTTATTAAAATCTTGTGTTTCATGTCAGGTACTAGCATTGCAAGGTGAATATACCGAGGCCATTCAAACTTTGAGGAAGGCACTGAAGTTGGAACCAAGCAACAAGGTACTTTTGGTCTCTTCATTTATTGTTCGCTGTTAGTAATGAAAATGGCAGTTCTGTCTTTTGGCCAGTAGATGGAGTTACAGGGTAAACAATCAAACTCTTAGTTTGCAATGCAAGGTCAGGTGGACTGCTGATTCATCATTTCAGAGGATCTGTTTTCATGTTGTTGCTGTAAATAGGTTTGCCCTGAAACCCAGCCATATCTAATACCTAGCCACTGTTCGTGTTCTCCTGCCCGTACAGTTGGGTATATGTGGTTCGTTGGCTACACAAGGCCATTTGACAGAACTCGGCTCAGTGCGTGGGCTTCTTGGATCAGCTGTGAGCTACTGCAGCACGGTGCTTGTGCCCAGAATCCCCCACTCGAGTCCTACACCAATCTGTCAAACAGCACATGGCCTGGCCACCACTTAAGCTTTTCATCCAACACATGCAGTGGAAATATGATGTACTATTACATTTTGCAATGGTGCTTAGGAATACTTTTATATCCAAAGGACAAAGGTGGATGTCGTAGATTGTATGCTCTAGTAACTCCTATTGCCTGGCAGAGTTGTGTTAGTACATAGCGGCCAGTGTTGTCTGTATTAGACATTTTTAAACTGGCACCCGATTAGCTGTTTTAATATTACAGTGAACTTGATTTTAAGTCCTGTAATAATGAAAAGAGTCCCAAAATAACCTTATGTTCTAACAGCAAGAACAGTGGGTGTGCTTCAGTGACAATACCACAACGCTGCCATTATAATCAATGAGGCGGTCTGAAACAGGCGCAGGCATCATGCAGTGACAGGATGACGTGCTATCACTCTTTTCTCTAGGCACTGACAGACATACTGTCTACATATTTCACACCGGTGTCAGCTTTTTACGCCCTCCATCTTCCATGACTGAGAGAAGATGTATTTGTCTGTGGTTTATTTGCTTTTTTGATATGACATGCAGTTGACAGTTTCAGTTTAGACAGGCTCAAACCACCTCAGCCCAGTATTTGGACGCACAGATGCATGCTGTTAGTACAGGATGTAACATGTTTGTTTAGCCTATTTTATCCTTGCCCTGGGCACAAGTCAGTGTCATTTTTGTCATTTTAGGGGGTGGTCGTTTTAAACAATGGTGGTGCCAACTTTCAACACAAACAATGTGCTTTAAATGTATCGTCTTACTCTGAACTGCATATAGGTACGGACAGATCCTCGGAGTAGAGACTCGGACAGATATTCTCCACTACCCACAAATGTCTTTAATGATAGACTGTATTAAAATGTACATTTACTATCAAGTGAACATCGCTGTAAACTCTATTTAATGATCCTCAATAGGTCTACCTGAAGTGCATTAACAAGGGACAAACTTTTTTTCCCTGAAAGCATTGGTTTGCTTAGTCACTCACCAGCTTTAAGAGCAGTAAAATGACTCAGATCTCAGACAGTGTTAGAGCAAAAACTGAACCCATATCCTGGAATTGTGTGGACATGTGGGCTGAATGACAGGCATTTCTTGTAAGACAACAAAGAACAGCATAAACATTTTTCCCCCAGTATTTATTTATTTAACTTTTAAGTTGATGTTTCACACATCCATCATAATCATACAGAACAATCAATCATTTTCCTTTTATAAACCTCATGATTCATCCACTTGTGTCTGTTGATGCAAGGGTATTGTCATCCTGGCACCTTCCCATTAGCAAGGAAATCAGTCTTGGGTTGTTATACAGTAGGAGGACTTTGTTTCCCCTCATGTCGGGATAGCTGGGTTGGTGGAGTAAAGAAGATTTTGGGTGTTAAACTGGAGTTTGCAACACCAATTTGTTTTGTCCCTTCTGTGCAGACCATCCACGCAGAACTGTCCAAGCTGGTGAAGAAGCACTCGGAGCAGAGGGGAGCAGAGCAGGCCATGTATAAGAAGATGCTGGGTAACCCATCTAGTGGAAGCAGCAGTTCACAGAAACACCGGGCCAAGTCTTCATGGGTGAGACAGACATTCCCTGAGAAAAAAAAGACTCTGCAGAAAGTGCTGCAGCTTGAATCTCTCTACAATACAATACACATGTTCTGTGTTGTGATATGGATCTAATTGTTAAGGAAACCTAAAAATATAAAAAAAAACATTTTTTATTATTCATTATTCTCCATTATACTTTTCAACCTACTTAATATCCACTCTGCTCTTTTGTTTCTTTTATTTCTCCAGGGTCTCAGCTGGAAGTGGCTATTTGGTGCCACTGCAGTAGCCATTGGTGGTGTAGCATTATCCGTTGTGATAGCTGCAAGGAATTGAACCAAGTCTGTAGTGATGGCCTGACCATGCCACTGCAGTGTGAGAGCCTAAACACGGAAGCACATCTGGCAGTGCCTTCTGACCTTCAGTCAATGGGGGTGGAAATGTTAGTTGGTCAGTTGCCGCTTCACCGTCACTCTCTTTTCTCTGCTATGTTTGAGAACTACATGTGACAAATGATAAAACATAGATATTTGCATATACCGTATTTCCAACCTTATCAATGTGTAGGTTTATGCATATCTGTCACGTTGCCAGGCACTGTTTTCTTTTGCTGCCATCGTTTTTGTCTTTGGTAGTTAATGATGGAAATTAATTTACTAAGAGCATCAGAGTGAGAAACAACCATAGATTCAGATATGAGCTATTTAGAAAATATTTTCCCTAAGAAAAATATCTATTGTGATATGGTTCTATGTTATGCTATAGTTTTAAAGAGTGTGCAGTTAAAATAATAATTCCTACCCAAGAGAGAATGTGTGATTTCACTTTGAATTACAATATACCATTATTTGAGGTCCACATGATAGCAAGGTACCTGTTTTATATGCTTCCTCTCACTCCCTTTCTATGGACACTACTGAGCAGAAAAATACAAACATCCTTACAATCTAACGCGGTACCATGGATAATTTTTACCTTAATGGTTTGTATGTTCGACCAGTTCTGTGGTGTGTATTGAGACTGAAGTTTGTTGCAATGGTAATCTGTGACACTAAAATTATATACACCTCAACATACATGCAGGAGCAAAAGATATAAGAAACACCTCACAATGTAATACGTTTAAAGAGACAACAAACTGCAGCCCCCAAAAAATACCATTGAATTGAATCATTCCTATCTGACACACACACACTGTTATCAGCAGCACATAAAAACTTCACAGAGAGGGTTTACACATAAACATGACTGTGTATTGGATTGTAAGTCAACGTTGGGGAGGGTTTCTTTACAGTCACTTCACTGTTTGTTAAATGATTAGCTTCTTTCCCTTTAGCGGTGCAGGTATTATCGATTAAAATTAGAGCGAATGGCACAATGGTACATCTCAGTGATGTTGGTATGAATAAAATTGAAGGAAAGTTTATTTGTGTGATTTAGTTAAGTTGACCATACCTCAGTTTTTGATGATTCAGACCAAATGTTGAAGGATCACCATTCAAGTACGATATTGAGTGTGGATATTTTTCTTCTCTCCCTGGCATTTTTTTTTTATCTGTGAAGTTTTCCTTTTTATTGATTTATGTTCCTTAAAGTGTTTATTTATTCCACTGGTCATCAGAGCTTTCTTTCAAACATTCTTAATGTGAAACCACTGAACCTGTGGCTTCTTCAAAGTCCACTGAACCAACACAAACGGGTCGGTGAAAAGAAAAATTAAGCACTCATAAAGGTTCCTTGCATTCCTTGCGTTTGTTAATTTTGTATTCATCACAATAAAATGTGACTTATCAAACACGTTTCCTCTTTGGTATTATGTCATGATTTCCAGCATATCTCACACATAAGTGACAAGCTATCCCATGTAACTGTTTCCATTTCTGGACTGGTTTCACGGTCCTGGTCAAGCAGTGGTTATAGGGTGCTCTGTGGGATTTCTGCCTTATAAAACTGGCATGGAGGGCTGAAATACAGCAGTGCTCATCTTCATAGACAGTAATCTGTCATAAAAAATCAGTTTTATTTGTGTAGCAGCTGTATTAAAACATTTACTTACTTTTTTGAGACGGTAGGACAACTTAAAATCACTGACATGCCTTTAGATATTCAATATTTACATTTATCCCCTTTCACTGTTTTACAGCTTGACACTCCCAAATTGTCTGGATATTCCCAAGATGGGTTTTTCTTTTTTTGTTTTTTTTTCAGACATTGACGTTTCGTTGACGTAATCAGATGACCTATCGTTTCCCTCTTCCTACGCGTTACTGATGTGCAACACTCCTTCCCTAAACACTAAAGAAAATATATTTTTGTCGCCCTTTATGAACAATAACCTATAACTAAAACCAAAAGAACGATAGGAAATAGGAAGTACTAAAACATAAAGTAATTGTGTGAATTTTATTTTAGTAAAAACATATTCTTAACAAGACATGCTACTCAAATCTTTTTTATCATGATATTTTATCGTAATATATATTCTTTTTTTTTTTTTTTTTGCTGTGGTGTCGATGTGATTTTGGTCTCTTACACGTGTGACTATATAGGGCCGGGGTGCCGCTGAGTGACTTCATCACCGGTGAGCGGTCACTGAATATTCATTGAAGAGCAACGGGAGCTCTCGGTTTACGACAGAGCGCGTCCGTGCGCGTGGTGGGAACGGTGGCAAGATGGCGGCGCTGAAGGAGGAGCAGTGCTACGGACTGTCCTGTGGAAGAGTGAGCAACGGCAGCAATGTCTCCGTCTTTCACGTCAAACTCACTGACAGCGCGCTGAGGGCGTTTGAAGGCTACCAGAGCGGCAAGGTAAACGGAGTCCCCTTCCCCGCCACCACCCCCACCCTCCTCTCCCCGTACGGTGACATTTTTTTTCTGGTGGGGGGGTTGTTTGAAGCGTGTCCGGGCGACTGTGACAGGCGGGAGTTGAGGTCAGTAGTCCCCCCCGCCGAGAGCTCCGTCTGCCGCTGCGATGTGGAGCCTCGGCGGGCCGGTGGAGGCTGGTTAGTTTGGTGTCTGGTTGAACGAGAAGCAGCTCACGACCACTGACTGTCTGTAAACTGTGTATGAAGACAAATGTACAGCTCGACCGGCCAGGCTGACTAGTGTTGGACGCCTGTTTTTTAAATTTTTTTTTTAGCGACAGCCAGACTCACTCCACGCCGACTGTTGAGCTCCGTCCTCGGGCATTTATCAAGCTCACTGCCGCCGCTCCTGCTGGTGGTGGTGGTGGTGGTGGAGGTACACTGAGCCCCAGGAGCTGTTTGACTGCGTTTGTTTTAGTTGGTGTTAACAGCGTTTAAACTCGGTGTTGTTTGTAACTTCCCTCGCCTGAATGTGCACCAAAAACATGTGGGTACTTTTTCTTTTTTAACTGTAAACGCAGAGCAAAACTTTAGTCGTGTGTTAGATGTGACCCGAAAGTTTGTTAAGCTGTCAAAAAACAAAGAGAAAATCTGGCAAACTTTGGCAGCTAAACTAGCCAGCAGTTTATGGTAAAGGCTACCCATAGGAGCCCTGTCTGTTTTTTTCTTTTTCAGTCGTTTAACTCCAGCAAATAGTTGCCTTGGTGGAGTATCCAATAACAACATGGTGAATAATTTGGAAAAGTACCCAGTATTCATGTGTAAGATGGCCATCTCCTCTCCCAACCCCCTCACTGCCACTAAAGGCTCATGACAGCTTTTTTTTTTTTTTTGGTGCATCAGAGTTATTGAACAGGGGATTTAACATTTTCTCAGTAGAAAACTCTTTAAACGCACACTTGAATTAAAGGTCTGCTTGCTGAAACGGCCCTGCTGCTTGCTCTGCTTCTCGTGCAGAGAGCTACGAGCCCGATGATGGCCGTCTAACGTTTCAGTTTCTATAAATATTTGACAGGGAAAACCTGGCAGGCCATGAGGAAAGGCCCTTATCTCCAGCTTCAGTGGCTGTGTACAGCAGGACTGCAGCTGATAAGCCAGGACAGTAAAACTGTGACAGGTAATAGGGGGACTTAGTAGTTGTAGGAAGAGTATTAATCAAACCAGTGTGTGACTCACAGAAGAAATAGTCAATATTGGGTATTCCCTTAACTATTGAGTATATTTTCGCTGTTGCTACAGTAGTTGAGTTCTCAGAGTTTATTTATTAAGAGATACAGAGTATTCCTATATTTGGGTGATTAGATATAGTTGTTAGAAAATTAACAATTATTTTTATTGTTTATCTGTTGATTATTTAGGTGATTATTCAATGTGTTTCTTGATCCATAAAGAAAATGTTACCCAAGGAGATAAGATTTTTTTTTCTTAAAATTTGACTCAAAGCGATCTGATGATCAAAGAAGTTGGTAATTAATTTAATAGCTGACAACTAATCATTGTAGCTTCACATTATTGAAACTTTTTTTTGTATTGAAAAACATTTGTTTTCTTGATTGACAGCATCCAACCAGAGAGATTTGTACTGCTTCAGTGCATTTGTGATGATTCGGGATAGCTCCCAAATGTACCCTTGATGAGAGAATTTACCGTACCTATCCTAAACTACCTCGCACAAATCACATATTTGGTGTGGAAAGCATATAAAGTAGTATGATAGTCTGTAAGTTTCTCTATCTCGCCGCTTCATCAGGGCTAACGTCAGATAAAAGTGGATTTTTTTTTTTTCAAATTAACATGGAAAAACATGTACAGTCATAGGGAATGAAGCATTACTACTGTCATTTATAGTTCCTGTGATTTAAAACAGGTTGTTTATTTTTCATAAGGATTGTGTCCGGTTTCTTGAGCTCTCCAGAGTTAATATTGGCAAACCTTTCCTTCAGGAGTAGATTGATGCCCGTCTCTAAAACCATTGTTCCACTTCCGCAAAGACGTGTTAAATGTGTCTTCTCATGCTATTTAATGTTTTTTTTAAAAAGTCAGAAACGCACATTTTAAAAATTGATGAACACATCGTAAAACAGGAATTCTGCCTATTGGGCTTTTTATCGGTGCAGTAGGTTAATATGTGGATGACGAAAGAGGCAAGTTGGCATCGTGTTTTACAGATGCACCTTTTCTCAAGAGTTGCCTCGTGTGCAGACTTGCAGACTCGCTACTCTCCAAAGCTGTGCGGCTCACTGTATGCTTACTGTATCTACCTTTTCCCTGTTATTTGAGTCAAAACCCTTACTCACAGTTTGACTAGATCAGGGCTACTGAGTAATCAAATGTCTGCAGGGTGTAATAGTGGGTGCTTAGATTGTGGTGACAGTTCAGAGCTGTAGGGTGATACTACTGTGTGTGTGTGCTGAACCATTTTGGGGATGTTGCACCTCAAGTGTTTGAGTCACATTTTGGCTTTTTGTCTCTGTGGCCAACAGCTTGGGAGATGAGATCTACTATTACTTTGGATCATGTCTCTTTTTCACTTTGCCACATGCATTGAGGCAGACATATTCAGACATATCATATGTGACATATGTGTTTTTTTTCCTCAGACACACGTAGGCATATTAAGTACCATAACGTGGCTGTAACTGGATTTGCTGCGGCCCAGTCACAGTAGTTTTACACTTTCTCAGATGAAGAGCATACATCAAACCGTCCATCTGACGCACAGTAATCATGCACAGGTGCACTTGTGTGCCAGATACCTAAATTAATTACATTATGAGTATACGTTACATAATGTTGGTGTACAAACAGGCATCTCCCCAGTCAGCCACACAAACAAGCGCTCAGAGCCATGCATATTTAAAAAGTGCCGTATTGAAATTCAAAGACAACAGTTAAAGCCCAACAATACGAGCATGGACCAGTGTAAATATATTAAGTCCCCTGCTAACACAGACTGGGTGTGCAAACATAGACAGAGACGAGATACATATGTTGACAGAAAAAAAATGTAGTCACGTGCCCATCAGGTTTTCCAACATGACTGATTGATATCATACAAACTCCAGGCTTCTAATTTGCTTGTGTTTGTGTTTATTTCTGTTATGAAAGGGAGAGAGAACCTACCTAAATGTCATGTTCTGTCACTCTCCGTGTTTAGTTTGTTTATCTTATATTAACAACTGTAGGTATTGAAATGTAATTTATTAATGCAATTATAGGTTCATTATCACACAGACACATACACACCCGTAAAGCTTATATGGCTTATATGAAGTGTGGCTCAGATATTTTTCAGGGGAGCTGAATTCAAACACAAGTTGGCACCCAACAGTAGGGGTAAACTGGAAACTCGGTGAAAGAAGAGGAAGAGCTATAGGTTGACGAGCACCTTTCAATGTAAAACTTGTGGTGTGGTGTAATTAGACAAAACTGGTTAAGTTTTTGGCCAGTTTTTGAGCCCCAGCATTGTTGGAAATGTGTAAATGATGTTAAAAACCAAGCTGTTCCAGGCCAATATACAGCATCATCACTTCCATAAATCGTGGCACAAAAATGTACACAGCTGTAACAGTTCAGTTCTTAATAGTGTCACTGTAAAGGCATGACACTTTCCTACTTTCTCAGGGAACAAGACGTTCCTACAGGCTTGTTGAGATGAATCCAGTGTAAGCTAACCAAATGCTAATTTTTGGCCCAGATGCAAAGCTGATTCAGTTTGGCTGTCCGGTAGTCAATGTGACTGTACTAAGAATCTTGTTAAAAGCTGTGTGAGTATTTCTTACTGTGTTTCTGAAAAGCACGTTGTGCAACAGCAGTCATCAAGTAGCAGCAGAGTATATTGACTGCTTCCTGTATGAGACGTGACTGTCAGCTGGTTCCTCTGTCGGTACGTCTGAGGACAGAGTGAACTGGCGCTCCTGCTGCCCGACTGGAAGCCCGGAGACTCACTGTGGTCTTTTTTTTTTTTTTGTACCGGCTGTGACATAAGCAAGGAAATGAGTAAGGCTATTTGAGCGTCATCAAGCTCAATGTTATGGAGAGGCCAGATAAAAACTAATAATTATGCCTCAGGATGACTACGTAAACCATGTTTTCCAGTACTGGGCTGCAAGTTTGGTTCAGCAGTACTTTTTATTTTCTTCATTGTGAAAGCTGCAGCTGGTAAAAGAAATTCTGAAAAATGGAAATCGCACAAAAATATGCAGTGAACTAAAATAGTGAGATTGTCCTAAATATAAAATGAACACTCAGTCTAGGAGAGCTTGCAAATGCAGTGACAACAAATCTCATTTCCTGGCACTGCAGCATTACACTGGTGAGAGGTGATTAGTCCCATATGAATGTTAAAACCCTTTCTTGGCCCAAGTCACATCTTTTGTCTTGTGATGAGGTAATGGGCTGGTGATTATACACTGGAGGTATGAATGTTACATTTTTAAGGACATGCATCAAAGTAATGGCACTCATCTTGCAGTTGGGTGTATATTCTGAATTTACATTTTAAGCCCTGGAATTAGTTACAGGTAACTGAAGAATATGATTGTCCATTTAATGTTGTAGTCTTTAATCCAGCTATTTTGATAATAAGCCGTCATCACAAAACCTAATGGTTTGGTGACAGATGAGATATCTGCTGTTGTGAGCATGTTGCATAATGACAGGACCAGGTAGACAGGCCTCACTAAACATGTCATGCCTGTCAAATTATGGTGTGACAGTGCCAGAATGGAGAATTGTTGAGTTTCTCAAAAGTGGTCTCAGGAAACTAATTTGAATGACATGTGAAATGCTTAGTTTACATTGTTTGGTGTTGAACTTGTCTAAATGTGTAGAATATCCACGCTGTTGTTTGATTTCGTGACCAGGCCTTTCAGTTCCTGAAGTTTGTCTGTTTGTATGGATGAAAAATTGACACGAATCAACACCGAATTTTAGATTAAAGTCTCCTTTTTAAAAAAATCTCAGCTGCAAGAGATTTTTATGCAGATGAAGATCAATCCTCACTTAGTGGTGACGGGCTATAGGCTTCATAGAGGAGGTCAGTTTACACCATGTCAGTTTTGCTCTTGTGCTTTGCTGCCGTCTCCCTCCTGTTTTGACCCCTATGGGAATGGTATGGGAAGTAATGGAGACTGGGTGGGGATTTTGTTTCTTCACGCTGGTCAGCCTGTGCCAGTGCTATGGTTATTTAAGGAATGCTGACTCCCCGGTTTCAGCGGATCACGGGACACTGCAAGAGATGACCATAACCACTAAGGCCAAATATGACTCTAAATGTCATGGTGCTCCTCTGTCCTGTGGCGAGGGGTTGCCACAAGCAAAGTGACCATGTCAGCCTGGTGTCACTGCGCACACAGCAGACGCCCTGACCTGCTGTGAGATCAGCCAATCCAGTGTGTGGTTCTTGGTCCACAAACATGCTTTCTGCGTGTTGTTTTTTTATTGGTATTAGAGCAGTTGAATGCTTGAAAACAGGCACAAATGCAATATTCATTAGAGGAGTACTAACATTTCTGAAAGACTGCTGCATAAATTCAGAAAATCTGAATTAGTCTAAACCTTGAAGCTGTCCCTGCTAAATCAAGTTCTGTGGCTTCTCCACATTTGAAAAGACTGAATATGAAAGGAGATTCCTCTTTTTATTTTCTAATTATGCAGCCGCTGCTTGTGTGTTTCTCTCCCTCAAACTCTGTCAGTTTTGTCAGACTAGTGACAGTAAATTTTAAATCATAATTACACTAAGAAAACCAAATTTCAAGTTTCCGCTGAGACCATTTTTATCTTAGATTTTGACTGACTACTAGACACTGTACCATACATCTATATATTACTGATATGTTTAACAATCTTTTAGTGAGTAGGAAAACTTGATAAAAGCATGGGAAGTGACAAAAAAGGAATTCTTAATCAACACTACCTGATGACACTGCTTATATCTGCGCACACTGCACTTTAGTTGCATCGAGTGTACTTCCTGAATAAACTTGTCTTGGCACTCTTCTTGCTAGCTTCCAACCCTAGCGCTATGGAGTAATATGATTAGATCATTACCAGAAAAATGTAATAATATAAACATCACCACTTGGGCTGACAGACCAATGATCCATTCAGGCTGGTACCGGAGACGTTTAAAAATGGAAGTCTCCAATCTTAATTACATCATATGAAAACATGATGACCATAAAATGATTCTTGATTCTTCTTGTGAATCTTGTGTGTTACGACCGTCTCTGTTTCAGTTTTTCATTACGTAAAAGCACAAATTAGTGGTTTGTTTTTCTCAACACATGCTAAAGAGTTTCCATCTACTTTCATGTCTCTGTTATAGACACAATATATTAACTCACATTTTTTTCTCCTGTTTCCCTCCACTGTGGCACCAACTCCTGCTGTCATTCCCATTTTGTCCAAAGTAGTGTTGATCATTTTTTCACAGCAACTTGGGAACAGATTAAGTGATCCAGTTGTCTCTGCGACGTTGGCGTCAACAGTAATACCACGAGGAAACACTTGGGGCAGTTCTCTTGAGCTGCTTTAAATACATCTACCAAATGGTGTGACTGTCTTTACTGGTGTTAAGCCAATCTTAATGTTAGATACCTAAAAAAATAATCTTAACTAATAATTACACTGCTGGAATGTTAAATACAATAAAACAGTTTTTGCTTTAACTCGAACTTTAGGCATATGTAGCACAATATCATACGGCAGTGAGTTTGAGATAGAGTTCATGGGCTGCCTAGATTGGCACGAAAATGTAAGCAGACCGTTCGCTGCTGCAACACAATCCTTCCTCTATAATCAGTGAAACTGTCTACACCAGGTGTGAGAGCAGCGCGTAAGTGGTGCGTATGCACCACAGAGATCCGCTCTTCAAATTTGAAAAGAGGCCAGTCTTACATATATAATTTCACACAAGCTGTGCATAGACCTTTACACCAAAATAGGTAAAAAAGTGTCAATATTTTAAAAATAAATTACCAGTTTACAGGAAATAACTAATTTATTGGCAGTTTGGTTTTGAAAGTTTCCATTATTTACTGTTTCCTTTCACATGCGTCCTTTGATAATAGCTGACAAGAGACTGAAAAAAAACTAAAGACACAGTCTCACACAGTCCCAAAACAAGTTTGTGAAGTTGCTGGTTTCCTCCTTCTGCTTCAGGCTTTTCGATTGGTCTCTTCTAGTCTGCTATAAATGCCTGCTGAGTCATCACTCTCACATCAATTTTTGTAAAGGCCCTGGATTACTAGAAGACAGCCTTTACTAAGATCTGAACTAATTTGTTTAATATAAAGTAATGCTCGCCTCAGTTGCTAAATGTCTGATTCGTTATTACGTCAGTACAGTGATATCACACTGATACAAAAAACAAATCTTTTTTTATTTATTTCATGTTGAAGTAAAGCGAAATTATGAAGCTGTTCTCACATTAAATTGAGCTCTCCAGAGAGGATCAATCTGAAAGCAATGGTCTCATGTTGCAGTTTGGACAAAGCTGTTAAAAAACAATGACGTGCTGAGGTGTTGTGTAGCAGAAATGTGAACAGGCAGAACTTCTCTGAGACATCCCGATTTTCTGTGTGGCCCGATGATACTATAGATTGCACCATACAGCTTTTGTCCATTAATAGCCATGTTTTTCTGTGAAGCCACTGTGCAATATGAAATGGGAAGTTCATCATCATAGGTCTCAGTTCACAGTTTTTAGATTCACCTGCCCCTGTAGGCTTGTTGCTTAAATAAAGGATGTAAGGCGCACATACACTCTCTGTTTTGAAACAGATGTGGAGGGAACTTGAAATTTGCTGATGATTATTTAAAAAGATAGTGTAGTCCATGTACAGTGAGTGTGTCAGACTCTACATGTACTGATCCATCCCCTACAACAAAGCAATGCTGCACACAGAAGACATTTTCACTGCCATTGCAACCACAACATCAAAGGTAGCTCAGCATTCATTATTTGGAGAACACTAAAAGCTTCAAAGGGTTTTTTTTCTAGCAGTGAAGAGCCTGTTACAGTAAAAACACCAACAAGTAGGCCCAATTAAGCTTGTGTGCCAGTGTGTTACTTCAAACATGCATCTGACACTCCTCTGTCAGATGTTTTTTAAAGGAGTAGACTAGCACACCACGTTTTTGCACACACAACATACATGGCAGTGATGCATGAGCACTGCGTATTGAGAGAAGGGACACCCAGTTCTATTTCACCCAAGCAGAGTGCGCAGCACAAAGTGCTCTTTCCACCTCTGAAATCCTAGACAGGTGGAACATCTCGTCTGGGTGACAGTGATGCAACTAAACACCTGACAATTTGGGTGCCACAGCCATACCCACAGGGATTTAGACATGGCTATTCCTGTGTGCATCCACTACAAAGCAAAGGAATCCTTTGGCAGTGCAACCTGAGAGACCGAGTAAAGACCTACACTTGTGTGTGAGGATATAATTTGCGTTAACCTAGTCTATATAAATCTGTAAACTACGCCCAGTTTCTTATATAAAGAAACTCTTTGTTTCTATATTTAGCATTTTTTTAAAAAGTTAATTCAAACTCAGTTAACACACATACCACCTCTACCATATTAGTGTCTTGTAAATTCTTGTTACTGGCTCAGATAAGAGTGTTGGGCTTGCTTTCAGGGAGGTTTCATGGAGATTGTGTCCTGCTGGCAAGTCTTTATACCCAATAAAACATGCTCTTGATTACCCTTAGCAAGTTTTCATAGTAGAAAATAGGTGTAGTGGAATAGGAGGTTTACTGGCTCAGCTCAGGCTTCCCTTGCTTATTCTCAGTTCTTTTAAGAATACATCGGAAAACCTGACAGAAGACAAAACAGTCTGAGCTTGTCAAGGACATAAAAAATAAATCTATGAAACCTCTTCAGTTCTTCCACAACTGGGCAAACTACATCTGCAGACGATCAGGTAATATAGTCAAAATCTTTAGCTCCATTACCAAGTGTACATGCTGATTTTTAAAACAAGCCTTACTTGCAAAATTGTGACCACTAATAATAATCTTTGTCACAACTGTTTAAAAGCCAGGACCTACAACCTTTAACAACCTTTGCACACAAAATACTGCTTGAAAATATGTCCATGTTGCTGTTGTTTTCATCAACATTTGCCCCGTTGATACTGCAAGGAAATAGTTTGGAGGCAAACGTTTATGTTGCGATAGGAAACGAAATTGAACAGCATTGTCATCAGTTCAGTTTTATGACGGGCTGCTTGGCTGCAAGTCCATGCCTCGTCCAGCTGATCCCCTATTCTGCATGCGGGAACATCCACAGCCTTGTCATGGTCAGGACCCGTACTCTGTCCCTAAGGTTAGCTCTGTGGAACATTCTGGGCTCAGGTCCCAGAGAATAGTGACATGTCAGCAGCCCATTCAAACGAACAGGCTGAGGGTAGCACTATGTTAGCAGCGCTGCGACGGGGGAGGGGGAGGGCATCGGGTGGGAGTGCTAAAACTGGTGCTGTGTTAAACATCGCAGGGGTAGACCCGGGAGCGTGGCTCCATGAAAGGTCTGGTGTTCCTGGATAGGCTCCGAGCCTTCAGAGCTCAGTGCGAAGTGACATGATATTATACTGCGGTGGAGAGGAATGAGACAGACTTCTTTTATCTGATTCTAATTTGTTTATTTAGGCCAAAAAGGGTTAGTATGGTTAGTATTTTGGTATTTCAGAGTTCAGTGTCCTCAATCTCTGATATTATACAGAACATGGTAGCCAGTATTTGGATATCAAGACTAACAGTTACTAACCACACTAGCGGCTCTGTGGGTCTCTGGCCACAGTCGTGCTTTTATGCTTACGACAGTGCTAACATGCAGGTATAAACTCTACCCTGTTTGCCTTAGTTTTGAGTTTCGGCATGCTTTTATTGGCTCATTTGCTCTTGCATTGTATGGAAATGTCATTTCTTTTTAATGGTGTACAGTCATAGAATAAAGTGAAGATGGTGCAAGAGGTAAAATAATAAGGGTAATACTTTATCTTGAGGGGAACGTGCTTGTACCAGATTTTATTGTAATTCATCCAGTAGTTTTTCCAGTAGTTATTTCACTAAAATACAAATGTCAGCCTCATGGTAGTGCTAGGGGAAAAGTCAGAACATCACCCAGAGTTGGTAGGCTTCATCCTCTGGGGACAATTAATGTCTATTTAAAATGTCCTAGCAGGTCATCGAATAGTTGTTGCAATATTTCAGGCTGGATCAAAGTGATTTTGACTGATCCCTGAAACTCTTCAACAAGTATAATAAAAACAAATTAGCAACTTGACCAATTGCCTTTTAAAGTTGGTTGAAAAGGGTTAAAGTTAGTTTAAAACTGTGTGTGTTGTGTGGTAGTCTGCTCATAAACAACAAGGTGCTTTATTTACTTATATTTATCTTGTAAAGTAGTTTTAACAGTTTGACATCTGGCGTGGGTTACAGTAATCAAAGTATTGGAAATATGTAGCACTAATCAAGAAAATACTACTTTTATTGGCACATATTTAAGGCTTATTTAGGAAGAGAATTTATGAGCTTCTGTCATACAATGTCTAAATGGTCTGAAATTCAGTTCATTGATCATGTGGTTGAGTGTTTACACCTTGTATTTAAATGGACCACTTCTGTGGGTGGGTGTTATAGACGCCAAACACTAATTTGGGTTTAGGTGGGAAAAAAGAACAAAGTAATGTCCTAAGTGAGGCTGCACAAAGCTGACAGAAGTTCACCAGTGTTTCCAGTGTATGCTCCATATTTCTGCTTCAGGATCAGGCAGGAGTACAAACCATGTTGTGTTTGTAATAGGCTTGCTGCCCCTTGAACTTTCAGCTCCCACTTGGTCAGATTTTATCCACTAAAGCAGCACCAACAGAGGAAAGCCAAAGTAACTTCCTCTTTTGAGTGTTTAGATAATACAGTCAGCAAAATTACAGAATTATTCTTTTCCATGGTACACAAATTGTCTCCTTTTTGTTTGCTACTATGTGTATAAAGCGTTTTTGAAAACAAATTCTATTCAGTGTAAGTGTAAGCTTCTGATTGTCAGAAACATTCAAGGTTTAGGGTCACTTTGCAAAAGAATTTGGTTGTTTTGGCTAGGTACTTCCTTTTGTCTTTACATTTTCATCAGTACATCAGCTTTACTTATATGTGTATATATATAGCCCAAAAGTTGATGTAAAGCATGGTGCTCAGTAGAAATGAATCACTGTTTACCGTCTGTTTGCTTTAAAGAACATCCTCCGGTACTGCTCAGCTTCCTGTGGAATAAATACTTCAGGGTATAAAAGTGCTGTCTCTTTGATGTCCTCTGTTGGTGAAAATGAAACTGCTTTTGGAGTTATAAGAAATCAAACTATAAACCGAGTAAATCACCATGGTTTAAATACTGAAACAGCTGAATAGAACTGAAACTGAAGTGGAAGTATATTCAGACTTCCTCTTTTTGTCCAACCTTCATCCTGACTGAACTTGCAGATCATCATTATTCATCATCTTGTAATTAATTCTATTAAGTAGACAATAAATAGGCATTTAATGATTAAATTATAACATTAAATAGACCATTTTATCTTGCAAGTTCACTTCCTACTTGGTTTTTCATGTTTCTTATTGTCACACTGCATGAAACACTTCTGGACTTTGTACAACAAACAAAAACAAA
>JAOXYL010000105.1:17706389-17739201 GCA_028564955.1 Terapon puta
TTGGAGGTGTTATTCTGAGACCATGTAATTTAACAAGGTTATCTCATGTTGATGTCATATGTTCATGGGTTTGTTTTTTTGTTTTCTTTTCCTTTTCTTTGTCTTCAACAGAAAATTTCAATACCGCGGTCAGAAAATTCCAGTGAACTGCAAACGTTTACCTTCTACTTGTCAAATGTGGGCAGAGATAACCCCCAGGGCAGCTTCGACTGCATCCAGCAGTACATCACCAGGTGAAAGCAAACACTGGATCTCACTCTCTTTCACTCTTCTCTTGTTGATCAACTATTTTTTCTTTTTCAGAAACACAAATTAACTAACTGTTATGAAAAATGTAACTTTTTGTGGGCATTTGAATCCTGTGTAAGTAATTATCTTTGGAGAGAGGTGATGAGTTCCCATGCAGAACCCTGTTCATCGTAGTTGGGACCTGTGAATGAAATGTTTAACAGACACTCCTGATAAACACAATCAGGACTTAAGCTCCGAGTACCTACTAGATAGAAAGATGTAACCCTGTTAAACTCTTGTTTAATGAAAACATCAACACACAGTAAGTGGCAAAGCATATTATCAAGATCGAGTTAAAATGGACCTTTCATCATATTCTGCCAGTATAGAATATTTTTGTGCACAGTATACAAAACAAGAATAAAAAAAATAGAAAGGTTGCATGCAGAAACGGTGAATGCAGTGTAGTTTTTGACACAGGAGTTTGTGATGTATTGTAAGGGTAAATGAAAATTTCAGACAGTAAAATAAACTCTTAAACTTAAATATTTGCAACACTTGCTCTTGCTACCTCGTTTCAGCAATACAACATCGCTGTTTATCATGTGGGCCTAACCCCCTCTGTGCATCCAGCCCATTCTGCACACTTTGCCAGCCTAACATGCAAGAAATGCGTGGATTAAATCAGATGAAAAGAATCAGATGTCTATGTTGAAGGGGAACAAAGCAGAAAAAAACAGAAAGGGGAACAACAAGATTCTGCTTCTCTGCTGACTGTCAAGTTTCTGACCCTGTTACTTACTGAAAATATTTTTAACAAGTGGGTCAGGTGGAGTTCATCCACATCTCTGACTGGATCCTAATCAACCTCGAGTTCCAATCTAAAACCCAAATGACAGAGCTCCGGCTCCACTGACTGCGCCAGCACCATCTCATTTTCTGCCAAATCCTCATCAAAGTGGAGGGGAATCAAAGCGAGCCGGAAAGTCAGGAAAGAATGGGATTTGATGCGGCAGTGAGTCGTACTGTGGGAACCCACAGTTGGATGGAAATCGAAAAAATAATAGTTGTGCCCTCGGGGTGTTTAATGGATCTCATCTGGGCAGGAATGCACAGTGAAGGGATGGCTTAATGCAAATAGTGAGAGGTTGTTCAGTATTTTAAGACAGCAGCCTCTAAAATGTAACATGATATTGGTCTGATATTGGTTTGATTCCTCTCCGTCTGTGTCTTTCTCTCCCCCGTCCTCTTCTCTCACCATCTCCTCTTTGTTTTGGCAGTGAAGGGAACATTCAGCTGGATTGTTTGGGTGGTATTCAGGACAAGATTACAGTATGTGCCACAGACGACTCCTACCAGAAGGCCAGAGAAAGCATGGCCCAGGTTGAGGAGCAGACTCGCAGTAGGAGTGCCATTGTCATCAAGCCAGGGGGGAGACACGTAGGTGAGTAATCATAGCGTAGACACACATACAGACCACCGAAATTGAACCCACCTGTTAGTCAAGACCAGCATTTAATAACTGAGGCTTTGGTCAATGGGAAAGAGATATTTCCTTTGAAACGCCATAAAATGTGCTGTGAGTTAACAGGCGTGACGAGGCCGGAGGAATGTCTGCACCGACTGCAAACGTCCAAATGGTCCGTGTGTTTGTGTAGGCTTCCTCTGCTGGTGAATGGGTTCACATTGCACCAGACAAGTTGGGTCCGGGGCTGAATGGCAGAGGGCCAGCACACTGCCAGCATGCCTCATCAGTGACCAGGACTTTACTGAATTTGACAGTAGTTCCTTCCTCAGTGGTCAAACATATAATGGGCCACATACACGCTGATCCCCCTTCCCCCTGCACTATAAAACACGTTTGAAACCACAGCATCCCTGCATCATTGCCTGCAAAAGAAATAAAGCTGGTC
The DNA here is from genome assembly GCA_028564955.1 of Terapon puta. Lineage (NCBI taxonomy): Eukaryota > Metazoa > Chordata > Actinopteri > Centrarchiformes > Terapontidae > Terapon > Terapon puta. Next base: position 17,708,534 of record JAOXYL010000105.1, read on the forward strand.
TAAGTCCTTGCTGTTCAGCAGTGAGCCAAGAAGTGTTTAGTCCATGTGTGCTGTGGAACCAAGCAGCATTTTAATCTCAGTAGGAGGCAACTCAAGTTATCTGAATCACCTGAAAAAAAGTCTCAGTGGGAGAGGGTGATAAGAGCTGATGTTTGTAATGGAAGGTGACATCAAGTAAATGTGGCAGCGGTAAAGATCAGCTCATGATACATCTTTTTCATGAGTCATCTGCAAGTTCTCCCAGCCATTATCAATCACTGAGTTAAAAGATGGTGACAGAAATAACTCTATTTCTCACTGAGATTATAGTCATTTTCTGTTCTTAAGAAAACAAGCAGGCTCTGGCTGGCTGCCAGCCATTTCTACCTTTTTTGTTTCAGAGATAGATTGTAGCACTAAATCCCTAGAAGTGCAACCCTACAAATAAGAAATTGTAGATATGAAACAGAAACCTCTGACTCTTTCTCACCCAACATCTTAAATATCAAAATCTTCTTTCACTTTTGTATCTCCATCTCCTCAGTTAAGAAGGTCCAGATCCGGAAACCGGCACCTGGCTTCTTAGACGTCGCCCCCTCACGTAAGATATCTCGGCCTGTCATCATCTCTAGCAGTACGCTAAAGAAGAGCACAACTCAGCACAGGCCGCTCCGGGAGCGCCTCACACACCTGTTGGCCCTCAAGCCTTACAAGAAGCCTGAGCTGATTCTTAGGTTGCAGAAAGATGGCCTCCTACCCCTAGACAAGGATTCCCTGGATAGCCACCTGCAACAGGTCTCTCTCTCTCACACACACACACACACACACACACACACACAGTCTCAGTATTTTCACCTTGAGTCACTTGGATCTCACAGTTGAGGCATCCCCTCAAGCAGACTCACCCAGGCCTCCTCCTCATTTCTAGGTGGCAAACCTGAATGGGAAAGACAACACCTTCACGTTGAAGGACTTTTTGTATAAGGAAATTCAGAAGGACTGGCCAGGCTACACAGAAGGAGACCAGCAGCTTCTCAAGAGAATCCTGTTTAGGTACGTCAGCCATAAAGTTAGAGCTGCTGAAAAGTTCTTTTTGAAATGTGGAATCTTAATTAGTTGAAGTGCACATGACTGCTCATGTTTTATCTTCAAGAAGTGGCGTAATGTGTGTATTTTGTTATAGTCACACTTCTATCAGTCTTCTGTCCTTGATCTGTTTTTTTTTTTCTAACTCACCACCGACACTGATGATGATACACTTTAAGCCCAGCCCTCTGCCATCCCTGAGCTTTTGAGAAAGAATAACTGGTACTTCAGCAGTGGGTTACATTTTCAAAAGAAATAGTATTTATTATATTATTTGTAATCTTGGTAGATCTGATATTTTCATCTACATTCGCTTTAGTTATGTAGACTTTTCTCAGTTTTCAATTCTTATGGATGTTATTGAGTACAGATCTGTGACACTGAAAATTACAAAGCACCTTGTTTTGTCATTTGTATGGTGCTGGCAAGAGTCCACAGGGTGATGGCTCTGGTATGTAAGAATTATAGAGCACCCGAGCACTGTAGAGAAACATCCCACTATGAAGGAATGACCTGTATGTGTGCAAAATCTTTTCTTTTTCAGTATCTTAGGACATAACCGATTATTAAGATTATGGCAGATGAGGTATGACAGGGATATGTAAGGCTATTTTGGACTCACCTTTGTTTGTTTGAAATGAAGTTATTCTGTAATAATGGCAAGTACAGATGTGCAAAACTTGAGTTAATGCCCGCCTCTTGTATTTGTAAGAATGGCAGGTATGTCTGTGCAGCTCCAGGAAGATTTCTGTGCACTTCACTGAATTTCTTCTGTTGTATTTGTTGACGGCATGAGCTGCTGGCACTCTTCCCAGTGGAAAAATCTGGTTTCTCAGGATCTGGAACACTAAGGAAAAGCAAGCTCCCAGCTAGCTATATATAGAACAGGCAGCAACATTCGCTTCTCAGTTTGTGTTTATGTAGTGGACTCAAGAATAGCTCCTATTCACGATAAGCTTTGTTTTACTTGTGGTGCAACTTTAAAGGCAGTGTTAACACTGAGTGACCAGAAGAATAGAGAGTGCATACTGTGCATACCTGAAATGTCCAATGTTTGCTTGTGACATAGTTTGTGATACATTTTGTGTTGCATTGGGTTTATAAAAAGCTGTCACTGTAATTTCTGTGTGTGTCTACTTGCTTGTATTTTGTGCACAAAGGCATACATGTACACGCTTACTTGCACCCTACTTGTGTATGTCTCTCTTTTTACTGTACTTTGAGCTCTGTTTGTGAATTTATCAGCTGACGAGCAACCATAGCCTTCCCACCTAATACCACCCTCCCTCCTCCAGAGTTTAGAGCTAATGCAGTCAGTCACGCAGGAGTAGCACAGCAACATGATTGGAACGCACATGATGCAACTCTGTTCCAGCACATGCTGATCCGTGTGTGAGGTGGCACCGGTCCAAGGTTCAGCCATATCGGTCAGCCTGCTGTCTCACCCCGTAGCTCCTGCCTGTGTGTCCGACTGTCACCACCGCAAACACACACTCGCACACAAAAACACACCCTCGCACACAAAAACACACACACACCCTGACTGAACAAGGGCGGGGCATCGACGAGACTTGGTGTACCCATCTGCCCCCTTCTGATAATGTCATCAGCTGTGACATCTCTGCATGTGCAAAGTGCTCTTTCACATTTCAGATCACAGTGTCCTGTTTGCAGTCGTGGTGTCTTTTTGTTTGCATCGGTAAACGTTTAAACCAGAGCTAGAACTGTCTGTTCAGGCGAACATACTGACATTTCTTAATGAATTCTTAGTTGTTTGCGAATATGTTTTAGAATAAGGCTGGATCACTGGGTCGGTTGTTGAGCTGAGAATTAACTTTGTCTTGGCCGAGGTGGTTTAGCACTGTTTATCTTGGTTGCATAGCTGTATGTTGGCAGAGCTCTTATGTTTTGACACCTCTGCTGTGTGACAGATTAATCAGGTACATAACAAGGTCAGAGTTTAATTCACCATGATCAATCTCAGGCTCTGCTCACACCTGGCACTAAGATGATTCTTGGCCTATGTGATCACAAGTGGACAGCTGTAAGTACAGGTGTGAATACTGCACAGTTGCCGAGCATTTTGTGGAGGTGGTCAGGGATACAGAGGTGTGAAGACAAAAGCAGTATGTCCCTGATCCACTTTCTAGTGCACATTTTGTCTGATAAACTCCCAAAACAACATCCATACCGAAAGTTAGCCGCGGCACCATATCCTCTCTCTCGCTCCCACTCTCTTTCTCTCTGTCACTCTAAAGTGTCATTCCAATTTCTCACTTTTCTTGAACTTTCTGCCAAAATTTGCTAACCCTTATATAAACAAGCAGCAACATCAAACATGAAAACTGTTAGACTGGTTGAAACTGGTTTAATGATTGATGAATTTTTAATGAAATTTTGCCTTGTCCATTTTTCAAAATGAAGTGTGTTGTTATGATAAAGCACTGTTATGTCAAGTAGGTCCTTCTTTGCTCAGTTGTCATAGCTACCTACTCAGCATAACAAAGCAACTGTTGTTTTTAATGTCCTCTTACATCTGTAGAATTAGCCTGCCAGTGAAGAAACGGCAGCTCTAAAGTTTCTATATTTTCTTGAGTGTTGTGTCTTGGGACGGTATACTTTCCAGCTCTAAGAGTAGAAATCTCTGTAAACATGTTACATAAGAAGCTCCACGTTCATTTAAGCCTTTTGATATGATTTAAAGCGTCCAGTCAAACCAGTCCGCACCGCACGTTAGAAGTAAAGTTAGATCAGGTTGAGGCCTCGAACATTGTTGCATTAATTCCAGTGGAGGTGCTGCGTCACGTCAACAGGTAGTTGGGTGGATTAAGTGTTCCCGTTCAGATCCCACAGAAATGACATCAAGCTTTCTTGTGTGCTGCTCGCATGTGTTCGCTCTCTTAGGAAACAGAGCCAGGCCCAGAACAGCTCTGCTCCTCCACTGGAGAGCCCGCCCAAAGAGTCCGCCAGCAGCTCGCCATCTCAGGTGAGCTTCCTGTTCCCTCCTCTACCTGTTTCATACTTTCATACATCTCCCCATTCACAAGCACTCACTCTGCTGTAACTTTCCCAGTTGTAACATAACTCCTCTTCCCCTGCAACTAGTGATTAATGTTACTCATGATATTTCAAAATTGTGGAAGGTTAACAATATAAATCATGAGGTGTATTAAGTCTTTAAAGTACATTTCTTTCTTAATAAAATAACCCTGTGTGAATGTCTGTTTTTTCCTGGCCTTTAACAGTGCAGTTTTTTTGTTTGTTTTGTTTTTTTTTTGCATACAGCTGTTATACTCGACTGCCCAGTGTTAATTCAGTAGAGTAAATACACTCTCCATAGCTAATCTTTAACCAGAGCTTGTTTGCCTGATCCAGTAGAAATGACAGGAAAAAGGGGAGATTTTCACCATAGATGTATATTGAATTGATTTTTTTTTTCTTCCTTCTTGTCCACCAGTTTAACAAACACTATAGTGAGCTGGGTTTTCCTGACAGTCTGGTCATTTCTGTGTGTTTTCCAGGGAGGGATTTTCCTAAATTATTCTTCTCTGTGAATTTCAGAGGGGCTTTTACAGCACATTTTCTGAGCTAGTTCCAGTTGACCAATAGTAATTAAATATGATGCACTCTTCAAGAGCCTTTAAACCTCTGCATGGGTACTAAAGCTGTATTATTAAATGAAATTGCTTCTTTGATACTCTGGCATTTTAAGTGAAATTATTTCTCCTCTCTTATTGCACAAGTCATTATTTCGTCCTCCTTGTCCCCCTGCTCGTTTTCTTTTTAGGTCAGTCCAGATTCCACAGTTTACCCATTGTTTACACTTCCATTAGGTAGAGGCAGGAGGAGCTGCTGTTATATTAATAGCTCCTTCCTCTCAGGTTCTTCTCACCTCAGACACCTACTGTATGCCTCTTCCTTTCCACTCCCTCCCTCAGTAAACACAGCGCGCAAACACGCAAACAGTACCCCAGGCACTTTTTTTTAGATTCATTGGTATTTAAAGAGAGTGCCACAGCAGGTAACGCTCAGAGCCTTCATCTTTTTGTAAGGAGGGAAGTAAAAGCCATCATGAAGTGGGGCTGTCGATCTCTGTTGCCTTTGGGCTCCCCATGATCACAGACATGTGGCTTTCTGAAAGTACTGCTACACAGCACCTTACCATCTCTATACAAACATACATTGTTAGCATTTGGTTTGTTTTCCCTCTCTCCACACTGCAACATTAGACTGCTGAGCCTTAGTTCAGGGGAAATGGTTTAAAGTGCCATGCAGCTCTTCACAGTTTTCTGTTGTTTTTTCAGAACCCCAAAATATTCAGGTTGTGACAGCCAACACGCGTTGATTGGGTCAGCCACTCCCAAAGACATTAGTGTGGGCAGGGTCAAACAGGGCCTGTCTGTAATGTAATCCCTGGTATTGTGAAAAGACAGCACAGTCATCATAGTCTCAGTGCCACTGATACAGATCCCCTAATACTATTTCTTTGTACTCTATCTTGTTTCTTTCTTTGTCGCTTCCTCCATCTATCTGCTGGCACTGGGTGCTCTCCTCTGTACACTCCTTTGTCCTCCACAGCTCAGGCCATTTTGTGCACCCTGATCTGGACTGCAATTTTACTTTTGCCTCTACTGAGTTGAACTGAATTCATACTGAAGATTATTGCAGGTTCTGCTACTAAAACAGCTTCTGCTCTTTTTCTGCCAGAAACGTCCTGCTGCCGACTTCATCGACCCACTTGTGAACAAAAAGCCCAGGATATCACACCTCGCCAACAAGGCTGCAACAGCCCCAGTTAATGGCAAGCTTGCCTCCTCCAACGGAAGAGGAGAGGCAGGTGGAGCGCAGGCAGGGGTGGCGGTTTCTATGTCAGACGGCGGCATGACGTCCAGCTCCCAGCAGCTCCCCGTGCTGGACATCCCTCGTCCTTTTGAAGCACTGTCGGACGTCAGCAATGACTCCAGCCACAACGGGAGAGATTGTGACTCTCAGGAATCGGCGGTGTCCGAGAGGCTCAGCCAACCTCCTTCACTGTTCTCGGGTTCAACGGTGCTCACGGCGCCCAGCAGTGGAACATCGTCCCCCGGACACACAGGCCTTGATGGCCCTCGGGACAAGAGCTCCTCAACCTTCAACAAGTCCAGGAAGAAGTCAAAAAAGCATAAAGACAAGGAGAAGAGTAAAGACAGGGAGAGGGTGAGAGAAAAGGAGCAGGAGAAGGAGAGGAAGAGTCGTGAAGAACGTGTGCCTGAGCCCAACAGAGCCTGTGAGATGAGCCCCGGAAACCTCAAAGATAACAGTATTCCACACAAAAGCACAGGTGAGAGCAACAAGCAAACACAAACATACTTATCATGCTTTTCCTCTGCACAAAATGTCTCATTTACTCAATTCAGTTTTACAGCTCTTGCATCAAGTAAGAGATTTCTGAATAAAAGTAGTCCATATGTGGATGGACACCAGTTAGTCATCACTGAGTAGGTGATGTGTCATGTGACCAGTATGTGACTCACTTATTAAACAGAGACCCCTGCTGTTCATCTTCATGCCTTCAATAACCACAAATACTCGCCTGTGAATCCAACAGACAGATGACAATTTTAGGGGGTTACACTTTTTAAGAGCTGAGGGATGTGAACGGTAACAAATTATGAACAATTATCTTTTTGTGTTGTTGCCTTTCCAGTTGTACCGGAGCAGGTTTTATGCAGAGACACAGCAGAGATAACATATTCATGTCAATGCCATTTTCTGTCCGTGTGACCTTGTTTCAGATCTGAATGGAATGTGCAACAGTACCAGTATTCCTTCATCGTCACCTGAGGTGGCAGACTATTTATTGTGAGTATTTAACTATTTTTGGTAATAGATTGTAATACTTTGCTGCTAGATTAAGCAAGTGTTTTTTAAAGTGAGAGTCTAAAGAGATGAAAGAGGCACACTGAGGGAGAAAAGTTAGGCAAAGACACTAAATGAGGTGAAAGAGACGGGTGCATGCTGGTGCTTTAAAAACAACAGGAAGTTGGTTACCGTAATATGGCCCACTTACCAACATGATCAAGAGCAGCAGTGGCTGTGACACACAGCTCAGGGTTTGAGTACCTTAATTTCCTCCAGAGGATTGCCACAACTGCAGCCTTGCACCTTTCATCATTTCATTTCATCACCCAATTATCAATGTCTGAAGGCCACTGCAAGTAGATGTCCATAAACCTGATTAGGAACCTCATAGAAAAGGAAAATAAAATAACTTTCCTGAGAATCATCGCATTTAGTAACCCAGTGACAGTTCTGTACCTGTAAAGGTATATTACAAACAGGGACTGTGGATTAATAATGCAGCATACTTGTAATTTACTGAATTGAATACTTTTAATTTGCCAAAATGTAAACATATTGGATTTTAAAAAACCTTGTTGCCCACATGGTGGGCTGGATGAGGGAAGTCTTGCTAAATTAATTGAATTGATTTGTGTTGCTACTTCCCATTAAATCTCCCTCTGATGACTCATTACTCCTCTCACTTGAGCTAAATGCTTAAATCCCCCCCTTTTTTGCATACTTTTAGTAACATGCTCTCTTATTTCCCTCCTAGGAAGTACACAGTCATTGGCTCTCCGGAGCAGCGCCAGAGGTATAAAAATGATTTCAATGCCGAGTACAGTGAGTACCGGGGTCTGCATGCCCGGATAGAGGGTATCACCCGGCAGTTCACTGTGCTTGACAATGAGCTCAAACAGCTCCAACAAGGCACAGACAAGTACAAGGTAGATTCCTAAAGGACTTACAAATCTGCTATTTCAATGCCGTGCTTTTAATTTATTGTTATTATTTATTTTCTGTCATTCACCTTATCCTTTTATGTGTCTTCTCCACAGACAATCCACAATCAGATACTTCAAGAGTATCATAAAATAAAAAAGGTAAATTTAAGTTCTACTGTAACATTTCAATAGCATAAAGTATCAAAGCTGATCACCAGATTGTGACTGTGCTTTTTCTTATCCCTTGCAGACTAATCCAAACTATAGCCAAGAGAAGAACCGCTGTGAATATCTACACAACAAACTGGCACATATAAAGAGACTTATTGCAGAGTACGATCAACAGCAACTTTAAAAGTAGTTACGAGACATTGTTTCCCTGTTATCTCTGGAAACCAAGCAGATAAAGGAAAACTCTGGATTCCACCTGTGCTAAAAAAATGTTTTTTCTCATGAAAGATGCCATGAAGGGAGTATTCCCCTCATTGGGGCCAAAGGCTCTAGTGAGGACTTAGCAGGACACACAATCTTTCTCTCTCTCTTTCTTTTTTTTTTCCTTTCTTTTTTGGAAGATGGGGTTGTCTGGTGTGGCCAGGTCTGTCTGTGTAGTTACAATGCATCCAGAAAAAAAGAGGTTCTGTTTGGCTTTGTTTTTCTCAGCAGCCCGCCCTGCTTATAGTGCACAGAGATCCGAAAGAGTCAAACGTGGAGACTCTCTCACTTTCTCGGGAGATATCCAAGTAGTCTTTCCTGCTTTTGAAACTGGAGAAAAGGTGACGCTGAGATAAAAACTGCAGATTGTACACCAAATATAACTAATTTGTTTTTGAGTAAAGAAAAATTAAGTGACTTCCCCACATACTGAATCGAATGGCTGTGACGTTGAATTTATCTCTTCAGTTTTTCTTTTTATTTATTTTTGACACTTGGGGGACTGAGTCTGTTTTACACTCCTCAAAATCTGTACTTAAAAAGTTATCTCTCTTATTTTCTGTCCTCGCATCTTGAATGTCTACCAGTATTTTATTCAGAAGCTGCCTTGCCCATCTGTCAACCTGTTGGCGTTAATTATTTTTTTCTCTTTTAAAGAGACGCAGATATTATTGTTGATCAAATCAAAAAGGAGGCCTATAAACGCACACGGTCAAGTTTGTGCGCTCGGCTTTTCTTTTCTAAAAATCATGTGCTTATGTCTTAACAGAGGGGCCGTGTGTGGAGGTTTCCAGTCGCTCTCGAGCTGTGGATGAAACACAGTCTCCTCACGTAGTCGTGGCGAGCTGCAGTGCTTGTTCATCGGCTACAGCAGCGGTCCTCAGTCATGGTTCATCATATTTTACCCGTAAAAAAAAATAGATTTAGCTCTTAATTGGTTGTCTTTCCACTTTAGGTCATGGTGGCTTTTGTAGCAATAGAATTATTCAAATTTATCTGAAGAGTTCATTGCCAGCTGTACTCTTCATCATGCTTCAGAAGATCCTCTAATTGTAAAAGGATACAGACTTGGGGATGCAGATCTGAAGGCTTTTTCTTTTCATCTTTAAAATATTCAGAAATTAGGTTCCACCACAGATCTGCTGTCTCCTAAGTTACCATCTTTGTCTGTTTTAGTTATGTTAAAATAGTGTTTACAGTGTCTTTTAAAGAGATCAAATTTTTTGTTCTGTCTGCTCATCGACCCACAATAGTCCATCGAGACGACTGTTAAGATGAAGCCATCCTTGATCATCTTCCAGGTGGAGGCCTCTCGGAGAAAGAGGGCTCCCCTGTGACCAGTTTTTGCCTTTTTCAAATGTGATGTCAGATATTTGCGGAGGTGGGCTCGAAATCTATTTCCTGGATCAGCTCTCCTCCCTGAGGGGCGCCGCGTCAAGACGGGTGATCTCGGCACGTCCGTCGACAAATGCTGTATCAGAACTTAACCCGATGAAACGAGCGAGTCGAGTTTAGTCAGCGAAAGCATTTCTTATATCGATCTTTTTATGTGAATATGAAAAATCAGCACTTTTTCTCCTGATCTTGCTGTTACCTGAAGGTTTTGTCCAAATGACTTTTCTCTTTGTCCATCAGAGTGCATGCTTTATGAATGTGTTACAATGTCTTTGTATCTTTACTTGGGGAGGGTGGGGGGAGAACTACCCAAGGATATCAAAATCCAAGCAAAGGCCTAGTCCAGCTGAATTAGTATGTAATCAATTCGACATGGCTCTGACCAGCATGTATACCAAAGTGCTTACAGAGTGGGATGAAACAAAACGCTCTACCAAATGTTGGCAAAGGAACGTGTCACAGTATTCTCTACTTCCATTCATCATTTCTTTTGTAAGAATTTATCACCCTGTGGAAACTTTCTCAGTGTTTTCTCGTGCAAAGTCTGAGAAGGCTCCTTTGCTCTAGATTGGATTTGCATGACTGGGCTCAAGCGTTTCAGTGCAGTGCCAGGTTTCAGATTATATCATTCTCCTAATGCAAACACTACGTTAAAGGCCAATGCTCCGAGCCTCGTCGCAATGATGCTGCTGGGTCTAAACCGAGCCTGGATCTGGGACTGTGGAGGTCATGTCTTGTTTCCAGAATCAATCTCGGCACCGCCCGGTATTGCAACCTTTAACCAGAAAGACACTTTTCATGACTCTTACTGTATCTTGTTTTCTAGGAACATTCTGACATTATTACTGTATTGCACCTCTATTACGGTCTAAATGAGTTGTGAACGAGTTCATCAGTGAACACATTTTGCTCCGATGGTGAGCAGACTGTGAAAGTAATGATATGCCAGCACAGGAGTACCGTTGTATGAGTTGATTGTGCCAAAATGACCTGTTGTATAGGGTTTTATTTTTCTTTTCTCTGAGTATATACATGCTGCTGTATAAGCAAAGAGGGCTTTGGAGAAGAGTCATGAAATGTTGGCGCTACAACCCAAAGCACGCTTTTTGAAAACCATAAGGGACTGGGACTGAAATTGATCTTTGTTTCAATAAAATTCTCTAAAAATCTTATTTGTGAAATTCTGAACCAGTTGTTGCTGTCCGTTATTGTAGTGAAGTTTAATTTCGTATTACTTGCTGCATAAAAGACAGTGGTATGGTCTGTTTAGATTACAAATATTACATTACTACTGTATTTTGATAACAAAGCTGACAATGGTTTCATTTTTTAGATTGTTATAGAGTGTGAGAAGTGGAAGAGAGTCCATTTTTTCATGAATGCTACATACGGTGTTAACTGTTAAAAGACTATCCTTTAGAAATGTCATAAAGCATCCTTTTTTTTAAAAAAAAAAAAAAAAAGAAGAATCCGGGGCATCAGTCTTGATACACCATTCCATTAAACTATTACAAACTCATGTATTTGACAGGCCTTTTTTCCGTCTCTGTTAAATGGGCATGCCAGTATAACATTTTTTTACAATTACTGAAGACTGTAGTGAAGAGGGTGTCCTGTAGGTGGCAGCAGTTTCACACTGTTTATTTCCAAAGCCTTCACACAGTGCTGACATACCTTGTTTTTGTTTTTAAAAAAAGCAACAAAATGAACAGAAAAACTTAGATCCCTCTTCCCTCCCCAGATTGCGTAATTTCTCCTGAGGGGCACATTGTGATGTTTGGTCAGTGACACCGTCAGGAATGATTGAAAAAGCTAGTTAAACCACTGCTTTTGCATCCAGGATGTGTGTGTGTGCAGACTGTGGCATTCTGTATGCATTGCCCGTGTCTAATGGGCATCCTCTTATAACCCACGAGAGTGTGCCGTTTACTGCCAAGTCTGTGCCTTGCGCTGAAACGCGAATCCAAAAAAGGGTCTGGCATGGCGGCGTGGGCAGAAGATGCTCCTGCAAGGCAACAGAGAGGACAGAGCTCGCTGTAATCTGACACACCGTGAAAGATCCCAGAAATCTACATAGCGACTGTGTTCCAGTTGGCTGCGCTGAGCTGTGCCTGAGCCTCGCTATGCTGCTACTGGCTCCCATCCCAAAGTTGGCCTCAGCCCTGCTCAGGGAGCCGAAAGGGGGGGAGGCCTGGTCAGCGAGTTCACCGTGGCAAACTGCCATCTCTCCCCTCTCCTCAACATACAGCCGCATATACACTGACATGTTTACACACACAGCCCAGAGACGGAGAGCTCTCCCCCTCCTCTGTGTTTTAAGGTTTTTTTTAACTGGTCAGACAGGATTTCATTTTGTCTGGGATTTCTGCACTGAAATGCAGAGTGGGGTCTACCTCTGTTCAGATTCTCCCCTGACAGAGCGGATCAGTGTCGTAACGTGAAAATCTGGGCCACGGTCCGGGTAAAGTTAATTATTTGACATTATTGGTACGCGTTTGAGACATGAGGGCATCTCATGATGAATTCAGGTGAAATGATTCATTTTTGTACACCTGCACATCTCAGGAACAGCTCATACATGTAGGCTGAGAGAAAAACGTGTTCTGACCCCTGGCATTGTGGGCAGCTCAGCAACCTGTGATGAGAGCATGAGAGACCAAAGTACAAGGACACATAGATTTGCGAGACTTTGTTCGGTCACATTTCTAAAAAGAAAATCTGTAAAATGGAGGCCGAGTGGGGTGAGTGTGACTTTGACAGTGTAGTAATAGTGATAGAGGCCGCTGAAATAACACATGACTTAAACAAAATGAACCAAAAATGGTTTGTTACTGAATTATACACATGCTTAATTATATGGTTTATTGGCTGTCAAACAGCCAATGACAGTGCTCCACTGAGCCTTTAATTGTGGGCGGTGCAGTGCAACAGCAAGCCTGCACAACTGTTGTTCTGCTGGCTGTAGCTTCCTCTGAGTTTTATTAATTTCGCACTCATGCTGCGGAGAAGCGAACACTCAATATCAGTTTTGCACACTTGTGTCCACAGGCTTGCGGGGAGGTGAGCGGTGGAAGCACAGAGCAATAACCAGGCCGGCCGATTTCCAGCCAGAGCCAGCCAATAAGGATAAAAATCTGAGTTTTGTTTTTTTTTTCATCTTTATTGCCTCTTGTTCATTCTGCAGTGTCTGTGTTCCTCCTGCTGAGACTTGACTGTTAAGGATCCCGTGTCGCTGTCTGTCTCTGTGTGGGACAGTGTCTTCAGTGACACTGATGACCTTCAGTGACACTTTAAACAGGGGGAAGATTGTTTCCCCTCCACGATGATCCTGTTGCTGACACTACATTCTCATCTAATTCTAGATCAGAAACAAACAGAGGTCTTGATCAAAGCATGGAAATTTACATTTTAAGGATATAATATGGATCTGACTTCTTCATATAGCATCTATCATACTTGATTCACTTATTTGACTGATGTAATGAGTTATTTTGTGTGCATTCAATAAAGTCTTTTTGTAATAAAGTATAAATATTGGAGCAAGTCAGGTGGAGTCTGTTCATACAATTTAATAGCATTGGTCAGGATTTTTAATTCAATTTCATTTCTTGCTCAGTGGGCAAGCTTTTCAGCCATAATCACAAGCCGCGTTCAGGCTACACATGACTAAACAATGCTGGCTCTGTTGTAGATTGCCACACTCAATCAGCCAACTTTTGTATGAATGAGCTGAGGACATTTCTCTCTCGAGCTGTAGTGTCACGCACCCACTCATCCTGTTGAAATAATTTTCATCCAGAACATTTCGGCTCTTGAATATTTGAGGAAATTAATTTTACGTCCCCAGGTGCTATCAAGTCTGTATCTGTTGAAAGCATGTCTTCTTTCAGCGTTTAAGGCAGTTAAATTCAACCACCAGCTCTGGTGTTATCTCAGTTTTAGCTTAGAGGCACTTCAGCTCTCAGCTTCTTTAGGTGATGCAGTTCCTTTTCCACCTCAGCCAGTTTTACATTTCAGCTTCCAGGTTTTTCCCCCCCCCAGAAATGCAGAGCAATGTGTTGGATAGAGTTCAGATTTTCTTTTTTTTTTCTGGCAATTCATCTCATATTTCAGCAGTCAGGTGCATTTTCTACAAGAATTGCATTTTTTTTGTTTAAGCAGAAGTGCCTTAATCTGAGTTCAGCATTTATTATTCTGTTTTCCTCTGACAGCAAGGGCTCCTATTAAGTCCTAATCAACATCTGATACCACTGATATGGTGGAAGATCATTTCCTGTGAGCCACTGTGGGGCCATGTGCAGCATCTTTCTCACAGCTGACATTTTCACTTGTCACATACAAGTGTAATCAGCATTAATAATAAGCATGTGCATTCCATATAGGTCTGCAACTTCTAGGACCCGGGTGTTGTGCTTACTGGTTCACCCTGCTTTCCGCTACTTGACTAAGTCGGCTATGAAAGAGGGACTTTTTTGAACATGAAATGAATAATTGAAACCTTTCTACAGATGTTTAGGAAAAGGGGAAAAACACCCCGAGGTTTACAGATGGGCATTGGTCAAAGGTAACAACCTACTTTGCTAAATTAGGCAGCATGATGATGTTACTATTTTACAAAATACCTATAATTTTGACAATACCTAATATGAAATATCAAAAACAATATAATGTTCGCATATCAGCCACAACATTAAGTACACCTGTATAATATAATGTGATTCAATACAACAGCTCTGCCATGATTTCCACTCTTTTTTTCCCACATTTTTTTCTATTTCAGTAATATCCACTTTATGTTTATTATCGAGGTCATATTGTGTTCATTCTGCTCCTCCTGTGTGTGTAAATGGGGTGAGCAAAATATTAAAACCATCTCTCAATACAGTGCACTCAAGCACAACAACACCACCCATTACTACCTCAATAACACACATAAAGTAGAGTTATTACCTGTCTCACAGGGTCAACAAAAACTGAATAATCTTAATTCATATTCATAAATTCTATTAGAGCCATTACGATAGATAACACTGCACAGTTATACTTATGTTGTGGATGATGATCTGTGCATAATGTTGAGTTAGATTGTCTTTGTAAATGTGTATGCAGCGCCCTACTGAAACTGAAAAATTGACCGTTTTAAAGTAGAAATCAGTGCTAGTATTAATTATGTGCAATCAATGATAAAAGGTCAAGTCGGTGTGCATTGATCTGATACTTGTTAAAAGCTTGTTAGTCTTTTTCTAATTAGGAAAATCATTTTGTTGATTCATTTCATCCTGACTTACATATATTGAAATTTAATATGTAACAAATATGCCCAGCATGTCCCAAGTGATGTTGCCCATGTTATTATCACATACAAACATCCTCTGGATATGATGAAAATATATGTTTGTAATATAGACTGTATGAAATACCCATACTAAAAAAGTCTATATAATGATATGATTGTGTATATAAAAACACACATATTTATATATACTAAGCATATAAATAGTTGTTAAATTATTCGCACATCTTATAGGTCCCATATAAATTTTCACTTTTATGTTTTTACTTCATATGTTCATTTCATTTTGTACACATAAACATACATATTGGTAAGGGTTAGGTACACGTGGCATGTATGAAATCCTTCGAATATCTGGTTAGCACTGTCGCCTCACAGCAAGAGGGTTTTGGGTTCAATCCCCAGTTGAGGCAGGCCCTTCTGTGTGGAGTTTGCATGTTCTCCCTGTGCCTGCGTACTCCAGCTTCTTCCCACAATCCAAAGACATGCAGGTTAGGTTAATTGGGGACTCTAAATTACCCTTAAGCGTGAATGTGAGTGTGAGTGGTTGTTTGTCTCTGTGTCAGCCCTGCGATTGACTGGCGACCAATCCAGGGTGTACCCCGCCTCTCGCCCGAAAGTAGCTGGGATAGGATCCAGCACCCTGTGACCCTGCCTGACAGGACAAAGCAGGTATAGAAAATGGATGGATGGATCTAATAACTGTCATAGCTTGTGCATATGTGCTTATGTTTTCACTTCATGTGTACTTATATTTAATATTTGTAGTATGTAGTATTTGTACAGGTGTGTGTTTACTTCATATGTACATATATTAAATGTCTACATGAATACGTATACATAAACATCCATATTTGTATGTCCTAGGCATATATGTCATGTATAAAATAGTTCACATTTCTAGTATACAGTTTTATAAATATGTTTTTACTTCATGTGTACATATATTAAAATGTTTATATGATGAACATATATACATTCATACACATACATAAATAAAAATACATATTTGTATAAGCTATGTATTAAATTGCTCAAATTTCTAATAAATTTCATATATGGTTTGTACATATATATTATCATGCCATATGCTCATATGGCAAATCAAATTCAATATATGTACTGATATGTTTTTACTTCAAATGTAGATAATAAAAAATCTATGGTGAATTTGCATACATAAACATACTTTTTTGTATGAACTAAACATGTATGTCATATATGAAGTTTCACATATCGTTTATAGATGTAGTTTTACTTATACTTTTTACTTAATTTGTACATGTATGTCATACTTGGAAACTCATTATATGCACAGAAAAAACCTACCAGAATCACCTTTATTGGCCAGGTATGTCTGCACATACAAGGAATTTGACTGTGTTTTATAGTACCCTACCCTTTCATATTTAACCCTCTGGTGCATAGCAGTCACTACAGTGGACAGTGGACATTGATCAGGTCAATGGATGTTTATGATGCATTAATATTATATTATATATAAAATAATATATGATTAATGAGTGTACATGAACATACATACATGTTTTGTACATAGTTTGTACATGTATGTTTGTACTTCTGTATAATTCATATTTGGAAATTCCACATATGTTCGTGTATCACATCTCTGAATGGGGGTTTCTAAATATAACATCATAATGTCATCGTCCAGCTGTGCTTCGTGTTTCTGTGATGAGCTGTCGTGATGTTGACCACAGCTCTCACGCGCCGTGGGACGGGTGCTCACTCGTGCTCGGCGCTGCTGGCCCACGCGCTGAGATCACGGTCCCGTCGGTGACGTCAGTGTCCCCTCCGCTGCCGGTGGCCCCGTGCCAGATATATTCATGCCGGGCAAGATGGCGGCGATACGGACGAGGTGTTACTGCCAGTGGACATAAACAGGCATTTTATTCAAAACGGAAAACCGAGTCACGCGCCTTTACGCACTCGGCCGCCTTGTGTGTGTGTTTGCCGCGCAGCGAGCGTCGACGTGTTTTTTTTACTCCGCGTCTTTCCACGTTTTTTTCTCACAAAATGTTCACGTTGTAGCTCGCTCGCTAACCGACCAGCTGGCTAACAGAGAGCAGCCACTAGCTAGCTAGCTATCCATCACAGCCAAGCCGCCGTGAAGTGGAGAATGGGAGAAAAGCTGGAGCTCAAGCTCAAATCGCCGGTTGGAGCAGAACCTGCAGGCTACCCGTGGCCTTTACCTGTATACGTAAGTGTTGAACTCCGACACTCCCCGGGTTGGGGTTTGGTTTTACTCTCCTGTGTTTGTCTTTGTTAGTTAGCTCTTTGCTAACGGTGGCTAGCTGAAGGCACGCTCGTCCGGAGAATCAGGTCACACTGGTCGAGATCAGTGACTGTAAACACTCTTTTCTGGAGAGGGAGACAGACACGGCTTATCAGACAGCCACCTCGACTAAAAACACACTCGTAGCTTGTTGTTTTCCACCTGTGCTGACAATAATATTCCTCGAAAACAGACCGCGGCACATTTAAGCAGAGAGACATTGTCTTTGGCAGAGGTTCAACTCGCTCAGATGTTGACACTCGGTCATGAGAAGGTGTTTTGAAATCGGAGAGACTCAAACAGACCCCTCTCTTTCACATCCAGCATGTCAGCCACTCTGTAACTTAGTTTTGACCTCGAATATCTCCTTATGATTCCTCATGTTTCTGCTGAAACACAGGCAAAGAGATGATTGAATAGATTGTCCCTATTTTCATCTACTCACGTCCATATTTTAATATCAACAACAATCACACAGGACACAGGGATTAAATGTTTGTGTGCACGATGTGTGTGAGGACTGTGCTTCCTGATGCATGTAAATGGCCGCTTTGCATCCCCTTTTTTATTGCTTCCTGTGTTTTGCTATCTCATGGCACACCGGCTGGTTGTGTTTGGTGAGTTGATCTGTTTACGTCTGTTTGATCTTTCGCTTCTCAGAGGCAGTGGTGGTCATGCCTGCTCAGAAAGGGACTTCTCCTCTCTCTGTCGTGTTTCCATGAAGCATGATGTCAGTGGCTGATGGCACTTGACTCATTAAAGACAGAAACGGAAAGGGAAGCGGTTGCAAGTTTTCAGTAGTGTCTTTAGTTACTTTAAACTGCATTTGTCATTTATAGTAATTGCGGTGAGACACTCGGTGCTGACTGAAAGAGAAAAAAAAGCTGAATTTCTCAGAATATCTGAGTTGGATCCTTTAGTACATTTCTTCTCTCCACCCACACTGTACTTACATCTGCTAGTGTGGTTATTTCAGTTTCACCATTGAGTTTGTTTATATATGAAGTGAATGAGTTTCAACTCTGTGAGTTACTTGTTGATGTAATCGGCCACTCCTCTGGTTTTGCTGACCCTCCCTTTACGCCATGCCAGAGTCTGATAACACACACAGTTCCTCCCTCCTGCATTTCTAGCCTCGCCCATTTCCTTATGATGATAATCCGCGAGGATAAACGCAGGAACAAGCACGTCAGGAATTTCTACTGTTGACCTGCGTGTTTAGCTATTTATACAGGGGCTGGCTGTCGTGCATTGAATTAGAAACAGCTGATGGTCCTGCATGTGGAGCTCTGCAATATGGAGCCTGTTCATGCGGTGCTCTCCCCCTGTTTTCAAAGGGAAAAGACTTCCTCTCTCCTCTCCCCTCCTCTCATGTCCATATGGTCAACTCAACAGGGAGGAGGATTGAAGAGACTGCTTCTCTTCAACAGTGCTATATTAATAGAATATAAAAACACATGCCAGTATTTGTGCTTTTTTTTTTTTTTTGTCTCACCAGTCACGTTCAGATATCAGTTTTTACTCCTGTTGAATTGTTGACAAGATTCCACTCCATGTAGATTCATTCTTCACTCCCACAGAGCATAAGAATCACTTATCTCACCCACAGAGCATGAACACAGTGTTGTCTGTGTTCATGATACACACAACATGGCTGTTGTAGAGACTGTTGCAGTGCAAGGCGTGCTGTTACTCTAATCCGGCACCAAGAATGAAGCCCATAAAAATGCTCTTTCTTTCAGTCTTTCTTTTGCTCAGCGGTTCTCCCCGTCTCTCACTAAATCCCCACATCTGTGCATCTGTAAATGTTTCCATATGAAGAGCACCTCTGGTGTGGTGCAGCTCTTTGTCCATCTGGTTCTGGGTGTGGGCATTAACCAGGCCTACATAGCATTTAAGAGGCGTGCCGCAGATCAAGCACAGCTGAACGTGTTTGGTTTGGTGTTCACCTGTGTACCTCAGCTATTATTTACAAGCCAGCAATTACTGTAGTAAAAAATCAATGGTGTCTCAGGACAGCTAGTTCTTAGGAGTCAAGGCTTGTTGCAGCACTAAAATGGAAAAACAAAAGGCAGCTGTCTTGCTATTGTAGCTATGGAAGTGACTTTATATGCACAGTGTTTCTGTGCGGCAGCTGGTCAGTTCAGGTCAGGTGAGCTGCAGGCACTCAGTGTCATCCACATGTGACCTGCTGTGCTTATCTGTTGAGATAAAGCAAATGGCAACACAGCTCCTCTGGACAGCATTGTGTTTGTTATCATCAGATACTCTGCACCCACTCTGCACATTTCTTTTCTGAATATGCTGTCATGAAAAGACAGAAAAGATAAGTCAACACAAGTATCTCGCTTTTGATATGCTGATGCCCTTTCGGGTTTGTCTATTACCAGGAGTATTAGTTGTATTTCGTGGAATCAAGCGTAGTACAAGGGTGTAAGTAGCACGCCAGCCTTAGTCATTTGTTCTCGTAGGCTGCTGAGGTACATGTAGTGGAGCGTGTCGTGTAAAACCCCCTCAGCCACGGTGCGTCACGCTGATGTTCGGAGAGGTTGACTGACGAGGTGGTGTAGAGAGGTGGAGTCGTTCATGCGTCAGTGTACCCACAGTGGGGAGAGAGGAGGGTCTCCTGTTCTTTTTGTCTGACTCTCGCTTTCAGACGGTGTTTATTTTTAGCAGCAGTTCTGTGCTGGTGTTGCTGTGTGCTGTCTTTGTGTGAGCAGGTGACCCCACCCCCCCACCACCTCTTTCCCTATTCGGCATCTCATTCGCTCACACACTCTTTCATACACTCACACACCTTGTATGCCGTCCCTATTCAGTGAAATGTAGTGTGTTAAATCTGCCGTGCTCATGTATGTTGGAGGAGCTTGTGCTGCTTATTAGCCACAAAGCTAGTAGTTAGCTTGATTATTTTAGCTGTACCCGGAACTTTGTGCAGACAGAAATAGTAGATTTCCTGTGTTACCAAGCACATTTGAGTGTGTGAGTTTGTGCGCATGCATGTTTGAGCTTTGGCGGAAGTTTGCGTAGTAGTGGCGGGCAGTATTGAGCGGGAAGCCGGGAGCTCCAGGCAGTGAGCTGTTAGCTGCGGAAGCTGTGCCAGGCCTCAAACAGCTGACAAATACCAGGCTTCCCCTCCTCTCTCGCCCCCCCCCAACCACCACACAGTTCCTAGCTCCTCTCACTTTCGCTTTCTTTCCGTTGTACCCTCTTTTCTCCTTTCTACTCTTTCTCTTATTTTCCCTCATTTCTTCCCTCCACCAGAGGCTCTCCCTGGCAATGCGCTGGAGCGGGAGGCAGAAAGTGGGTCAGTGGGTCAGCTCAGGCTACAGGCTCAGGCTGGCTACGCGCTGGGTGTAACTTGAGTCCTATTGCTCCCACAGAGCTGCTCAGCGCACTCCAGCTAAGGTTACTAACTATAGACGCCCTGCATGGGATCAATAGAATTAATCTTATCTCATTTAGTTAAGATTTCTTTCAAAGCTTAAAGGCCATTTTAACCATATTAACTTCTACTGGCTTTCTTGGACGTTGTTTGGAATAGTTAAAGCTTTAATTAACTGAACAAGTTTCCTGATGAAAGATTAGGTAAACTTGATGAAATTAAGATTTGAATTAAACCTAAAAAGGGGCATGTTTAACTTCAGGTTAATTATGTTTTTTGTGTTTTATAAATTGACTCTATATTTATAGTGAAGTAACTAAACTTAATTTAAAATGTGTCTTATGAACCACATTGAATGTAATTTGATATGAAAGTTCAGGTATATTACTGTGTCATCACTCTTTGCTTTGATATGGAGGCTTACAACTCTGTTAACAATCAGACTTATATAATGGGCTCCTACAGTTAAGAGTCAGCTTCATTCTGAGTACGTAGTATGTGCTGTAAACAATGACTGAGTTCCTGAGTAGACTAAACAGTATTCAGTGACTTTGGTGCTCATACTTGTGTGTGCAGAGGCTGTCAGATGTTTCTACAATGAGAAGATGAATTAGACATGAGTTGTGATGGTTGTTGCACTGTGGTAACACTATGATATAATTAAGTTATTTCAGCGTTCCCATTTAATTAAAGTATAGTGAACATTCAGCTCACCACTACTCGCATAGTAGTATGTATAGCTAGGAGTGAAGCCAGCCAAATACTTTGGCTTATGATTTGATATCCTGTCATGTCACATTAATTTTTTCTTATCAGAGACTTGATGAATCTAAAGACAGATGGGCAAGGGCAGGTATTCTTTATGTTTAGTTTATAGAGTTGATATTTAAAGGAAAGATTTATACACTGTTTGGGAATTCCCACACTCACTTGACAGTTTATTTGGTTCACACATCTTTAACCAGTTTTGCAGTAAATACCATCACAGAGGCTGTAATGTTGTGTTTTTGTTGAGACTGCTTTTTAAAGGTAATGACTAAATGAATAGTTTGTGATGCTGTTGAAGTGAATGGGCCACAGTTAAAGGTGTTTAGTCATATGTAGTAATACAATGTGTAATATCACTTTTTATCCCCCTCTCTGCGTTCAGGATAAACACCATGATGCTGCTCATGAAATCATCGAGACCATTCGGTAAGCGACCTTTCCTCCCTTTGACTCAGCATTCACTTGTGCGCTCCCACGTTCACACAGAGAGTAAGTGACTGTGTCAGGTGTGTGATCTGGTGACATCATAGACGCGTGTGCTTTCCCTAGGTGGGTGTGTGAAGAGATCCCAGACCTCAAACTGGCAATGGAAAACTACGTACTCATTGACTATGACACCAAGAGGTGAGTCCAGGGTCACGTCAGAATCTGCCTGTCGGGCTGATGTTGGATAAACAGACAGTACGAACTAAATTTAGGATTGTCAGTAATAACGAATATTTCAAAACTGACACATAGTTATAAGTGGAGTATTTTCAGCTACATGAAAATTGTTCTTGTGAAGTTAGAAATGGGTGCTCAAGTGGGAAGTAAAAAAATATGACACTGATTTTTATATTGTGTTCTCACAGCTTTGAGAGTATGCAGAGACTTTGTGACAAGTACAACAGGGCCATCGACAGCATCCACCAGCTGGTGAGTCCACATGAGTGAATGTATGAAAGTGTGTCAGTCAGTATCTCCTCCCTGATGTTGAAAAACAATTTGCCAACATTGTAGTGTTTTTAATCCCACAATTAATTACAATTAATCCCATTCTCTAGTGGAAGGGGACCACCCAGCCCATGAAACTGAACAAGCGTCCTTCCAATGGGCTGCTGAGACACATCCTACAGCAGGTGTACAACCACTCAGTGACCGACCCGGAGAAGCTGAACAACTATGAGCCTTTCTCCCCTGAGGTGTACGGAGAGACCTCTTTCGACCTGGTGTCTCAGATCATCGATGAGATGGAAATGATGGAAGATGACACCTTTGTTGACCTCGGCAGCGGTTAGTCTGCTGTTATTTTAGGATGTTCAGATTTCAGGAAGAATTGATTAAATGCCACTTTTACATTGCACAATTTTTGCCTTACAAAGCCAAAAGCAGCAGACCTTTCAGATACATTCAGATTCATGATCTGTTTGGCTCAGTTGGAACAGTTTTCGGGAAATAAATGATAAAGAAATTATTCATTTTGAAATGACATTAAAAATATTTTGAGTTGTAGCAATAGGCCGGAATGGTTTTCAACATAATTTTACTATTTTCTTCTTTCTTTTTTTTCAAGAGGCTAGATTGGCTGCCTGTTTATTTGTCTCTGTTTTGTGTAAGACATGAACCTATTGTTTATTATTTGCAGGAGTGGGACAGGTGGTGCTGCAGGTTGCAGCAGCAACCAACTGTAAACACTACTACGGTGTAGAGAAAGCAGACATTCCAGCTACCTATGCAGAGGTAACTATATGAAGATATATTTTGCAGGACCACGTACCCTAGAAAGAAAGCAGAGAAATGCAAGACTCAGGCTGCATTCAGTCAGACGAGTGCTGCGTTGAAAATCCCTGCAGTATAAATCAGCCCGAGCAGATCAACAGCAGTCTCTGCTTTGTGGTGTCTTTGTGTCCAATCACATTTCATCTTCTTGTCACTACCCTGCAACAATACACCAAAAGCCTCAGCTATTTTTGGTCTAAATGTGTCCTGACTTCTGTGAACCATAGCAGCTGAAAATCAACTCAAAAGCTCAGTGTTTTTTTATCATAGTAAAAAATACAGGCTTTCAGACATACTGATATCAGAAAGAGGAGCTTTTCTGTGAACCCTGAAATGTAACATTAGGAATGAATGGCTCTCATTAACTCACTAATCCTCCTTTTTGGAACATCATGTGCTGGTTTTTGTTGTTGTTGCTATTTTTATGTCACTTTAAAAATTAATGTTGTCATTTTTTGTGAATATTAATATTCACCTTGCATCTTTCAGACCATGGATAAAGAGTTTAAAAAGTGGATGAAATGGTATGGGAAGAAACATGGAGAGTACACAGTGAGTCGACCTTTAGTGTGACATCATTTACTTATATCACTCACTTCAAGATTTTAAACATTAGGTGGCCTGCAGTTTCACAGGTATACAGGATTCTTACGTTTTCCCCACTCTGTCACTTTCAGCTGGAGAGAGGTGACTTTCTGTCTGAAGAATGGAAGGAAAGGATTGCCAACACAAGGTGGTATACCAAACCAGGCCACAGTGACCATTTCCTTTGTTTCCATTAAGAGTATTTATAAACTTTACACACTGGAAACATAGGAACCACTGTACACTGTAAAGCAATGTCAAGCATCCTGTGAACGGTTTTAGAGGAAAGCAAATGGTTCTTTTCTTAAAAAAGTACCAAACAAAAACACATTTCTGTTTTTCAAGGTAAACATTTTCTATTACTGCTGCTGTAGATCTAAAATGTATCTGTTTTTGTCTGTCTTCCAGTATTATTTTTGTGAATAACTTTGCCTTTGGTCCAGAAGTAGATCACCAGCTGAAGGAGCGCTTTGCTAACATGAAGGAAGGTTAGTATAGTTTTGTGATATTTGTCAAACTATCCAGCAGGTCATGGTGTGATAAGCAGCCTTTCAGTGTGGCAGCTCTAAAAGTCACAAAGACACACGTGTTTAAGAATGTCCAACCTGTAAATCACATGATGCAAAAACATAGAGGATTATGAAGAAACAAAATTATTTGATATTTGAGCCTTGCAGTCATTTAAAAGGTCATTTAAAGTTGTTTATGCTATATTCAAGTAGTTGAAAGTTGTAAGCTAATTAGGTAATAAGTCTGTTACTTTGAATACTTAACTTAACACCAGCTGGCTTTTCCTAAACAACAATGAGATGCAAATCTAGGATTTTTGTTTCACTGGTTCTTTCATCTCCACAGGTGTGCCCTGTGTTTGTCACTTAAAATTACATTTATTGTCTTACACAACAGAGCAGTTGGTTGATGAGCTGCAGCACATTGACACATTTTATGAGTCCTAAACTGATCAAAGGCTGACAAATCAGGCTTTTAAATAGCAGGTGCTAATGGTGTTTTCTTGTGTCCTTTTTTTTATTTGTGAAGAAAACATCAAAGCCTTCTATTGGTAGCACTGGTAGCGACACTTTGTCTTGCAGGAACACATATTTATTCAGCTGTGATTAAGATAACAATTGCTGTTATCCAGTAGCCACTTTTCTTGGGACCTGACCTTTGAACCCACAGCCCCACTTGACTCAGTTTTTAAATACAGAACATGACAATATGGTGAATGTGTTTGCTGTATGTGTCCCCTGTAAAGCATCTAGAATCAGAAATCTGATTTGTCTCTTTGTTGTTTTGTATTTTCAGGTGGGAAAATTGTATCCTCCAAACCTTTTGCACCTTTAAATTTTAGAATAAACAGTCGAAACTTGAGTGGTAAGTACCACAGTTGCTGGAAAAGCAGGTTGCAAGGTTTCATGGTTCCTTTGATTTGTATCTGACATGCATTTCTCTGTGTCCCACAGATATTGGCACAATAATGCGTGTGGTGGAGCTTTCCCCACTCAGGGGCTCCGTGTCCTGGACTGGAAAGCCAGTTTCCTACTACCTGCATACCATAGACCGCACCATAGTAAGTACTGAAATAAGCAGCGATTAGAATTTCTATTAGAGAAGCGTTTGATTGACCAATAAAACGCCAAGTGACCGTTGAAGAGAAACAGCAGATCGTACATTAGACCCAACAGATAATTAGAAACAAATGGTAACCTAAACTCAAGAGAGGCTGCCACAGTAACAGCTGACGTTGTCTTAATGAGTTGTCAGTCCCAAGGGTAAGCTCTCTGAGGAGAGAACACAAAGGGTTATACAGGGTAACACACATGCATTAGATAGCACAGATATGTGTTGCTCTGGTAATTGGTTAAAGTAATCCCTGGTTACCAGTGGGAATCCCAGTGAGAGAGTTGGCAGACTGCCTAAATGGTACAAGTGACAATCTGTGTTGCCACTGAAAGGAGACGAAACTGCTCTGTCGACAGTTCTTGGGATTGTACCCCCACTGAAATGGTAAGGTAAAGCTAAATAAACCAATCAATTACTGGATGTGAAGGGTGAACAATCAAAAACACTCTCCCCTCTCTGGGCCTCATGTGAAAGTTGTGCAAACAACAAATTTAACAACCACCACCAGCTGACCTGAGGCATGTTGGTTTTGTGCACCTGTTAAAGCCACTAATGTGTAATCATCACCCACGAACTATCATACAAACTTATAAAACAAACCAACTTCTGTTTATGTTTTATAAACTCAGAGACTGAATAAAAATGTAGCTGATGAATTTATGGCCTCTGTCATATTTTTGTTTGTCAGATGTGGGAGAAAAGTAAAGTCTGATTACCTATATTGATTATATTTCTAAAAAATGTGCAAAACATTAACCAACCAAGGACATTGTTTGTTTGCTTAACCTTACAGGCTAGACAAAATGAGAGCTTCTTCTTGTTCTTGTTCTTCTTCCTCTTTATCTTCTTCTTCTTCTCCTCAGTAGTAGTAGGAATAGTTGTTTTATTAATCAGGTTACAGCCAAAAGTGTGAATGAAGTGTGAGATTAAAAATGTGAGTCAGCACTCTTGTTAATTTATTGAAAATACAATTCTAATATCCACATTTTCTATGCTCTGTTTTTCAGCTTGAAAACTACTTTGCTAGTCTCAAAAATCCTAAACTCAGGGTAAGTCATGTTCTTGTGTTTCAGTGCATTGCCAGTGTCTCACACTACATTTTCTGTATTTAATAACTAAATTGATTCATCTTCTACATCAGGAAGAACAAGAGGCAGCTAGGCGACGTCAGCAGAAGGATACAAAGGATAGTAAAAGCAATAGCACCACACCCACAAAACCGAAAGAACATCAAAGCAAGGTAGGACATGTAAAAATTTATGAGACATGATGTGGGAAACAATTCTGAGGACCAATTTAGACAGAGATTAAATATGAATCAAATTTAAGTGCATTGTCTTTTTGCTACAGTATGTACGATTTTGTACCTGAAATGCCTCTACAAGGAAAGCTCTATATTTTATGTATGAATATGTATACATGTCACTATGTGTTTGTTTATTTGTATTGCAGCAGGACTCTTGCGGTGAGGAGGATCGTCCTAGTTTGGTGACAGTGGTCAAGCCCTCTGCAAAACCCAGAAGAGCCCGACTCTTGTCCAAAGGTCGCAAGCTGAACAACAAGAAGCGTGGTCGGCCCAAGAAAGCTGCCCCGGCTGCGGAGAAGAAAAACAAGAAGAATCAGAGCGCTTTGGATTTGCTGCATGCCAAGACCCTTTCTGCGGCACCCCCTCAGGGTCAGAGGACACACACACACACACACAGTGTAGATATTACTTTCAGGATTTACAATAATTTCAGTGGGAACATGCAACAACTCAAGGACATTCTTAAACTTCATACTACAGAAATTACTGATGTCCTCTTTATGTCTGCACTATATGGCTTAGAAAGCTCAGTTTAACATACATATCCTTCTTGTCTGTACAGATGCGTACCGGACACCGCAGAGTCCCTTCTACCAGCTACCTCCCAAGGTCCAGCACTATCCTTCCAGTCAACTGCTGCTTAGCCCAACTCCTCCTGGTCTGCAACAATTGCTAGGTGAACTGATGAAGTGTTTTTTTTAATTATTATTATTATTTGTTATGCTCAAAGTTGTTGCTTACCCCTACGGATTGTGCCAGACCATGTCCAAATCTTTGTTTAATCTTTGTTATACAATGGTCATGTTAAAGTCATAAAATAATCTCCAAATAATTTCCAAATGAGAGGCAGGAGAAAGACTACGCCTGGTCACATTTGTTTGGTATCCGAACTTCATTTCTCCGACAACCTCTGTAATCCTTTGCTTTTGTTCCCCCCGTGCTCCCAACTGGCATCTTTTCACAGATAACATCAAAGTTCAGTACCTCCAGTTTATGGCCTATATGAAGACTCCTCAGTACTCCTCCAACCTGCAGCAGCTTCTAGAACAGGAGAAGGTAAATTAGTAATTAGATTTGCTACTGCTCTTGTTGTCATACTTTTTGTGTTTTTTTTCCCCCAACATCTTACCTCACATTCTTGTTTTCCTTTCTCTCTCTAGCAAAAACACAGGGACCTGTCTGGACAGGCAGAGCAGCTCCACTCTGTCTGTCAGTCTCACAAGGAAAAGATCAAAGGTCTCTTTCAGACTAAACTAGATGAGGTGGGAACTTCTGCTTTATTCCTCTCTGTAAAGACACGGTCAGCAATAATACCACATGTTCAGTCAGCGCTTGAATATAGATATATCTTATATCTTAAATGCTTAAATGTCTTTAAATTTGTATCCCGTTTGCAGATTAACATGCTTTAAAGAGATAGTGAAACAATGCATGAATGTGTGAGAGAGAGTAAGAGCAGACTTTGGGTGTTTTTGCATTGTTGTGCAGTAGCTTAACATGCTCCTCTAGTTGAAGCATATCTGTTGCATCTAAAACACACTTAAGATCACCGTTTGGTTTTGCCAGTCCTGTGCCAGGTTGAAATTTCTAATAACGCCCAACAGTGATGTCAGGCTGCAGCAAAATACTTATACATTAAATACTTATACATTACTGTAGCAAGGTACAAAGATTAACCACCGGAGGTCAACAAAGGCAGGATTTTCACAGATGGTAAATTGCTCCTTATGTGTTGTGTGTTTGTAACTGATGTATAAAACTGAGTGTGCATGTCTTTGTCTTGATCAGCTGGGAGTGAAAGCCTTGACAGTAGAGGACCTGCTGCAGGCCCAGAAGGAGATATCAGCCCACAACCGTCAGCTTAAAGAGCAGACGAAGCAGCTCGAGCGAGACATGGCCTTGCTGAGAGACCACAGCCTGCTACTGGTGAGACGTTAGGGTTTGATACGATGTTGTTGTAACCTCCACTCTGTTACTACAGTATGGTGGTTTTCACCTGTGACAATAATTGCTGCTCTGCATTCATGGAGTGGTGAACTTTAAGCCAATATTCAATTCTATCTCTCTTTGTTACAGCATACTCCAACAAACAAATAACAGCAAGTTTGTATGTTTAATATTTTCCAGCTGAAGTCCCGATGTGAGGAGCTAAAGTTAGATTGGGGCTCTTTGTGTCTGGAGAGTTTGCTGAAGGAGAAGCAGGCGCTACGCAGACAAATCTCTGAGAAACAGAGACACTGCTTGGAGCTGCAGGTACACAGTCAACCACCTCAGTTTGTTTGATTCATTTCCAAATGCTTGTAGCCCTCTTCCACCTCTTATATACTCCTCCATGCGTGTTGTGTTTTCTGGCCTCTTCTTCCATCCTGCCGCCCCCTTTTCATCCGTCCCAGTGGGTTTTCAGAGACATCCGTTATCAATACAGCTAATCCTTTAGAGGGTTGTGGTGGGCTGGAGCCGTTCCCAACTGGCGCTGAGAAAGAGGCGGGGTACACCCTGGATAAGTCACCAGTCAATCACAGGGCTGACCTATAGGGACACATAAACCAGTTACACTCACATTCACACCTACAGGCAATTTAGAGTCACCAATTAACCTAACCTGCATGTCTTTGGACTGTGGGAGGAAGTACAAGTACCTGGAGAAATCCCACGCAGACATGGGGCGAACATGCAAACTCCACACAAAAGGGCCCAGCCGGCTGGTGGGTGTCTTCTGAGAGATATTCAAAGGAATTAGCCTTGTCACCTAAACTATGAATAAAATGTAGCCTTCAGGAAGAGATGATGAATTGCTGAAAACACATCACTAGGACTCTCAGCATTGTTGCAGACTGCCTGTTTTCTAGTATAATGGCTCCCCCTGGTGTCTTGTTTATAGATCAGCATTGTGGAGCTGGAGAAAAGTCAAAGGCAGCAGGAGCTGCTTCAGCTCAAATCCTACAGTCCCTGTGATGGCTCCCCTTACAGAAAGAGCCTGGAATCACGCTCTTCCACAGACATGGACTCCTCTAAGCTCGGCCTGTCCTCAGCTCCAGCCCTTAATGGTGTCAGCCCAGAGCTGTCTGTCAACGGCACCAGCTCACCCTGTTTTGACCGTGCCAACACCAAGGGGGAGCTTCTTTCTCGGTACCTGCCCATCTCTCCGGACCATGAGATTGTACCTGCTACCCCTGATGCCCGGCAGAGGCAGCAAAGTTCCTCCTACGCTCTTCCTGATTACACACGCTTCTCCCCTGCCAAAATTGCCTTGCGGAGGCACCTTAACCAGGACCCCACTGCCTCTGCACACTTGAGAGGTCCGGGGCTGACCACACACAGGTTGGTTTACAGCTTCAACACTGAATCTTATTTATTTTCAAGGACTCCAAGTTGCTCCCTAAAGCAACAGACAGCTAAATATGTCTCTTTTTGTTTTTTCAGGGAATTGGGTGGTGTTAACTCTCCACTTGGAGCCAAACAGAACTGCCCCTCTCCTAGCTCATCTGAAGCCCAGAATACTAAAACTTCTGAGAGAGTAAATGTTTATATTTCTTTGCTGTCCGTGTGCTTGTATTTTAGTAAACCTAAGCATACAGTTTTACCTTTCGTGCGGTATTTTGGCTGCCCCACAGTTGACACTTTTTTTTTCTTTTCTCTCTCATGTAGGGTGGTAAGGAGAAGAGTCCATCTGTTCAGGGTGACAACAGCATTACAAGCCTTCCAATAAGCATCCCTTTGAGCACTGTCCACCCAAGT
Source organism: Terapon puta (assembly GCA_028564955.1). NCBI lineage: Eukaryota > Metazoa > Chordata > Actinopteri > Centrarchiformes > Terapontidae > Terapon > Terapon puta. The sequence continues at coordinate 17,738,942 of JAOXYL010000105.1, forward strand.
AAACTACCAGTCAGCATCCCTCTGGCCAGCGTGGTGCTGCCCAGTCGTGCTGAGAGACTGGTGAGCACCTTCATAACAAAGCTTCTATTACAGTACTACACAACAGTAGCACTCTACTCCATGTGTTATAAATGATATACTTTTTTTGTTAAGAATTAGATGTCACCTGGATTATTACATTTTTTCTTTCTTTTTTTCTTTTAAAAACATTTTTGATACTGCTTCTGCTTTGGATTTTACATTGTGGTATATTCTCTGTT
>JAOXYL010000105.1:17761049-17775796 GCA_028564955.1 Terapon puta
TCCCACCCTTTTTCTACTCTGGGCCACACTAAAAAGATCTCCTGAGGTTTGAGCTCAGCTGCAGAGGCGCAGACATTGTATAGATATTGGGAGCCCATTAATATCTGCAGCAACAGAACACACACCTGTCTGTCATAATCCAAACAATCTGTGCTCCTGCTTTCCTGAACAAAGTCCTGTAGAGTGGCATGTGGCAGGTCTCTCTCAACACTCACTGAGTGTCCTCTCTGGAGCAAAGACTGAGCTGAGGGCAGGATTGAGTTCATGCAGTCTGTGGCTCGCTCGGTGCTGCCTGCACCTGGTGGTTTAGCAGCACTGCAGCCTGACTGGAAGAGACGAGGGAAATCTTGAGTTTGTAACAGGCTGGAATCACTCCTCGGCACGGTGCTTGGGTGAAAATGAACAACAACATCTTTCACATTGACATGCGACTGCTGGCGAGCAGAGGAGGCTCCGTCAGTGTGTTTGTGTACCTGCACAGACAGACAGAAAACAGACACAACTAAAGTCGCGATCTAGAAACAACTGTGTTACATCTTAAATATGAAAACCGGTCTCTTCTGGCCTTCCTGTTGCAGTTGTGACACCTGATGACACTTCAGAGGAAGTGTTTTTTGTACCGCAAGCCAGTGTCACAGTTGCCGATAAAGATCATGTTTGTGTCACTGGTTTCCATGCTTACCACTTTGTTTTGCGTACATTACAAGTGCAGTTCAACTGCAAGTGAACAAAGCATACAAAAAAGAACATAGGGGCAGTTTATCATCATGCATTATCATACACAATGCTCAGTGGTTTATGTGAAGTCAGTAAAAGAACTGTAACCTCACCCTTAAACCAAGCACCCTGCCTGGGAGCTTGGTGCTGTGCAGGCTGTAGTACACCGTGTCTCCAATCTGCTTTGGCTCGCTGCCCTCACACAGCAGGAAATCCTGTGGCTGGCATGAGCTGGAGACCCTCTCTGCGGCCTCTCCCTGCAGCAGGATCCCAGCCTCCACACTCTGCGCAATACTCCTCAGACAGAGTAGATGGCGGTGCTGAATCCCCTGAAAAACAGCGCTCTGATCGTCGAAGCTGCTGAAGTGGTAGGGAAGTTGTTCGTCCGGGGTGTCAAAGGACAGCTGGGAGAGGGACGGTAAGGGTTCAAAGGCCGCTTCAAACTCGCTTATCTCCTCGTGGAAATGGATGTCGGGTATGGGTGCCAGCATGTACAAGGGGTTGTCAAAGTTGTGGTGGTGTCTTTCCCTCGGAGACAGAGGAAAGGATGGAGAGAGCGGAGGTGGGTCTGTGACAGGGAGGGAGAGGGTGCGAGCCAGCCTCTTTTTCGGAACTGGCGGCGGGGTGCCGTCGGAGAAAAATCTCACCAGGTGTTGGGAGGGATCTGAGCAACACAGTGAAAGGGATTCAGGACAGACTTTGGAGGAGAACGAGAACCATGCACATGCAAGAGTTTGGCCAGAGAGAGCGTTGCATCCACAGTGGCAGGAAGCAGTTTTTTCTGAATAATTAGTCTACAAATTACTGCTAACCAGTCTGAGTGTCACATGTTACTGAAAGCAAGAGTCTCAGACGGCTACTTCCTCTATTTCAGTTCTCACGGGAAAGGCGAACTGAGAGGAGTGAACCACACATTACAGCTTGTTAAGTCTTTTCCCATGACACCTATACGAGCTGCCCTTTGTTTTTATACTGCCATCCGGTAGATGCGGCCACCTCCCCTCACTTCATCCTTTTGTAAACCTACCGTAGCGCTGGTGTATGGGGCACCGGGCTGCATGACAATCGGTGACTTCAGGGAAGACATCATTCCACACGCAGTTTTGATAGTGGAGTCCAACGGGGCTGTGCAAAGCAGAGTCCGACTCCACACTGGAGCCTCTGAAGGAATAACTCCTGCGTAGGAAGGTGCACGTAAAAGCAAAAACTTTTACTCTTCTGCCATGAATATATGCACGGTGCATCAAGAGGAAAACTATTCTCCATTGGAAAGTTTGTGTTAAAAAAAGAGAGTTAAAAAAGTTTTGTTGGATGCATTTCACATCCACGTGCACAGCAGGATGCTCGACATGAAATATCTATGCAATCCATTTTTATCTCAAGTAATTATGATCTTCTAATGTGGATTGTGCAGTTATTGATTAGACCTCACGCAAAACCTGCATCAAGCATCAAGACAGTGACTATGTTTGACTGAGACACTTTCAGTTGGTTTGTCCTTCAGTGTGTCAGTCGTCTGTACACCCTAGTCTGAATTGTCGTTTGCAAGAGAGTCTGCAGAATAATTACAATCTTCTGATCAGATCTAGAAGAGACAGTCCGAGTATTGCTGGTCTTACCTGTGCTGCTTGACAGGCAGCGCTGGTGGCGTTTCCTCCGCTCTGCTGCCCGGGCCAGACGCCATCAGGGGTCGACAGTGTTACAACACCTAACCTGCTCCTCTGCCTCTCTCACACCTCACTGCTGTCGCTAAATACAGCGTATGTGACGCTTACAGGTGGCCAACTCAGTGCCTCTCAGAGAGACTTCCCGTCTGTACCAGTTACACCCTGCTGTCACTTTTTCTCTGCCTTGTTCTCTCTCGTCTGTGTAGCTGCTCAAAAAAAAAGGTGAATTTTCTGCTCTTCTTGTTATCTTTTGTGCTAATCGTTTTTTTCTCTTTTTTTCATTCTGAGTGTGAGGTTGGCACCGGAAAGTCGTGTCTCTTCTGAGGGCAAAGCTGCTCTCTCGTCTAACCTCAACCTGACAGAATGGGGAAGAGCAGTTGAAGCAAAGCCCCCTTCTATTTGCACTCTAGTTTCTTTTTTCTCTCAGCGGCAGTTGATCTACATTCGCCATGTGAAACCTCAGCATGAACATCTCTCTTTTGGATGATGCAGTTTGAGCCATTACACATGCAATGCCCCCCTCAGAGCTTGGTACTCCTGATGTGTTGGAGCTTTTGCTTCTACTGACTTAAAAGGAAAGGTAAAACGTTCAGGCAGATAAAGATTTTGGACAAATATTTCTTGTCAGACACCTTCACATAGTGAATGTAAATTCTGTGTGTCCTCTAAATGATGGCATGGAAGGAACACTTCTTTTAGGGAGCATCACACACTAATAAATATCAAAGCTACCTACTTGTGAGGGAAGCTGTGCAGTAACTATACTAAATTCACTGATGTCTGCACAGACAGCTCTGTTGCTGGGAGGTAAGAAGTCAGTCTTGCTTAAAGACAAGACTGACATTTGTTTCAAAGTACTTTTTTGTTAAAAGACCAGACTAAATTTTAGAGTTATGTCTGACAATTCAGGCTAGGATTTACAGATGACTGACAAATGAAAGGAAAAAACAATAAACATATCTTCAAACATAATTGCTGTCTTGATGCTGGTGGTGGAGAGCACTGTCTAACATGTTGGTCCAAAATCCAGCTATAGGATATGATTCACGTTATTTTCACACCATTCAGTGACTTCCTATGGATAAGGGCATTGTCATCCTTGAAGAGGCCACTCCTATCAGGATATAAGTGTTGCATTATTGGATAAAGGTGATCTCTCAGAAAAGTCCCTAAAGGGAAAAGTGGACCTAAACAAAAGGCACCTATAGTGTAACAGAGCCACCGTACCCCCTGTACCATTAATCAGTCTGAACTTAATTATGGCAGCTTATGGCATTAATGGCATCTCCCATGAAAGTGTTGAATTTCTTTTGATTTTTTATTTCTATTTTTGCATGTTACTGATAATCTTTAGATGTGGTTTTATATTTTGATTCTTTCCCACTTTGTATTGTGACTGCTGCGCAACTGTTTAATTTTGTTTCGTTTAGTCATTTTACATACAAGTGTGCACTTCACTGACATGAAACATTTCTTCACGAGGCAGGTTGAGTTAATTTGATTTGATAGATGGAGCCAAAAAATACAGTTTATCTGATTCTGAAAAAAAGAAAAAAAAAACAAAACAGGAAAACAGTAAGACGTGGGTGATAACATGAGGCTTGCTCTGATTTTATCTAAAATTACAATCTACCTACAACCACACATGCAGCAGTTCAGCTACATGATGAGCCTTATGTACTCACAGTGGGTACATAGCAGGTATAATGCCCTTAAGCAGGTTTGTTTAACGTGTCCGTAAAGCAAAGCACTGGACAAACTGAATTTCTGACTGATGAGGCTGCTGCATGATAAGTTACAGTCCATCCTGAGGGGGGCGTGTGTGTCCAATTTCACAGCTCTCCATCCCACTTGTCTTTGTGCACTCAAAATCAACAAATCTGAAATAAACTTCTGCTGGTGCTGCTAGGGGAAAGGTTTGGGAAGTATCATTAGGAGTCATCCTTTGGAGATCATAAATGTCTGTAGAACTCAATAGTTGCTGGGGATGATTCATTCTGTACCAAACTGGTCAACAGAGGCTAAGCATAACCAAAAATGCTCCTATAAATGGTAAATGTGTGGAGCAGGCACAAAATATCTTGAATATAATTACACAAGTATTAATATTCATAATCTAAAAAAAAATCCAGTCTCACATCTTGAGAAAAGCCACGTGAATATGATCTATTGTGACTATAGTGACCAAATTTGGATATCCTGCAAGGTGCAATAACACTTGTGTTTCAGTGATACACACACACGTTTATATTATACTCTATTAGATGTGCTGTCGTGCTACCTGGAGAGTATTCTTGAGAAGGAGTGTGTGCTGAAGTACTGCCATACAAGAATGACTCACACATCACAAGTCCTGTTGTCTGTCAAACATTTTTTTTTCAGTATCAGTTCTGTCATATTTATACCACAACAGCCGCCATCTTACTGAAAGAACACAATGACAATGTGTGAACATGTTGCCATCGACTGAAGTGAATCCCAGTGAGTGTGAGAAAGCCTTAAAATGTGGGGGCCTCTTTCATGAAGAATCTGCATGTGGTGCTCAATCAGTGCTTCAGTCTTAATCTTAATGAAATGTGAAGTGAAAATGTCGGCTGCAGTAAAGGTCAGTATGTCCGATTCGTTTGGGAATTACAGAGGAAGTTGAGCTCACAGTGGACGGATATGCAAATAAAACCCACAATATGAAAAACCTGATCATTTATTTTGATTTCTCAAGTTTCACAGGACAGAGATGTTCTTTTTGGCTCCATAAAAGGCACAATGGCAGAATAATTCATAATTTCTTTGCATAAAGTCCAGTCAAAAGAAATTGTTGCCATTTTATTGGATACACCTGACTAAAACCAATAAAGTCTTAAAGAACAGCCCTGGAGTAAATCTTCCCTTTGTGAAGTTTATTATCTTTAGCTTTTGTTGAGACTGTTTTTAAAATTGTGCTTTTTTTGTTGAAACTGTTCAAACTGCTGTAACAGTTGAAATCTGCTGCTATATGATGAGAAATGGTCAGGGGCACTCAGGGTAAACATCACAATATAACACAGTACGTGGTATATATTTGACAGACACTTACACATTGATGTGTAAATATTCTCAGAACTAACACCAAGCTTATCTCCATTAGATTACCAGTGAATTAAGCCAATGCGGACACTCTCATTGGCCCTAAAGCATTAACGTAAAATCACTTGCGTCATGCTCATAAACAACATGGCGTGTGATTATAAATTTAGATCACCATAACCTATTCTTGTGTCCCCCCTCGACCACCACTTAGAGCAGGGCAATCTGCGTCACAATTATATTTACCCACCAAAGTTCAGTGTGTGGGAGAGTCGAGGGCGCAGGCTACAAGGATGCATTAGCGGAGCATCATTAAGGGCCTCTCCACTGAGGCTCTTCATATGCAAAGGAGGAAGGAGAAATGCTTGGTTTCTCCGCCTTAGGGACACATCAGCACGCATTCGGTACTGCAGGGCATGCTGTTCTAGCTAACTGCGGAGACTATACAGACATATTCAGCAGGTTGGGGGGGCTGAATAGGAGCAGGCAGCCTGAGAGCGGGTGACATTTACGATTATGAAAGCGGTGGAGGAATTCATTAACCTTAAACACATGGCTAATGTGAAGTATTCACACTGACCCTCTGTGCTCCTCAACCCAAGACACAAGAACTTTTATACGACTGCGAAAGGCTCGGTTATAATACACACGGCACTGCAGCAGTTTGTTTATGTTCGTTTATTTTCTCAAGCGGCAACCACTGGTACACTTTTCACGAGTTTTCACAGCTTAATCATACAGACACATTTGTGTACTGACACAGGACAAATATTTCATTAGAAGATTGATCCCTGTCAGTGTTTTTTATAGAATAAAGGCACAATTTAAACTAAGTTAAGCTGTATTACAATTCTTATCCTTGACATTGTTGCAAAGCAGTCCCATGATTTTTATTCCTAATGGCGAGAGGTGAAGTGTTTCTTTATGACCTCGTAGAAGCGCCGTTTTCGCTTGCCGTCTGGGTGTCTGATCATCGAAGAAGATGAAACTGGAGCATTGGTGGATGATGCAGGAGGAGGTTTTGTCTCTTCCTTTACCGATGTTTCTTTACTTTGCCGATCACTTGAGTTTTTAGACTGTGTCTTCTTGTCGCCTGCCAGGTGAGAGGAATTGCCATTGTTGTCTACTGTCCTCGTCCCTGAAGCTTTGCTGAGGCAGCACGCCGCCTCCTCGTCCTTGTTCGAGCGCCTCAGGCCAGCTTGGCAGAGAAGTGCCTCCTCGCTCGCCATCTGCGGGCTCTGGCTCAGGGTTATGAAGCCGTACGGGGTGGTGACTTTGGTGAGGTGCGGCAGGGAGAGGGCGGCTTTGCTGGCAGGGTCCAGGCAGTGCTGGGCCTCGGAGTAGGAGCGGGGACAGGACACCTCCCTCTGAAGGAGAGATCTCCTCCTCTGGGTGAAGGGGTCTGAGACGCTCCGCTCGGCCCTGCGGTCCGACAGAATCAAACTGAAGCCGGAGGACGACGTGGACGACGAGAGCGTGGAGCTGGCCAAAGAGGCTGAAAGAGAAGAGTCCGGCTCCGTCGCTGAGCTCTCTAAGCCTTCTTCTGACTCTGCATCATCCACCTCTGTGTCTCTGTCCAATGATCTCAAGCTGTTCTGGACGGACAGGCTTGGTATGGTGAACTGTGGGATGCTGTCCGGTGTCAGGATGTTTGGATAAATGCTCTCCCGGCTTGTCTGGGAGTCTGATCCAATAGAACACCCGAAGGACTTTGCGCTGCTGGTGGCCCACAGGAGCGCACGGATCCCTGCGCTGCTGTGTCTGCGCGCCGTGGAGAAATGATCTGAGGCCTTGGTTCCACTGCAGATGGCCCCGATGCTGAAGGTCCGTGTGACGGCGTTCTTATCCATCACTGATTGTCTTTCGCTGTCTTTCCAAAAAGCTCTGGCTGCAGACTGGCAAGAAGAGAGACGATGGCCAGCTTTTATTCTTCTCTACATCCCACGTTTCGTCCTCCAGCAAATGCATCAACAGATGCGTAAGTGTGACGAAAGCCAGCGGCGGATGCGGTTACCAATTAGGGAGATTGTCAAGTATGGAAGCATAATAATGGGTCTCTCTCGCTGCTCCTCTTTGGCTGCTAAGGAGCAAGCAGAGAGGCTGCTTCTCTGTCCCTCAGAGTATCGGGCCACGACATATCACTAATATTTGGGAACTAACCATTGAACTTTGGTAAAACGTTTATGCAGCAAATCAACAACCATTAATTATTTCCACTGGCGATGACTTGAGAAGATGCCTGTTTCCTCCCTCTGTCTGAATGGAGGCCCCTGTCTCAGACTTTGCTTATGAAATGCATATACCAACCTGGTGTTTGCTGTCTTGTTGAATAACTTTTTAAAAAATGTGATTATCTGAGAATCCCCATTGGCATAAAGCTCTACATAAACACAAAACTATGGAATAATGAAAAACTTAACCAAACCTTGTTCTAATTATAATGTTTACTAGAATTTTAGGCATCACTAAATTAATTAAAAAAAGCCACTCTACACAAACTACATCTTGCAAAGATTAATTGCTCTTAAATATGAGACTGAGGGTCAAACGCAGGTCATTTTAAATATGCAGTTTCATGCTTTTGTGGGATTACTCTCAGCTCACAGTCTGTCTGAACTGTCTGAAGCGGCCCTCTTCTCGTTTTAGGCTTTTGCAGGTTAATTGGCGGGAAACGTTGATTGGCCCGCTCTGATTGCGCCAGGTGCACGAGCCTGTGCTGATTGGCTCGGCGGTGGCGACGTCAGGGTACATTTCACCCCGCCGCACGTGCGCCCATCTTACGGCCCCTCAGCTCGCCCCCGCTCCTCTTCCTCCTCCTCTTCTTCTTCCTCCTCCTCAGAGCAGCCGGCAGGTCCTCCAGGCTTCGACCCGCAGCAGGATGACTTGTGAAGTCCACAGAGACGCCTCGGAACCGGAGCAGGCCGACAACACTGAGGTGAGGGAGGGCCCAGAGCCAGGTGGTCCCGGAGAAGATTTCACCAATGTAAAAACATATAAACTGTTTTATGTTGTATTTTCTCCCGTGTTGTCTCCCCGGCTGCAGGACAGGGTGGTGAGGAGAGACGGGATGTTTCGCTCCGTGCTGCGCGGCCTCTTCTGGCCTTTCGGCATCGTGGTACGAGCAGCACCAGCCCTGTTTAATCCATCACTACTTTTAACATAACTACATCTAAAATACCCCTCCCCCCCCTCTCCCCCCTGCAGGTGCGTGCATACCGCGGCTTTTGGTGGGTGCTGGGCTACCGGCGGCCTCAGGAGCCGGTCCTCGTCAGCCCCGCGGTCTCCAGTCCCGCCCGGCAGAGTCTCACCGGCCGCAAGCGTCTGCGGAGGGTGACCCGCCTGCTGCTGTCCGTCCTGCCCCGCTGGGTGCAGGGCGCCCTGGGCTACCCGGTGTCCAGCAGCATTGGGCGCACCCTCTCCCCAGGTATGGTGGCGGTGTGGTTGCTTTTTCACAGAGCTGCCATTTTATTTTTTTAGACTAATTAGTGTTTGCAGGCAGTACCTTTCACTTGCACAACTTATGAAAATACTACTTGGGCTGAACAGTCCTCAGTTCTCTAGATCTCTGCTTCTAAGGAGCTCAACCAACATCAAAATATAGTGATTAAAAATATAACAGGTGCTAGATTTTAATGTTTTGTCCTGCCAAGTGCAACAGTTGATGGTAAAATGCTCTTGTTCCTCAGCCATTGGGGTAACTTTGAGTTTCACAAATCTGTCAGGGCTATCAAGCAGTGCCAGAAACAAACTGTGCTCGTATCAAATGCTAAACTTCAAATACTCAATGTGTTCATTTTGAACTAAGGGATTTTTATGATCATCATTCTGTTTGCATGGAGGGGCATAAGACTTCTGTAATGAGACACTGGGATTTTTTTTTTTAAACCTGACTATTTCCCAACAGAAATTAGAGTCTCTCCTACTAAACCTTGTGGGAAGGGCAGCAAGCGAAAGCAGGATGAGTTGGACGAGGATGAGGAGGAAGAAGAGCATCAGACTTGGGTGGAGGCGCTCACTCAGGAGCTTGCTGACGAAGATGTCCCTGAGGAGGATCCTGACTACGAGGTTGATTCTCCACAATATACTGTCTAGTTTAACATGGCTATAAAGTGGATTTTATCCAGAAATGCACAAATGGTAAAGGTGTAATGTTCTTCCCATCCCTTTATTGGAGGTGAAGATATCAGTTTCATATCTGGATGTACAAAACATCTCTTTTCCTCAGTCCCAAGGTGTAAATGTGTATTGTGTGAATTGCAATATGTTCAGTTTCCTAATGTGACTGTACGTTTGATAAATATGGCTGCAGTAGCATGAAACTTCATTTAAATTCATAAGCTTTCAACAGAACATGATGGATGGAGATGTCATGATGATTTTAATGCTGACCATTTCTCAGCCCAGTACTGTAGAGACGGAGAGTGAAGAGTACTGCTCGCGCAATGACACAGAAAGCGACATTGAGATTCAGGAGAAAGGCGTGGTCATTATTGAAGATGTGAAAACGGTGAGTTGATTTTAAAATATGTAAATGTAGATATTGGAATAATGAACTTACTGATTTTTTTTTTGTTTATAGGGTGTTGAATTATCCATGCCATCTGAAGTCTCCTGTCCTGCCGTTTAATGTGTCATATTGACAATGTTTTGTATACAGTAATTTTTTTTGTATGTCTATGTATTCAATAAAACTTTGTCCATTGCCTTGACATTGCTGTGGCCTCCCACTAGATGGCAGTAATGATATTTCTATTCAGTAACTGGTGTGAGGAAATATGCATGGTAAAAATGCATCAGTATTAGATTAAATTTGATTTGAGTGCTAAATGTAAGTTGGCTCAAAGTAGAGCAGGGGGTCTGCCTTGGCTTGCTTCTATGTACTATAGAACTTGTTAGACTATTGTTACTGCTTAAAGTGACAAATGTGTCTTCAAGCAAACTAAAGGTTTTTTTTTTTTCTCTCAAACGTAAAGTCATTTTACTAAATGGTTGAGCAGCTACTGAAAGCAAAGAATCTAGTTACGAAGCTGTCATGGCACTTAGCTTTCCATAAATTGGTCTTATTTCTTTGTCTGCTTCAGTGCCTTGGTCTATACAGCCTGTCCATTGTCAGTGAGGAAGTCTGCATTTCAGACCAAAGAAGCATGAGGTGGTGGGGTTTGTGTAGATCATTACAGATGGCCTATGAAAGCAGCAGTGTTGCCTTCCTGGATGTATAGCTGTGTGTTTACAAGCTTGAGTTAATCAGGAGACTTTAATGTATGCCCAATTTTTGATACAGTTGACATTTAACTAATGTTCTCACATGAATCTGTTCCAAAAGACAAACTTCAGCTTGTTTTGATTATTCAAAGTGTTTACCCCCCAGAGAGTAACATTACATTCAAATGAGAGGGTGATGTGACCAGGTTATGCAAATCTTTAACTTTCACCCTTAATGCAAATGTCACGTAGGATTGATGGTGGACAAAGGCTGAGCACATGATGAATCTGTTTTATTCACTGATCCACAGATGGAAGTCAGTCCTTTTATAATGGATATTGAGCATTTTGATTTTCTATAACTGCAAAAAAATACAGCCATGTACATTTTCACCTCCACCAGAGGATGGAAGTGTCGCTTGTTATAGCTGACTCACTGGTGCCACCTTCAGACCAGACTTTTGTTCATCCATTTTGTTATTAAAATTGTCAGCTCATATTTGTGTTGCCTCTGATTTTTTTTTTTCTTTTTCCAGGGCCACCCTGTTGCATACGAATGACTCCGAATAGATGAAATTCGTCATGTATGACCTGCACGTATATGCTCTGTTTTCTTTAAACCACGTCTCTGTGACATTGAGTGAACCGGTGCTATTTTCGACTTTTAAGCATGTGACTTTCGGTTGTTTGACTCGAGTTCATCCGAGCAGAAAATGAGTGTTATCACAGATCTCACCATCCCACTGGCTCTCTGCTGCAGGTGAGGAGGAAGCTGCTGCCATGTGTCTCTTATGACCGGCATTGGAGGATGTCAAGTGTAATTTTCTGCTTCCCACGCAGTCAGTACGACTGTCCCTCTGCACGCACACAGTCTTTCTGCTCACCGCTGAGGGTTAGCTGTGTTTATGGGTGTAGGTGGCAGGCTGCTGTGGAGAACCTCTTATAAAATGACTAAAGTGGCACTCATCCTTATCCAGCAATCAGCACCCACTCTCCTACAGTGTAGATGAGATGATGCCGCTTCTTTGTTGACAGTGATGTTGGAGAAGAACAGATCATGGTTGGAGATGAGTTAATGCTGGTTTTGTTTCCTCTCATATCAATATTTTACTTTGGTTTTAAAAGCATCACATACAGGTCCTGATGAATATGAGAAGTGCTGGAAAAGTGCTAACCCAAGCGACTGTTTAGCCAAGTTTACTCGTCATAGGTTGTACTCAGCCTGTAAAATGTTTTTTTTTTGTGGCTCTGGAGGAGCTTCATTGTGTGTTGGACAATAACCCCAATGATGTCATCAGGGTCATCTGACGTTACTGGTTTGGGTTTGGAGAGGGCAAATTAAACATGGAAAACCTGTATTTCAGAGTTTGAGAGATGCAGGATTTTACCTGGCAGGGAGGGTTATATGAAAAGATGCAGCTGAGTTGTGTTACAGGAAATGAAGCATCCAGTGTTTCTGAAGTCTCTGCTCCTTTTTTCAACGATTTCAACGATTCAACGACAGTGCTCAATTTCTTTTAAGACAATTATTTGGTAGTTTTATAAGAATATAATGATCTCAAGATATGATATTTTGTGCAATCACTGCTAAATTTTATCAGCTGGCAAAGAGGGAAGTGTCAAAGAAAATAGGCAAACATTTACCAAAAACAGAAATGTCAACACCTCTGAGGAAACATCTAAGTTTATGAGCTTCATTAAACTGTTTACTGTGGGACTATTACTCTGTATGGTGTCTGTGTTCAGTCATCCACTCTGTGTTCGCATGATGACAGTTCAGTCACCATCGTTAAAAAGAATTCATCTGGGATAAATGGAAATAATTTCAGTTGTTGACACCAAGGTCCAACTGCCTTCAATTAATTCCTGAAAACACCAGAGGTTGTTTTGACAGTGAACTTTTCTGACTTCCTTTTTTCTTTTCCTCTCAGATGTTTTTCACCTCCTGGTGCTCGGGTGCAAAGGCAGCCGCCACCTTACTGAAGCAGCAGAGCTCACATTGGTATGAATTAAATGCTTGATGTGTGCGTGTGTATGTGTGTTTGTGGTAAGGGCAGCAGCAGTGAGGGCTGGATACAGAACAGGAACTGATGGTCTCTGGGGGTTCTCATGGCTGTCTGAACGTTTGAAGGGTAGACTGCTCACCGAAGGCAGCCATAGAGAGCATCGACCTCTATCTCTGGTGTTTGTTGCCAGCTGGAGAGCACTTTTAAACCAGAAGGTCTGTCTTTGCCTTTCAACTGCAAGGTGAAAACATGTTGTCTGGAAGGGGCTATGAATTTCATGCACAGTCCCAGTTGCGCTCCTGAACAAAGGCCCGTCTGCCTCATGCAGTGAAAGCAGTGGTGGTCTTGTTGTTCTGTAATGGATGGCTGCGTACAGAGTGATTTGTTGAGGTGATCAGTTTAGATGCGGGGTGGTTATGTAGCAGGCAGCAGGTGCTTTCATATTATGTCACAGTTTGGTTTTTCGTTACCGTATTTACCTCATTCATTTTGAGAAAGTCTTGATTATGCAACACAGATTGTTGTATCCTAAAACAAATCCTGAGCAAGACCTTTGTACTCAGACTGAACTTAAACAGCTCTTTGAGAGTCACAGAACAGCCAAAATGTCCTTAATGTCCAAAAATGTCCTCACAGGGTTTGAAATTCAGATCGGTTCTCACAAAGATAGCTGTACAAGTACTTACACATATACTCACACACGCTCCCAGAGGCTCAGCACGCTGCAGAGCCACAACTAGGACTTGGTGACATCGGCTTATTGTCACCTTGAATGAATGGCAGCAGGTGCCGGCTGCTCCCCAGGCCCTCAGTCCGACCTGCAGGCTATTATCTGCTGCATTACAATGTGACTCTGTAATGTCAGCCAACAAAACCACTCAAACTCGCTCCCTCGCCTTTTACTTTTCCACGGTAACCTTCTTTACTCCTCCCCCCGCCCTCAACACTGTCGGGCAGCATGTTTCACTTTACCTCCAGCCTAATGACCAGCTGTCCCCGTAGATTTCAGGAGCATCCATCATCTTCAGAGAAGTAGAGCGGGAAAAGAGGCATGAAAAATGAAGCAGACAGATGGAGCCTTCAGTTAGTCATACACTTTGACGCTGAGGACGGCGAGGCCTTTCAAAAAGTTTCAGAGAAAAAAGAAACCGGCGTTCAAGTCAGATTTTGTGTAACTGATGTTGATCTAAGCGCAGTGGAGTGAGTGGAGGACCAACTGTTGCTAGATGAGCAACTGCTACCTCAGGGCACTGTCTGTCAACATCAAGATTTCAGAACAAGACAGAATTGACTAAATTTGTTTCAGAGATAATTTGACCAGCCAGTAGTTTTCATTTCCTTAATGTTGGGTTTATCCCCTCAAAGTTTTACATGATAACCAGTTTATCCTCAAAGTCCCCCTGTGCTGGGGGGCAGCATCGCCTCGGCTTCTCATCTGGATGAGTGTATCTTACATTTCACCATGCTCCTTGATCAATCCAGTGGGATTTAAAGGCTTTGCTGCTACCTGTGATTGTGATTGTCCTTGTCTCGCCAAAGGCTGCTGGCACCTCTGACTCACTGCCAAATGTGCAGGGCCCCCAAAGTGTGTGAAGTCCACCACGGCTGATGCCAGTAAGCAAATCCATTCACACATTTATGATGTTATTCTGAGACACAGCCCAGAGAGCAGCGAGATGCGTAACAACCGGAGGAGCTGAGGCATGCAGAGAGAGAGGGAGAGAGAGAGAGAGAGAGAGAGAGAGAGAGAGCTTGTAAATCTTTATCCACATTCAGGAGCTGCACTGCAGATGGATTTCTCATCTGACTTCTCTGACCTTTGATTCGCTTTTATTCAATTAGCTCACACCAGCTGGATTCTGTCACTTTCTCTCCACAACAGATCAGTCAGAATGGGATAGACTTGCATGAGTGAAATGTCGAACAAATAGCTGGGTGGCTTAAAGGTTCCTTTTGTCTGTTTTTCACATTGAGCTTTGCACGACCTCTTATACAGGTTTCTATGATAAAATATGTGGTGGTGTTGCAGAAGTGAGATTGAAAAAGGTGTTTGTGCTGTATGTATGCGCCTTTTGCATCTCTGATATATATG
>JAOXYL010000105.1:17798592-17809908 GCA_028564955.1 Terapon puta
TAACTGTCTATTTCAGCCTAAGGTACAGACAGTACTCATAGAGTGGCAGCGCTGGCGGTGATCGGTGAATGACCTGCAGGCCAGAGGAGGCAGATAACCTGAGCAAAGGGCATTTGTACTGCAGTATATCTGTTACGTGCAGCCAATCAGCTTTGGTGATCCCTGCAGCTCCCGGCATTATCTTCACTTGCACACCACACGGACCTGTATCACGGCAACACCTGATCCATCGTCCTCAGACGCAACGTTACAGCCGCATCAGCAAATCCATATAATAAGATTCAATTAGATGTAACCTCACCTCACTTCAGTACTTTAAATAGTCTGAGCACTGAGCACAGAAGGGCACCAGGTCGTGTAAAAGCTGTATGTCTCCTTCTCCAGACTGTTTTCAGAAATCTTCTATGGCTTCAAATGAAAAACTATTCTGAATATGAGAGACGGTGAGCTATTAAGACAGCTCTCTAAACACAGGTTGCTTTAACCTTTTATCTATTGCGCCTATAACTTTCACACCATTAACTCCATTTGCATTTGGTCAAAAATATTCACACTTTCAAAATGACTGCCCAAGTGTCTCCAAATGCTCAGGTGGAAGATCATCTTTCAGATAAATGTGCAAGTTTAACGCAATTTTGAATCACTAAATATCTTTTTTATTTTGTCTAACCAAATGGTGTATTCCAGAGATAATATTATTTTATGCTTGAGAGCCTATCAGTCCTACCTAACCATGTTTGTAGCAGCTGAGCCGGCAAGGCACGGCTTACTGTATTTTGAACCGCTGTGAAGAACCAGCTGTGTCCTCTGGGTTGACTCCAGTTACACACATCTTTCATATCATCTCTCCACGGGCCCTGCACACGAGATAGCTCTTTAATCAGCCCTCTACAGTGATGTAATTATGAAAAAAGATTAGATTAACACGACACAATGTGTTTTTTTGTCGGAAGACTGGTTTCAGGGTCTGAGCTACAACACACGTATTCTCCATTTAGTGTTTTTTTTTCTTTTCCTTTGCCAGAGCCCTGAAACGTCACACACCTTTCTGGCATTTAGAACGACCAAAAAAAACATCCTGCGATTTGATTGAAAAACCTAATTAAATTCATCCGCCTGAGGCTGCACCTTTATGCACACATACACATATGCACACAATCCTCATGTCACCAGCCTCCCCTAATTGCTTTGTAAGTGTTGATGATCAAAAGTTGCAGTTTTTCTGTCACCGCGTCCCCTCAGTCCTGAACCCACTAATGACTCCGACTCTAATGAGAACTTTACGTGTGGCTGTGGTCAGATGCACTTAACTCTGTGCAAGGGTATTAAGCTCTGGATTAATTAATCATTCTTCAAATGGGTCCTGTCCTCCACAACAGTTAACAGTGTGTTCGACTCGGCAGAGCTCTGAAGCATTCAGCTGGCCGTTTGTGGGGAGATGATGCGTTCAGATCAAGATTAATGTGATTAGTTGTGCAGAAACCAAACGCTCCCGCATACGAGATGTACGCCTGTGTTTTTGCTCGTGGAGCTCTCCAAAGTATTGTCCGCTTCCCTCACTCTTCCTCCTCTCATCGTCATTAAGAAATTGGTCTTTGAACCTAGTGAACCTATTTTAAAAATCCCAGTGAGCCGTCGCTATAAATGAAGATTAAAGATTCACGGGCCTTTGCATCTCCATGTCGGCCCATAACCTCTGATGCTCCCCTCTCTCCGCTCCGTGGATCGCGCTGTCAGGACTAAAGCCGACTTTTATCTTCTTTTCAGCCGTTGAGCATAAATCAGATAATCAGTTGATCAAATCATTTTCCTGAAGTGGAGATCAGTAGAACAGAGGGATGAGAGTGAGCTCAGCTGAGGGAGGCTGTTCCCTCCGTTTGTCTTCGCTTGATTTGGCTCCTGTGATGCTTTACGTGTTGCTCTTCTTTGTGCTTTTGAAAGCGTGGGTGCGCGTTTGGTCGCTTGTTTGCTCCTTGGGAGAAGGGAGGCATGAGATGGGAGAGCGAGAGCTGGGATTTAAAGCTTGCCCGTGTTACGGTTTCATTTATTACGTGACGGAGAGTCCAACACTGCTCTCACGTCTGTACGGTAAATATTCAGCTCCAGGCAGCAGTTGATCATTGTATCGTAGTGCAAAGACAGGAGATATGGGGAAAAGCTAACCAATCCACCAATCCAAAAGTCACAAAATCAGACTATCATCCCCTCTACTGCTCCCTAATTAAGACTGTAAATGGCTTTAGTTTATACAGACTATAATCAAAGGGTAAAAATGACAATCCACTGCGGGGCACACAAGCGTTTTCTTTGGTGGAACAGCAGCAGCACCAGCTGACACGTGGCCACTCATATCTAACTGCTTACTAGCTAACCTTTACTCACTAAATGCATGCAAGAGATAATTTGGATCATCATGTGAGATTTTGATCACCGGAGGGATTACATTTCCTCTCCCATAAAACATGTTTTGATAATATGGAGGTCGCACTGAGGTCAGACATGTCCTATTGTGCTTACTGTGTTCATTAGAGCTTTTGAGCTTGTAGCTTGAAGGTGTTTAGACCATCTGCCCGCTGACAAAAAGCGTAACACACGACTTCATAACGGACATGTTAATTTGAGCTGGGTTACTATTTCAAGTGACCTTTTAGTTTGACGCGTGTGTTTTCACTCCGAATATTTTGCTTTGTAGAGTGTGAAAATGTTGAGCTGGGCAGCTTTGGATACTGATTCAAATTAAAGATGATGCTTGTAATTATTCTCCTTACAGAGTGTGTCTTATTAATAAAATGAGTGACATGATGACAAGCTAATTAAGAAATTCCAATGGCATGCTTTTGGTTTTGAATTGCAGAAGTAAAATCATTAGAGATTTTTGTTGTGCATGCGTGTTTGTACTGCGCCAGTTTTTTCCACGCTGCCCCAGAGAGGGAAAAAAAAGAGCCTTTTTCCAACATTTAATCTGAAAAGGATGCCAAAGCCTGAAGAAACATCTCTCCCTTGCTTTGTTTCTGCTTCATTTGAACTAATAAATCTGCAGCTGTATGTGTCCATGTGTAACTGTGACAGATGGGTGTGATGAGATTGTGTTTAACAGACTGTGGTTCCTCTTCCTCCCTCGCCTTCCTCCTCATGTCTTCCTCTCGCTCTCTTCGGGAACATACGGATCGGGTTTGCCCGTCAGACGTGTTTGATCAGAAGTAGTCTGCTGAGGATCTCTGCTTTGAACTGACTCACAGCTGTGGCGAGTTTCTACTCTGTTGTTTGGGGCATTATAGAGCTGCTTGTTAAAAAGCTGTGTATTCGCTCCATTTTTATATGCGGAGGTGGGTTGCACGCTGCATTTGAGACGTATAGGGTTTGTCAGTATAGATCACAGTCTGTGGATCTATGTGGCTATGACTATGTCTATCTGTGTATGCCACTGTGCACATGCTTACGTGCATAAACACGTCTGTGTCTGTTTAACGCCTTACTGTCACATTCCCTCAGTTTGACAGGTGCACTTCCTGATCTGTGATGTTTGCCACACTTTGAGGTGAAGAGGACAATCCGCTTCTGGACATGAGGGGAACGTTATGAATTTATTGTGGGAGTTGGTCGAGACGCAGCGAGACAGCGTCGCATGGGGTTGATGCGCCGCTCATCTTCACAAACCCCATCATTGGTTAGGGATGAATTATTCATGTTTTTATTTTTTCTTCGAAAAACATTGATCACAGAATCAGGGATCAGCCCGTCTGCGTATGACAGTCAGCCCGTGTGACAGCTCACTGTCAGAATCCACCTCATCTCCTTCAAAGACAACCCTTGCTTGCTTCCCTTTCCTTCTGTCCCATATAGTGTACACCCATAGCTTTCTTTCAAAGAATCTTCTTTTTACCCTCCTACTGCCTCTAGCTTTTGTCTCAGGTTGAAACGTCTCATCAGAACCGCTTTCAACGGATCTCTCGACTGCCTCTGTGTGGGGAAGGCAGCGTCTGCGTGTCAGAGTAAACAGTTTCAAAAGAGCCCGTGAATAATTTGTACGTCAGGATGTAGCTGCGGTTGTGTCTGTTTGCATGGACGAGGCTTTTTTGAGTGTGTGTGTGTGTTGGTGCAGTGTGTGTTTCTAACTCTATCCAGCATGCTGTTTCATCCCAGTACATCCAATGCTGAGTTCCTGTGTGATGTCAGAACAGATCTATGTTTAATGTGCAGGCAGGGCCCAATTACTTGGTGCCCGTAGCTGTACCTAGAGACTTTAAAGAGGCCCCCTTCGCATGCCAGATTACAGGCCATGATGCTGTGGCATGGTGATTCCCTTTCAGGACACTGATTGCTCATTCCGTGCGTTGTGGACATTTGTTCTTTGCTTTGGGGTAAATTCCCCCCTAAGGAGTCATTTGCAGCTCCTGTCTTGGTTTCTCTTTTATTTCAGAGGCTGAAAATTTGAGATGACTGTAAAGAGCAGAGGGAGCATGAGCACCCCGCCTCTTTGGTGCCTCCTCATCCCTGTCTTCCTCCTGGAGGCCTTTAGGGAGAGCAGCTGAGTCACCGTCTCCTCCCTCTCCTCATCCTCAATCTGCTCTTGCTCCTCCTTCCTCCACCTTCCTTCTGTTTTCTCCCACTAAGCCCCCCTCGCCGGAGCTGACAACCTGTGTCATTTGCCGAGGCTCACTTTTAACTCCCTACGGAGCGTCGATTGAGTGTGTGTGCGTGTCAGGTTTTGCATTTAGCAGAATTTATGCCTGCATATTTTTGGTTTTTACTGTCAGGATGTGTGTCCCCCATTAGGCGATCCTATTAGTCAGACTTGCAGCGCGGACAGCAGCGGCAGCAGCACACTCGTTGATGGAATCTCTCTTGAGTTGAGATTTACGCCAGAAAGATAAGAGAGTGCTGCTGTCAACCAGCCATCCAAAGAGACACACACACACACACACTCTCATGGTTACAGTCTATGTTCCTCTCAAGTGCTTCACTTTCGACAAATCCATTTCTAAGGCTCTCTTCCTTCCATGGCTCTGTCAAAATGTATAATCCCTCATCACCTTCCCTAAACCATCTCCGCTTTCTGTTTTCTGTCTGTCATTCTGTCACTGCGTCTAATTTTATTTTTTGCATTGCCCCCTGCTTTCTTGAGTCTAATAAATGTTTGAAGGCGCCCCTGTTTTATTTTTTCCCCCCTTTTTTTCTCCCCATTTTTCCCTTATTTTTCTACATGGTCAGCACCCTCATGCCTCCTCCTCCTCTCTGCCACCTCTCCCTCTCTACAAACTCACGACTTCTTTTAACAAGAGGCTCATTGTTGCGTTTGCTAATCTCTCAGAAGACATGGCACAGATACAGGATCTTCTACGTCTTCTCCTTCTTCCTCTGCAGCTCACAACTACAAACAGGCGCCGCTTTCCAGACAAACATCGCTGCATTACGCCGCATGGCACGAAATTGCCAAACAGAAGGGAGAGCGAATACATTCGTGATTTAACAAATGAATGATTATCCCCATAGATTCTGTGCAGTCATTTCTGTGAATACACTGAATATTGATGTTTGAAGATTAATGAACAATTAGCTGCTGTGATGCGCCGTGAGACTCTTTCCGTGTCTCTGTGCCGTGAGTGCAGAGTCGGTGCCAGCCTTGTTGCTCGAGATCCTATAATTGCCTCAGAATTCTTCCTGTAATTAACACTCTTGGATAATTACACCAGAATCCCAGACCTAGCTATTCTCACATTATTAGGCTGAGCGCGGTGGGAAGGGAAACACGTGCACTAGTGTACACACACATACAGTGACACGGTATATTCAAGATTAGATTGTTTACTCTTCTTTTCATTCATGGGTAGGTTGTGGGTTCTGTACAAAATGAAAAGGTTTTGTTCTTTATTTATTTACTTTTTTCTTTACGTCCCACTGGTTTTGAATCTCACAAACGTGGTTGCATTTTAGCCGAGGCTGCTTTCACAGTCAGCCGTCCCCAATTCGGAGCTCGCTGTCTTGGCTGCAGCGAGATTAAAGCTGAGTGGAGGAGAGATGGGAAGTGGACCGGGCAGTGTGGCAGTTCCCAACGGCACAGGATTAGAGGGTGGGACAGTGAAGTAGGCCATACAAACAGGCTGAGCTGAAATATGGACAACAGGCCATAACATAGACAGAGCTGGATGGCCCAGTACATTTCATCAGCATGTCATTATGCTGTAATCCCGGGCCAGCCACTGCAGGCTGCATGTGTGTCAGACAGGGATAGGTATTGGTCCGGGACACTTGTGGATATTGTTGTTTTCACCTTGATGCAGAACAACACGACTTTGATGACAGATTTGGTCCCTTTTTTTAATCAGAAATTGTATTTTGCTGCAAGATTGCTTCGTGTGAAAGTCTAGTTTGATGATTATCTGCATTTCAGGAAACAAAGATTAAGAATGCTAAAAATAGGTTGGTGGTCTACATTTTGCTTTTAGAACTAGAGTTTTACTGTTTGCATTCATCATGGAAATGTGAGAAAGATGAGAGAGACAGAGCGAGAGAGAGGTGTGTCTTTGTGTGGAAGTGTGGATTTTGCTTGAAGCCTTGTCGCCAGGTGTTAATTGTGGAGAAAAGTTTGTCTTTGAAAGGGGAAAACTGGCTAATAGCTAATAATGATCAGGGCTGTTTAAACTTAAAGAGCCTGAGATGTGAGAGGTGAAAAAAGTATGCAAAACAGCCTGTTTGTTTTGGCTTTTTTGCCATTCAAAATCATGTAGCAATCAATGTAGCAAATATCCAGATTGGTTGGAAACTGAAACTGAAGATGTCAGTTTGATGCAGATGTTAGTTTTGAACAGCTGTGAGGTGGATGACAACGACCCTCACAGACCTTCTCAGATGCCGAGGAAATTTAATGAGACCGACTACATGAAATGACATGATGCGCGCTAATAACGCAGGCACTGTGATTCCCTGTCCGTAAGTGAAAATGATCAGCCTGTGCAGCTCAGAGTCGGTGTAGACAGATGAAGATGAGCGGGGCGAAGGAGAGGTCAGAAATGCCAGCCGGCATCATGTTACAGCAGAGAGGCACAGAAAAAAAAGCCAGCTTCAAGTTTCAAATGTATGCTCATGACGGGCTTTAATGCCTTATTTCACATTATGTCCCCTCAGCCGCATGGGTAAGAGACATAAAATGTAATTAGCATGTCTGCAAGGAGCTGATGAGGCACATGTGGCAGTGAGCTCTAACAAGTATCCTGGAGGGGACATACTGAATTTGTATTTTCATGTCTGCCATCCTGTCTCTAACCACAGTGATCCTCTCTTGGGCTTCTCTTTCATCATACAAACATGTGACATTGTGGGTTGTGGTGTCAAATCTCATTTCAGTTTGTCTCGCCTTCCTTGGGCTCCATCCTTCCCTCCACATCCCCCTGTTCCACCTTCTTCTGTTCCGCTGTTTCCTCCTCACCTTCAGGTCACTCCGGTGTCATAACTATGGGTGGCCACTCTGTTGCGGGGCCAGCCAACACCCCTGACAGCCAAAGTCACCTCCACAGTGTGCGGTACGTGTTGTCACCAGACAAGCTGTGCGTGTTTCAGCGAAGACACTTCTGTGAACTTGTGTACCTGTGAACACGTGCCTTGAAGGTGAAAATCCTCAGAGCCTCTGCAGATTCCACTTAAATGTGTCCACTTTTGTTTATTTTTTCGCCTTCTGTTAAATTTCTTTTCATTATGTTGTCTATCTCAGCAGAGTTGAGCTTAGCGAGTGTGGTCCGCGAGCTGTCAGTCATCTTGTCATGATCAATCGTGTTGAACGACTGTAGCTGTCCTCCAAAACTGTCGGTATCAACTTCCAGAGCTGTCAGTGTCAACCTTCTGCGTCCCGTGTCCCATTATTGAGTTACATTTTCAGTTTGTATTCGGGCTTCAAATCTGATTTCAAATATGACGATTGAATCGACATGTTTCTCTGAATTCTTTTGACAGATGCAGCTACAGTCAAAGTCTCTCTTCCTCTTGATAAACAGGCAGTAATAGATATTTTTACTAAGGAGATGACCAAAAAACAGAGCTAGAATGAGAGTAAATGTTGGACTAACATTTTCCAGGGGGCCAGAAACACATCTCCAAAATGAATTATAATGTTCTTCTGTCTCTGCTGGATGAGGAAATAGTCAACTTCAACATTCATCATTGTCAACCTAAAAGGACATTTTTAAATGTTCTGTTCTCAACTTGTTTCCTTTGCCCCCAAGTGGCCAGAAAACACAATTTATTGCAGGTTGAATCTTCAGTAGTTATCCCTGTGTCTTCCATTTGGTCTGGATTCACTACAGGACTCTCCCTCGTGGTCATGCGGGTAAAAGCTTAAATGGATCCAATTGGTGGAAAACCGATGTGCCAGTCATGAAATCTTTGCTAGTGATGCTTGGACGCCGTCTGATTAGGCTTTTGACGGTTCACGTTAGACTGACAGCGGCTCGGTCGGCTAATGTCCCCTTGAACATTGCGGATGGACAGCTGTAGGATCTGATATGATGTGAAATACGCAGACGCCCGGCTATCTGCTCCATCTGTCTTGCTGCTTATAACAAGTGCCGCTCTCACCTGGGACCTTTGGCAGCACAGAGGCTGATCCGCCCGATTCCATCAGTGCCTTTCAGAGATGTCTCTTCCTGGTTTATTACACGGACAGAACTTTCTCCACCTCACTGCTGTCGACTGATGAATTATGAATAGATGTGAATCCAGCAGCACCGCCGGCCAGGCCTGAGGATTACTTTCAATTTGCACACCGCCCCCCCCCCTCCTCCTCGCTCCCACACTGACTCGCGCCGATAGTCAGGCGTCTTTCTCAAGGGACCTCGAGGGCAGTATTAGATTGCTGCCTGAAACTCTAACCCCGCCAATCATGTAAAAAGTTTGAGAAATGAATCTCTATGGATGCTCAATGCACTGTATATAGTTACACAATGAGCGCTCCTGTTTCTGCCCCTGCGTTTGACTCCTACACGAGTCGGCATCGGCTCTTAGGCGCAGATAACATTTCTCACTTGCCTCTGGAAGGGAGAGGAAGGCGCAGTGCATGTGTGACCTCTCTCAGATACTCGTTGACTCCAGATAACTGGTCGTAATTGGCTCGGTTGATGAGCAGGCAGCAGGCAGTGAAAGGGAAGTAGAAAGGACAGGGATCCTTTTTAATGAAGCCAATGAGAAGGACACGGAGAGCCTGCGGGCTTCAAGAAGGATTAGAGCAGGCTCCAGCAGATTTAGGCTCATGATGCTTCCACAAGTCTCTCAACCTTGAGGGGCTGGAAAAGGACAAGGAAAGTGTTGCAGTCAGAATATCGAATGAGAGTTTGCGTCTTTTACAGTGTGCGGGACGTGCTGTACTCTTTTTGTCCCCTCCTCCGTTATACCTTGATCTTTAGCTGCTCTTTATCCAGAGATGTGGGTAAACAAAAAGATTTTTTTCTCTAAAGGTCAGTGTCCCCAAGACACTAACCTTTTAATATACATCTCACACACATCCCTCTGTGGAATGAGGACAGTGTGTGTTTGTGTGAATATGCATGTCTGTCTTTCTGTTTCTGTATCTCTGTGCAGTCATCCGTTTTCTTTTTTTTTTTTCTGTTTAAATTGGAACACATAAATCTGTGTGCGTGCGATGATGTGATGTGTGTTGCCGGCCTAATATGTCCCATCTCCGCCTCTCTGGATGTGGCAGGGAGTGTGAGAGTGACGACGAGCCGAGCCAATTGGCAAGGAAAGAGCCTGGGCTGAAGTGATGGCTGGTGACACGGCAGACGGGCCAGCCAGGCAGGAAATAGATGCCAGCAGAGACACTGATCGCACTCACCTCCACCTCTTGATGGCTTTGTCTTACTGGCCCTTGTTTCTGTGCCATCTATCTGACTGGAAGCTGCAAAGGATACAGGCAAACAGCTGTGGTTTTAACGTTAATGGAGATATTACTTCAAATTAAGGGTCACAGTCGTATTTGTGTTTATAGGAGTTGATGTTGGCTGACAAGTCAAATGAGCTTGTGAAAATGATTCTTATTAACCTTTGATGGGAGTTTGTATTCACACACAGATGGAAAACCACTTCTCTTGGGGTAATCCTGTCTGAGACTTGACTTTTCTTCCTTATTATGTCTTATTTACTTTTATATGGGATAGCTGTGCGGAAATCACCCAGTATTTGTTTATATTTGCCATAAGCACTGAGGCCAGATGATGAATTGTCATTATTTGTACAGATTTACAACCGCAGGGCTCTACTGTGTCAAAACTAATTGGGGAGGAGGGAAAACAACAGAGGTGCTCTGTGTTAAAGTGCCCCCAGTTCTCTATTTCACCAGCATAATGGAAATAAAAGAGAGTATTAGAATGTGCTAGGCTGAACAGGTGCCATGCATACCGAAGCAATCAAGGCAGAGGAGTTGACAACCAGCCATTTACTCTAAGGTTATGAGAGTCAGAGAGTATTGGATGTTTCCAAGTCATTACATTTGCTATTTGATCAGAGTGCTTTCAAGGACACAAATCTCGTAGTTAAAAGGCTCCAATACCTTCAGACTGGATTGTTCTTCTGTAAAGTTAGCGGTAATTCATAGACACAATGGGGATTGCAACCTAATGATGAATCCTGTGTTATTTCCCTTCTTTTCTAAAACAGCCATGAAAGATTTTGACAAGGACAAATGAACATTTTGATCTGGTCACTGAGCACAAACAATCTACCAGTTCCCTCAATTATGTCCTCTCTTTCCTGGTTAGTCTGTCACTTCTTATCCCCGTTGAAGTGGTGTAAGTAGCCTGAGAGGTGGCCTGGGGAGGGGACTGCTGGTTGACTGACACACTCTGATCATGGGGGCTTAAAGAGAGGATGGCCATTTAATAGGCTAGCTGCCAGTCGCAGCCAGTCCACATGGCAAGCTGGCTGAAAAGACAGACGGGCGGCTGCCCAGTGCCGTCGTTCCACTGTGACACCCATATTGCCATGTCCACGAGCGAAGGACAGCAAATCCACAAGTGCTCCAGATTTCTCCATATTGCTATTAATTTTATTTTGTGCCAAAATGACAAGGCTGCCATTTAAGAAGTGACACTTTAGAAATGGCTGATATTAAAAAACTGAATTTAAATGCTGTTCGAAAAGGGACCACAGGGAACTTAAAAGAACAGTTTGACATTTTGGAAGATACGCATGTTTGCTTTCTTTCCAAGAGTTAAAAGAGAA
Organism: Terapon puta; assembly: GCA_028564955.1. Taxonomy (NCBI): domain Eukaryota; kingdom Metazoa; phylum Chordata; class Actinopteri; order Centrarchiformes; family Terapontidae; genus Terapon; species Terapon puta. The sequence continues at coordinate 17,809,798 of JAOXYL010000105.1, forward strand.
GACGATGCCGCCCTCATGTCTGTCTGTTAAATGTGAAGCAAGAGCCAGTAGAAGGTTATCTTGGTGTTAAAAACTTTAAACAGGGGGAAACAGCTAAGCTACAGGCACCTC
>JAOXYL010000105.1:17829271-17839576 GCA_028564955.1 Terapon puta
TGGATTTACTTATGGGCTCATGCAAATTATTTCCATTAACTAAGCCAGTAGTTACGTTGCTGTAGTAGTTGTGTTACTCTGTGTCTGTCTCTGCTTTAATGTATTTTTGCGTTAATATATTTTTTAAGTGATTCCTTTTAAATGACTGAATGATTGTTTGCAGCTCATCATCAATATCCCAATCAAAAGAGGTGTACATGCACTTTGTGTATCTTATCAACACATATCAAGACAATTTAGGACTGCACTTTATTTTACTGATCTGATCTGATGTAGTTTGGATTTGCTTTGGGTGCATCAAACCATTAGCTCTTAAGGGCCTCATTAGTCATGTTAGTAAGCACAGCAGCTGATAAGTTCTTTTGTAAATAGAAAATAGTTTTCTGTTACAAAGCACTTTCTCAGTAGTCAGCTGCTCTCTGTTTCTTTGGGTTTGTCTTTCAGCCAGACAGTCTGGCTGTTTGCCTGGACAGCAGCGATGTTGCCATCAGTGCTGTGTGGCAAAGAGCCATCAACCTGCTGTAGCCTCGGGTGCTGCTGACTCATAAATGCACTGAAAGAAACAACAGATGCCAACTGGGAGAAGGGCAAAGGTAGCTACAGTTCCTGTAATCTAATGCAGTAGTTTTACTTTTTGTCTTTGGACCAGACTGCCAATTATTTTTGTGTGTTTTGCCCCACAAGCCTTCCCTCTGGTTATGGAGGAACAGAGGAGGCTTTTTTTTTTTTACCTTGGTGACCTGTCCATGATTTAGTTTTGGTTTGTTAAATAAAAACAAAAAATAACCAAAAACTGGAGACTTTGTTCATAATTGTTCATTTTTTAAAAAAATGTAAGATACACTTAACACATTAACTTCTCAATTTTTTTAGAATTAGGTCTGCATGATATAGCGTTTCAGCATTAACAATGCAATGGCGCAGTTAAAAAAATGTTACTGTCACAGGGCTGGCCCTAGCCCCAACATCAAAATGGTACAGTATTCAGATCTATTTGTACTTACATCTTGTCAGAATATAGATACGTCTTTTGGTCGCTTTGGTTGAGTTATAGTTATACTGTTCTCAGCAACACCAAGAGGCCTGTTTATTTTATCGCACACAGATTAATCTTACATTTAAACATATTTAGAAATAGCATATTAAATGCAAATAACACAACTGTTACAAACCATCTGTAAAGTTTATTAAGAAATTTGTCCAATTCTCACATGTGACCTGTGTCCCAGTTACATGTGAAACTGAGAGTGGAGGAGTCCAAGCTGATTTCTGGAGGGGTGACCAGGGGATGAACCAAGTGTGGAGGGGAGTTGAGTTTAAAGCAATCAAATCATTATGATTATGGATGATAATTTATAACTGTACATATATTTAACACTGCAAATATCTGATGAAATTTCCTGTTTTTTTCACGTTGTGATATGTATAAGTTGCAATTGTGCAGCCTTAATTGGAATACTGGAGGAAGAAAGCACACTGTGGCCACAGCGTACTGGAGGGTGACTACTTTTGCCCACACAGGAAAACCAAAGAAACACATCATCATACTTCACTGTTTCCATTCAGAGGGAGGTTGTAACCAACAGTTTAAGTCATTTCAGTCATTGGTGAAAGATATATATGTCTATCTTAATATTCTACAACTTTATCTTTTGAAGAATGAAAAACATTTTATCTGGATTAACGTGTCCTCAAATGTAGGAGGGAGGAAATACTTGATTCCACTTTTAAGACTACGCCAGATAATAGATGTACATTAGCACCAAGTAACCATCAGAAAAACACAAATTGAACGTACATCTACTTCTGCTACAGTTGTGGTCAACATTAAGACATGTTTTTTTTTAAAAAGTCTCTTAGCCTGTTTTGCAGGCTAAGAGCGGTTGATGGTTAGCAGTCTTCTAAAGCGAGACTGGTGAGCGGAGATCAGTGAGTGCTGCTATCTTATTCATAACCCACAGTTGAGTAGCCACTGAACCTGACTTGCTGAAGAAAGTAAACACAGAGAAGAGCTGCAGTAGCTTCAGAGGTCTATTTTTGTAACGGAGCGAGGCCTTCTGTATGCTGGCACATGAATGGATTTTTTTCATAGGTAAAGTTTGCTTCATGTGGCTACAGCGTAAATGCTCATTATCCAGCGCAGAACCGTCAGCGTGTGCTGCGACACAAAGAAAGGAAAGCGTGGAGGTTTCCGCGTGTTGTGCATTTCAACAGTGCACCTTTGAACAGTATGCGCCCTGAGCCATTAATTCACAAAAATAGAGCTCTTGAAGTTACAGGGTCAGCCTGAATATTTGACAATACTTAAAGAGAAGTTAAAGAGAAGTGGCAAATTTGTTTCTCAGTCAGTCGGTTGTACTGTAGTTACACCCATCCACATCAGACTGTCAGTCAGACATGCATAGTCTTGGTGGAGAGCAGTTTCTGTTCCCCCTGCTGGCAATTTTGCGAGGTGGAAGAGAGCAGGACAGGGACAACACCCCCGGGACCTGCTGCTCCTCCTCCTCATCTGAGACGGTTCTTGTAGGAATGGGCTTCAGTAGAGACGCTCCGGGATGGGATGCGTGGATGGGCAGGAGATTTCGAGGGTAGACGAGGGGAGGGAGGAGTCCAGAGCCAGTGGTACCGGATGTGTTCATATATGAATGGCCTCTCATGGTGTGGAGGGCATATGCAGGGATGAAAACAGGATGAGACGGTTGGTGGCTTGCCATAATAGAAGAGTCTCTACCACCCAAATAGTAGTCCCTCTGCAGGGACTGGTGGTGTGGGCTTGTGGCAGTAATTGGCTGGGTGCTCCTGTGACCATGGTGTTGCAGCAGGTTACTCTGGTGAGCAATATATGGTGCAGGGTGGACCAGGCCAAAGTGCAGCTTGATGGCCAGTAATTCAGAACTGAGCTTGGCATTTTCTTCTTTCAGGGCCATGAGATGAGTCTCCAGCACGTAATCATTCATCCTTCTCTTCTCCCGTGACCGCTTGGCTGCCTCGTTGTTCTTCCGGCGTTTCTCCCAATAGAGGGCATCTTTCTTCTCTTCAGGTATGAACTCTCTTTTGCGTCGAGGTCCCTTGCGCACCACTTCATTTTCCCCTTGTAAAATATGGCTGTCTTGGCCTCCATGATAATGTCGTGACGAGGACTCCATCGAAAGGACAACCAGCAGAGACCTGAAATCAAGAACAGAGGAGTTTCTTGCGTTGGAAGCTGAGTAATACAAGTACTTCCAGCTTGGTATAATGGTAATGTTATCTGATCTGCATTTGACCTTGTCTTATCTTGGTTTGTCTTCAACAAAGGCACTGTGATATTTCTGATTGCAATGATCCGAGTCTGTGAGACTGCTGACAATGTCTTTGCAGTCTACCTCTGTCACCTGTGGGAAGAAATACCATCGAGTCAACATTAGCTCATTTCTACATTTCCACCTTATTAGAACAGCAGAATTATATCCATTCATTTGCATTAGCCATACAAAACCTGTATGTTCAAAGGAGTCACTTGTTCTCTCTTGCACAAAATTAGTAAGAAGTAGGTGAAGCTATGCATGTTTTTTTTCTTTCTCTTAGTCGCACCTGACTTTGTAGACTTTGTCTACACCGCTCAAGCCCCCCTTCCTGATATCACCTCACCTCCCACCTGTCTAGACCACATGAGAAAATGTGACGGGAAACATTAAGTAGACAAGAATGTGGACTAATGTGTTTAATCATCCATATGCTGTCTTACAGCATATCACTGATTAAATGCACACAGCTACCGTACTGATGTGTGTCATAGTTTGTTATATGCCCACCTAATAGCTAGAAGATTAGTCCAAAACCGAAAGTAGCATAAATTTAACTTTAAATGTACTGAAATTCTGTCACTGTTCTCAAAAATGATTTATGAAAATGTACAAGCAATTATTTGTACTGCAGGATTGCATTTTGCACAAGTTTGTCAGTGGCCAGAAAGTTTCAGTTTTACCGGTGTTTGGTTCAGTTGATTGGAAAGGTGATTAATTGAGCTTGTCATATAGAAATGATTTACTGTACATGCAGATTTCCACCATCAACACTGAGTCAGTTCAGATTTTAAAACTGCACTTTAGTTCAGTTTGTGTCTTGCTCTTTATCATTATCTCCCACATCTTCCTCTTTGATGGACTTGTCCACCTAGTCACCACTTCCTCTTTCTCCTATCTTTTGTCTACTTGCCTCACTTCAGTCTCTTACGTTGTGGGGAAGAGAAGGCGGTCAATAAGAGGTTGTCTATTCGTTGCACAAAGCAGACGGTAAATTCAATATTTTGAATTACAAGTTTGGGAGGAATGCAAGCAGCTGTTAATATAGTCTCTTTCATTCGCGTGGGTTTGTGGGTGGTTTCATGGGAAGCTGTGCAAGAAGGATGAACATTGTGTTAAAACCACAGCCAGCCCTGTTTGCGTGCAGTCAGACACAGAAACACACACAGAAACTCATGCACATTAGAATTATACACACACATTTCAACTCATTGATGCTTCCCTCACACCCTATTATTGCAAACAACACCATAGCTAATTTCTATGATCTCATGCAGTTCCTCATGCTTGCAGTTACATGTAACACCTCATAAATAAGCTGCAAAATAAGCTGTCACCCAAGATTTCACATGAGGAACTGAAGTGCTCTCTTAAGCACGAACCATAACTTTAGTGTATTACCTCAAAAATTATCATGCAGTGTCTTGTTTGTTAAGTTCTCTTTATTTTTTCACCATCGATTTTTTTTTGGTGTCACCTTAAAGCAACTTCTCAGCGTTGTCACTGACCATGTGGTCAGAGTTTGCTGTGACAGTCAGACTGAGCCAGAAGCATCAAAACAAAAGGTTTCAAAGAGGCCATGCACCCTGTGTGCTGTGGCGAGAGCGCACACCAGGTTAAAAATATTCAAGTCTGTGCCCAGCGAGAACATAAACCCCTAAGCCCCTATGTGTTTGTTTGTCTATATGAGAACACGCACACCTGCATGCGTGTGTGTGACACAAAGACAAAGCCTTGAGTACTCTGTGCTAGTAAACCCAAAAAAGAAACAGCAGGAAGAGAGAAAACAATAATCAGACAAGGAGACAGAGAGAGAGAGAGAGAGAAAAAAAAGAGAGAAGGTTCCTGAGTTAAATGTCTCTTGAGACCGAGCCTGCTCACTACTCTGCTGTACTTTTTGCACCTGTTTCTTATTGACTAATTATAGTCTGCCTGCTTTTTAGTAAGGAACTCTCAAACTTCTTCTTTTTGTGTCTGTCTGTTTTCTCATACTCTGCCATCTGCTGCTGTGTTGCTGTGTGCCCCACCAACCTGTGTTAAAATAGTTGCCCATTGGAGGAAAAATGGGTCAGTCCATAGTTTGTGGCTTTTCACCCCAATGTATTTTGTTCATGTCTCCTGTAAACCGCCACTGTGGTAATTAAAGTGAATATATGCACTCTTAGGGGAATAAAGAATTTGTTCTTGGCTTTAATAGTCTGTTAACGCTTATGTTCCTTGTAGGGCAGTACTAATAACCAGTGCCACCAGTTTGCTTTGTACTGTTTGTGTACTGTAAATGGAAAACTCCATAAAAACATTCACTTTTTTGAACGAGTAACTATACATGTCAATTAAAGTGCAATCAAAGTCTTATGATGGCATCTTGAAAACAGGAAACAAACATGCTAAATATTCGCTGTCACTGTCTATACAGAGAGTATGCACTTAGGCCAACTACTGTGTGGCAATGGATGAGATCATTTACAAGATTCCTCTGTGTTACCAATCATCTAAATAGTTAAATACTGTAGGATGCTTTATTTTTTTGTTACTTGTTTTGTTATTAACTTGTCTGTCGTTTAGGTGTGGGAAGGTTTGTCGAATTTCAAGTAGGACAGACTCCCTGAAACAGTAAAATAATTCAAGCTTTTGTGTATATGATTTTAGTATGGAACAAGAACATATGTTTTCTCATAGTTTAGTACCAATATTATAGTTTGTAGAGAATAAAACAAGAACATGTTTTCTCATAGTTCAGTACCGAGAGTATTCTGCTAGCTGCTGCAGCCACATGTATTCAAGAGACAGAAAAATAAACATGACCTCTCTTGTGGTGTTTGCAGCCCATCACAATCTCAGGCTTCATACATGTATGTTGTGCAACCAAGACCAAATATATGACATAGATAGCCTTTCCTTTTATAATTCATACTCAGTGACCTACAGAGTGGAAACATTTGTGTGAAGCAGTACAGTTCAATAGCACGGCAATAAATACCACTTGCACTTGTCGAGACTTTAGCTCTTTAGTGCTTTAGCTCTTAGCATGTTGAATCACTTCCACTGTGTTGTGTTTGATATTGATATATTGACATTGAAAGGTATTTTGCAATAAATCCCCCACCTAACATATATTCGGAATCCTTTTATTTATAGATTTTTAAACTAAAAATCCTGTTCTTGCAATTTCAAAGAGGACCACAATGTGCAACTTTAAGAATGACAGTGTGTTTGAATCAACAGATCTCTAACGCAAAGTCAACAGATGCATATCGTTTACAAAGGATTTTCTGATGATAACCTTCAATAGAGAGGTGTTTCTGCTTTTTGGTCATTCAAATCAAATATTGATAATACAGTTTATACAAAAAAATATTTACAAAACAAAATTGTGCAGCCCAAGATATAAAGTCGTTTCTACTAATCTAATTAATTTTACAGTTTTACAACTTTAGTAAAATAGCCCTTAGCATAACCATTAGCACATAACAAATGAACATCTCCAGCTTCCTTATAAGCTAATTTTGATTATGTTTGTATTTGAAAGGTTCGGTAAGTAGTAGTTTATAAAGAACATTATTATTATTGTACATTAAGGGCTTGAAAGAGAATTATGGCATGAGCAGGACTAAATTATCTTACAGATATTTACAACGTTGTATCGCTTCCTCCTCCTCCAAACAATATAATAATAGGAAATGTATTTCGAATAAATGCATTTTGTTTCAATAATAATACATAAAAACACGTAAGACTGATTCTTGTATTTTTGCACGCTATGATAAAAAGGAATTACAAATGTTTCCTGAGTTGACGGTTGCTTCCACACAGTACACAGCACTATTTTGTTGTCCTCAGCGTAAGAGAATGATAGTAAATGTTTCAAAACCATCAACCATTTGCTCTTGAGCCATCCTGTCCCCTGGCAGCTGCTTACGTTCGTGGTCCAAACCACTTCACACGTGAAAAGGAGTTTGAGGCCTTACCTTCAAATGGTGTGTGCAGAAAGTCCACAGAGGTGCCAATGACCTAATTCAGATATATCTCTCTCGCACCAAATGTAAAGCTATGAGCAGGGAACTCTCTTTTGAGACTGCGTCATGAGATTGATGCACATATAAGCAGAAGGGGGCTTTCAGTCCTGCTCTCTCACCTCCCTCTTTCTTTGTTGTCTGTCACCCTTTATGTGTTGCTATCTTCAATGTGGACTGTCCACCTCTGCTGTCACAGGAAAAGCGTGCGACTGCCCCCCCTTTATCTTGACAGTGTTGTGTTGGTGGTGGTTTGCCTACACAGGGGTCTCATCTGTATGATGCTGCTGTCAGTTTCAAAGTGACACATTTTCTCTGTCATATGCTAAAAGTACAGAGGGGTGCACTGCCACATTATAATTTATTCTTGAAGTGAATCCATTGGTTTTGTCTTTGCAGTGCTTTCCACTGTTTGCAGCACGATATGCACTATGATGCCTTGTGTGGTATTCGATAACTTGTTTAATCTGCAGACATGTCACATGTCAGACACTTATCTGATGCCTTCTTGCTTAAATGGAGTCGTCGTCGCAGTAGTAGCAGAGAGACTAAGCCGCAACATCCAGGAGCTATTTACACCAAGATATTTATTACACTGAGATATAACTGGGAGAAGTAAACTGAAAAGACTGACATCTTCTCTGTATCAGGGATAAAAAATCTTTCGTCACCTAAGATTGACTGAAAAAAAGAGGTGTTTGTTGCTTTTCGGCGTTTATGTGGAAGTTACTCAACCATTAATATCCTCACGCTGGTCTACTTTTTGAAGTAGATGTTTATTTAGAAAAAAACTGTTGAACTTTATTAAAATAAATATTTAGTTTATGATTGGAATTATATATATTTTTTGGGCCTGGAAATTTAACGTCAGCCTCTATTTCTATCTATAGACGCTGTTACAAATAGACGAGTAAATTTCTTGCTTCCTGTTGTGATGTGCTCAAACCGTTAATGTTGAAAAATATGCTCCTGGGGTCCATGTTGACACGAAAATGTTTTGTTCTTGTCGTACGGCCAAGAAGATGGAGTCCAATCTCTATGTCAAGTACAAGCTCAAGTATTTGGATGAAACATTTGTGGACAATCAGCTTTCCGTCCAGTCTGAATGTCAACTGTGTCTGTGGATTGGATAAAACGGAGGAAAGTATACCAAACAGAAACCTTAAAATTAAACCAAGCAAATATCCGTTCGACCTAGGGTTGTTGATATTTTATGGACATTTTGCAAGCCGCAAAATGAGATAATTATTTTTTGTCAATTAATTTCCAAATTAAGATGAGCCATGAAGTCAGATGAAATCCTTGACATTGATATACTATTATTAAATTCTAGAATAACAAAAAACATTAAGTACATTTTACCTTGTGTTTTAAGCTGTGAGAACAATGAGCAAGTTCATAAACTATTATGCAACAAAATATTTAAATGTTAAGCTTTATCTGATTCAGTACCTTTCTGAAAAATAATGAGTTTCTTACTAACAGGTTTGCCAGATGATCTTTAAAAATGTATTCAGTGATAACTCACACATTATTTTCTATAAAAATTAATTTCAATTAACATTACAATCATCTAAAATGTTCTTTACATTAATTTAATCCTTAACAATCTGTCTCAACTCTAAATGAATGCATACATTTATATAAATTTAAATAAATTTTGTGTGTGTGTGTGTGTGTGTGTGTGTGTGTGTGTCAGTTTTTCACAGCCTACTGGTTTGCGATTCCCTTGCAGCGCCCTCACAGAAGTATCATATTGTCTTGTAGCGCCCTCTGCTGGTGGGTTTGCTGGCAGGCGTGCGGAGACCCCTTGTTAAGATGTCCCTGCAAAATCTCATCAAACATGAACCAAGTAGAATAAATAATTTTCAGAACAATTATGACCAAGTCTTTTGTTATAACAGTAATGAGAAATTACACTGAAAAACGCTACAGAACTGAAGCTGACAAATATAGAAGTCAAGAAAGGTGAATGTTTTTCTCGCAGGTTCATTTTTGATAAATTGATTGACTTTTGATAATTATTCAGCATTTTATTTAAACTTATTAGAAGGTGACCGCATCAGTGAAGGGCTTTTAAGATGGATTTTCCCTGCAGTGCATGAAGGAGAATGAAAACTTTAGGTTAAACTGCAGTGTTGACTTCAATATAAAAAATGAACATTGGGATGCAAGAATCAGTAACACGTAAGCTGGTGATTATTCGTTTTTGATTATCAAGGCATTTCTTTCATATTTAAGAAATGAAAATAATCCCAGAGATATGCGAGACAAACTTTTGTTTCATTAAAGGTGGAAAATACCTCCAGGTTTTTTTATTTGACAGTACAAACGGCTCAGTGAACCATCTCCATGCAAGTATGAATTTCTGGCATTTAGTACGCATGTATAATCCTGACTTAAACCAACATAAAGCACAGGGCAGAGGCATGAGCAGACGCAGTGGAGTAGGAGGAGGATGTCTCACAAAAACAAACCGTTCAACGTTTGGTTTTCCATTGAATCAAAGTGTGCTGGGAAATCACGCAGTGGGGATAAAGGGAAATACCAAGTCAACAAACACCCAGTTTCGCTGGCTCAGTCGCCGATCTGTTTCACCACAGATAAACGGTAAAAGTTCCCAAAGAATAAATCTGCCGTCAAATCACACGAGCAATTTCATTTATGCCTCAAACATCCCAAATCAGGGCGAAAAAACAGACACGGATTCACTTCTTATATGGCCGTGCTAGATTTTATAATATGTTATCGGTGAACATATAATTAATAAATGCCTTCATTATTACTTTGATTTTAGATTTAGAGGATTTCAGACAGCAGCTCTGTGCGTAACGCCGTTTCATTTTGACACTTTGAAGCCACAGAAAGTAAGACAGTAATTTCATCGTATTGCAGCATAAAAACCTCCCCCATGCTTGAACTACTGTAAGCCACATTATCTCCGATTTTAACATGATCTAGTTAGTTCAGGGGTCCGTGCGCTTCAGAATTGTGTTATTAAATTACCA
>JAOXYL010000105.1:17854803-17869106 GCA_028564955.1 Terapon puta
TGCATGATAGAGACATAAAAGCACTGCTTGTGCACTGCAAAATGTTTTTGTGGTTACCTATCCTCATTTCACCTTCTTCTGTGGCCTCCACTTATTTCAATGACAAATTTTATTATGTGGAATACATTATGCTGTTAATTATGGGCAGTACTTAACTCTTGCAGCTGTGTCTTAAATGTGGGTCTGTTAACATCGGGCAGATTACAGGCTCCTTCCGTCTTTTAAGTGATCATTGATCGGATATTACTGGACCAGGCAGAGGTGTCATGGATCTCACTACTATGACCCTTTCAGTTCTGGTAAAGCCAATCAATAGATCAAATTCGTTCAGAGATGGTTTTTATACCATTCATCAGAGACTGTCTGTTGGTTTGACCCCGGTTCAGCCTGATTATAACTCTAACCTGACACACACCTTTACTTGACACAGCCTACTTTGAATAATGCATGACCAAAATTGAAATATTGTTATTGTTGTTGTAGGACTTAGTTTGAATGAGTTTCTGTCCTTGAACAGTTTGTCGATATGGCACACATTCTCCGTATTTGTCATTTTTACACATGCAGCTCAGCGTCTTTCACCAGGCTATATGAGAATGAAACAACATGACCTGAAAACATAATGTGATACTTTATTGATCCCTGCAAGGGAAATTCTCTCTTCCCACTGACCTCTTGGCAGCGGGGTTAGACACCCCCGGAACTGGTTGGGATTCAGCATCTTGCTCAAGGGCACGTCAGCAGATACAAACTGACACGGGGGCTTGAACTTTCACCCTCTGGCTGCAGGATGGTTTCCCAACCCGCTCGGCCATGACGCCGCAGCAATAGCATTCACTAGTTCTCTGTTCTGTACCAGGAGCGGACACTAAGATCCTGAAGAACTGCGGGAAACTGAGAGTGAAGACAACTCGAACAGAGAAAGTTTTCAACAAAGTCGTGCTTGTGGTGAGTGGGTAAAGGGCATGAGGATGACAAGCATGAGACATCTTGTGGAGTTGTTATAAACTGAGTGTGGCTATGTTCTGGATCTCTAGATAGTCCTAACCGTACTCCTGGTAGCTCTGCTCCTTGCCATCGGCAGTGGCGTGTTTTCGAGTTGGGTCATGAGGCACTCGGGGGTTCTGTCTGCTCTGGTGGTGAATGGTAATCCTGTCTACACCGGGTTCCTCATCTTCTGGAGCTACATCATCCTGCTCAGTCCAGCCATGCCCATAGCGCTCTACATCACGTTAGTCACATTTATAATGTTGCACACATTCAACTGTAGACAGGAAGCTGGAAATACATGTGTTTGTGTGTATATTGTCTTATAATTCATGTGTTCTCCATGACTGCATGTCCACAGCTTTGAAGTGATCCACACAGTCCACAGCCTGTTTATCGGCTGGGATTTGGAGATGTATTGGCAGCCAGCGGACAGACCGGCCCAGGCCAAGAATACCTCACTGAGTGAGGAGCTCGGCCAAGTGGAATACCTGCTGAGTGACAAAACTGGGACACTAACCCAGAACCGTCTGCTTTTCCGACAGTGCTGTATAGCTGGAGAGATCTATGGTAACAACAGTCTGTAGTCATGTAATGATTTACCACCTGTTAAACACATTTTCTGTATCATACTTCTTTGTGATATTTTAATTTTCCTTCGGTGAAAGAAAACAAAAAAAATCATATCCAGCACGATGCTCTTATTGTATTAAAACAAACTATCTTTATCTGACCTCCTGCTGGATGGGCAGCATGAAATTAATATTCCAACCACTCACAGACTTTTGAATAACCTCACCCTCTGCCCAGTCCAGTAAATAAAATTGACCTTTTCCTCTGTATTTTTAATTTACCTCAGTATCTACTTTCAATAGGATGAATTGTGAATACAACATGCTCTCAGAATGCAGATTTACAAGATTTTAAGCAGCTTTCTTTTTTTTTTTTATCTGAGACATGTCAGGAAGTAATCATGTTGGATATAAAGTTAAGACAGATAATAAAATTCCTCTTCATCCCTTATTAGTAAAAAAAGTCTTTGAAGTGTTTTAAAATATGAAGAGAAAGTATAAAACTTTTGAATAGATTGAAATCTTGAAAAGTGGGGAAAGGACAAAAAAAACATCACATCGCTGTTTGAGATTGATTGCAACTAAAATAAAAATGTGAACGGCCCCCTTTCAGCATGACACAGCAGTGGTAGCAACGAGATTTGAGATACAATGTGCACAAAAATTAAACAGACCATAGCTATTGGCAAGTCTCAGGTTACCCTCAACAAGAAAAATATAGATAAAGACAATCATGCAAGTAAAAGAATAATTTAAGACCTATAAAATAGATACAAATCTGAATATAATATAATATAATTTGCTTTCTTAAATATTAATTTATCTAATAGAGTTTGCTAATTACCAGAGAGCAAAGTTTCTTCACTGGGAGCAGAGATCCCTCCGCGGAGGTGACCTAACATAAACCTCGGATGAAACTATTTCCTCAGAGGGAGACAACACGGAGACACTTAACATGCTCATATCCAACAGCCATGTTTTAAATATTTAACACCTTCTCTGTCCACTGAAGACCAACTGTAATTGAAACCTTGTCCAAATCCCATCAGCCATATGTTGTATGTCTGAGTCACTTCCTGAGTCAGCCCACTTGTGTTTTCTTAGTCTTTCTCTCTCTCTTTAATTTTACTTTTTCATATTATGATCATGTACTTCCTTTCCATTTGACTTTTTAATCAGTGAAATACAGTGATGTCTTTGCTTTCACAGGTGATGCATCAATCAGTGCAGAGGACACAGAGGTAACATGTCTTACTCTCAAATTTGCTGCTGTATTTTTTTGCCCTTGTTTCCCTCTTGCTTGTGTATTTCTGTCCTGACTGAAGGGTATTCTCTTCTGCTGTCATCAGCATTAGACTCTGGTCATGTTGGTGTGTGATCTTTTTCCCTGTACGTGTGCAGCCCATGGACTTGAGCTGGAATCCGTTCTCCTGCGGTGGTCTCTACATGTCAGCTCCCAGCCTGGTGGAGAAGCTCCGAGGGGAGCAGTGTCCACTCAGCAGACAGTTCCTCTCAGCACTGTCTTTATGTCACACTGTCATGGCGGAGTGGAAGGAAGGTTGTGTGAGAGTATCTGATCTTTTTTGTGTTATTTAGGTCAAAATAGTTCAAATCTCAAATGAAACCTAAATGTCCTTACTATTCCTTCTGTGGTTTTTGCAATTTTTTGGGGTTGTTACAGTTAAAGATGATGTAATTTCACATAGTACTTGACTAATGTTGACCAATCAAAGCAGCTTTATAAACCCAAAAATCAGTGGTTTAAATCCAGTATAATAATGTGCATGGATACATTTTCATCAAACCTTTCCTGGTAGACGGCATGTTTACCTTCACCTCATGTGCTGACACATTACTCCAGAGGCCCCAGTTTACCAGGCCGCATCCCCAGATGAGGAAGCTCTTGTTGGTGCAGCACGGGAGCTGGGCTGGGCCTTTCTTTCCAGGACGAGAGACTTTATTGTTGTCTCAGAGCTGGGCGTTATTCGACAGTATCAGCTGCTAGCACTGCTTGACTTCACCAGCAAGAGAAGACGCATGTCTGTGCTGGGTGAGAGCTGGCCTCTTTAAGTATACTCTAAAATTATATGTTCAATCTTACAGTCTTTTGTAATCTTTTGCACTTAAGATAAGTTTTCCTATGTCAACTTTTCTGGATAAATCATCAATACTATTTTTTGTTTGTTTGTTTGTTTGTTTGTTTTTTACAGTGCGGGAGCCAGAGGGTGGGTTAAAGCTGTACTGCAAAGGGGCGGACATAGTGATCCTGGAGAGACTGCAGAAGGACTGTCCATATCAGGAAAGGACTGAAAAAGCCTTGGAGGTAAACTGGAGTTTCTACTTAACCATTAGTGCATGCTGTTATTGATCCTACTCTTCATATGACACTTGAGTATGTTTTGTTTTCTGTTTCTGTGTTTAAAAACTTCAGAAAACTTCAGAAAACTCCAATATTGGTAATTTTTTATCTTTCAGAGCTGTGATAAAGTAAGCTCACCAAGTATGCCATCATGTTAGCGGCTCTATGAGGCTCAGGGCATACCCAATGAACTAAATACTGACACGCTAACATATTTATGCTAAGTGGGTATGATGTTTGCTGTATAGGTCTATGATGTTCACCCTCTTAGCTTGTGTGTGAGCATGCAAACATTTCATAAATAGCACAAAGCACAAACTGATGAGGGTAATGGAAATATCATGCATGTACTTCATGATAAACTAAAGAACTAGGGAAAAAAATACCAAATGGTGAACATTTGATGAAAAGTTAGTCATATACTGGAATTAATCATCAGGGGATGATGTACAGATTTACCAGTAATTGTTGTGATATTTATGTGTGGACCATGGATTGGATCAATCGTGTGTCAAAGCGACATTGTTAGAGCCAAGCTGCTGGCATGGTGAGAGTTGGATAATAACATAACTCAAAGGCCATCATTGTTATCAATTGTCTGATCGGGGACCAGTTGAAATTGATCAATGATCAGTAGAGTCAGGGTCATGCCCACAAGCTCCTGCTGAAGTCCCACTGATAGTTGAGGCATGCTTGCCAAGACTTTATCTAGTGTTTTCTTTCGTCAATTCTTCAATTCTGGCTGAAAGATCAGTCAGTAAATAATGTGGAAACCTATCAAATAATGTGTTAACTTCTCCTCTGTCAGGTGTTTGCCCAGGCCTGTCTGAGGACTTTGTGTGTTGCTGTTCGATCTGTTCCCGAGGCATCCTGGGGGCAGTGGAGTAAAACTCTGGACCAGTCTGCTGCCATGGCGACCTGTGACCGTGACGCACTGCTGGAAAAGCTATATGATCAGATGGAGAGAGAGCTGCAGGTGGGCTTTTCCTCAGTGTGATGTTTATACGTTTATTGTCAGTCCTCCATTCAAAGTGGTGTAGCTCCACACAGCACGAGCAATATGGATAACTTTAAATCAAGCCTGTGCTTAATGGTTTCTGCCTTTTGCTATTCTCTGAATTAAGTTCTGTATGTGTGAAGCATTAAAAAAGTCCTTGTTTCCAAGTTTCTTTGGTGAATCCTTTTTGTTTGGAGGCTGATCCTTGCTCACATCATCTTTTTGTCTCCGTTGCAGTCATACATAAAGACAATATCCTGTAGGAATACTAAGAACATATTTTTGCTGTCATGTTTTGTAGCTTGTGGGAGTGACAGCAATAGAGGACCGGCTTCAGGAAGGCGTTCCAGAGACTATTGCTCTTCTTCAGCAGGCTGGGCTTAAAGTATGGGTACTCACCGGGGACAAAAAAGGTACTGTGACATACTGTAGCAGGATGTGGGAATGGCATCATTTTGAAAGCTGTGCTGTAGTGACATGAAAGCAAAGTCCCAGTGTGGTTGTCTGTCTGTCTTTTCCTCTCTTTCCTGTTCCCTCTTTCTTCATTCTTGTAGAGACTGCGGTGAATATTGGATATTCTTGCAAACTACTGGACCCTGAGACCAGGTTACTGGAATGGCAGGAGCTGAGGTAAGCAATGATTTAAAAAAAGAGACAAATGCACACACAAACACACTCACACTCCACACACTCTCATTGATCTTTGTGCATTTGCCCCACTAGGCAGATACTCCAGTCCCCAGACCCAGGGGCCAGTTTCTTCAAGGCCAGACAGACAGAGCTGTGGGCTGCAGACAAGAAGACGACTGGAGCAAAGACGGCTGTGGTCCTCACTGGACCTGAGCTGGTAAACACTGGACACACAGAAAATGACCTACAGGTTACTTGTATAGTTTGCAAATGACTCTGTGTGATGATACACTTTAATGTTTATGTCAATGACTAAGTTAGGACATGAAAAGATGGGAAAATGAAATGTAACTCTTAAAATACACAGTTGGATATTGGTCACTTAGTATATTTAAATTAAAGTTAAAGTTTAAAGGTAACACATTGGAAATACCTTTGATCTGAGTGATTTGAGTGGGTTCATCTCTCCAAATACCCCTGCTCAAGTTACTGATTCAGAAATATATGGCAGCATGACTTTAGAAAGAGATTCCTTCAATGAAACCCAAAAGCTAAAGTGAAGACTCATTTACAGACCTGTGAGAAGGCAGGTTATATAAATATAACCTATGACCTGTACTGATGTTGATGGACTCTAGACAGAGTTTGACCAGAGACCAGACTGGGGGGCCACATTCATGAGCCTGGCAAAACAGTGTCAGTCCGTGCTATGCTGTCGTGTAACACCTGGACAGAAGGCAGATATCGTCACGCTGGTCAGGAAACACACCAGCTCCATCACCCTGTCCATCGGTGACGGTGCCAATGATGTGAACATGATCAAGAGTAAGTCAGGATGAATGACAAGATGACAGAGAAAATGTGTGGTTGCGATAAAAGCTTCTAATATTTGTACTCTGCTGTTAGTTTTCCTCTTTTTTTAAAAAACATTTTTCTTTCCCTTTTTTCAATTGTTTCTTTTCTTACTGTTGTCCTTCCCCAACGCCAGCCGCTCATATTGGTGTGGGAATAGCGGGAGTGGAGGGAGGCCAGGCAGTGCAGAACGCAGACTTTGCATTGTCCCAGTTCAGATTTCTGCAGAGGCTGCTGCTGGTCCACGGACGCTGGTCCTACAGGCGCATTTCCCTCTTCTTGCGCTACTTCCTGTTTAAGACCTGTGGCTTTGCTCTTGTGCACATATGGTTTGGTTTCTTCAACGGCTTCAGTGCTCAGGTTAGACACACATGGGTGAAATCTGATGACAGAAAGGCTTATGTTAAAGACTGAAGTTAAACAGCTTCTCTTCTGCAGTCTCTGTATGAAACATGGTTCATCGCTCTCTACACTGTCTTCTACACATCATGGCCCATTATGCTTGCAGCCTTCTTTGAACAGGTGAGATAGTTTAAGAGATGAATGCTTTTAGTAACTCAATAGTCATATTTTAGTCAGTCTGTTATTTGAGTTATAATGTTTTATATTCCCTCCTGGTATTGTAGGATGTGAGTGCAGAAAGCAGCCTGAAATGGCCAGAGCTGTACAAGACTGGCCAGAGGCAGGAGCTCTCCAGCCCACTAATGCTGTCTTTGTCGCTCCTGTATGCCGTCTACACGTCACTTGTTCTCTTCTTCATCCCCTTCGGAGTCTTCTACAACACAGCCTTTGACTTCCAGACCATGGCAGTCACTGTCGCCATGGCAGCCACTTTCACTGCTACCATTGAGGTTGGGATGGTTTCATAGACATGAGCAAACTACAGAAACAGAGGAGGAATATTAGAAATTATTACTATGTGTAATCAAAAAGTATTGCTCTCTCTAGGAAATGATGATGAGCTATAGATGTCATAACGCAAGGTTATTAAATTGCACATATCTGCATGTGACAATGCTGCTAGTCCTGGAAAAGGTATCAAAACAGTATGATGACGATTTTCTGGTAACTCAACACATTTATTCTAATTCAGAAAAAACTGCAGCTGCAGCAGCCAAGAATGAGCTAAATTTGAATGAAAATTTTAAAAAATGAATCAAGTTCTTTGGTTGAATCCATAAAAGGATTAACGTATTGATAAGCTGCATAAGTTCGCCAGTGAACAAATCAGGGGAATAGGAGGGGACAGTTTGCAAATTTGGGATGTTTTCTGTATCACAGAGGAACTTTAACATCTCTGTTTCTTTCATTTTGAAAGACATTTTTTTCTTTCCTTAAGGTGTTTTTATTTATTGTATTTTAATTGAATTTAATTTGTCAAATCAACTTATTCTTAATGTTCTGTTATATTTGCCTTACTTTTTATTTACCATTTGTTCACTCATAGCTACCATACTGTATATCCAGATGTTTGATACTGAAACTGATTGTTTCGGTTTGTCTTTCAGATTGTGCTGGTGACGAGATACTGGACCAAGTTCAGTATCGCTGCTGTGTCTGTCTCTTTGCTGTTGTTCTTCATCTGTACCAGGATCACCCACAACCCCCGCCTGTTTCAGAGATCACCTGGCGATTACCTCTTTATCGGTACACCTCTACTCATCACAGCGCTCGCCTGCTCTTTCTATTCATTTCTGTCTCTCCAGCAACAGAATGTGATGTTGCTCCTGGCTGTGGCTGTTTCAGCATCCATTACTGCAGGAACTACTGGATTTGATTCACATGGAGACAAATTATATCCAAACAACAAGCAAGCACAAATAAAGAGCATTTCTGTTGATCTGCCATCATCCGTCTGAGCGTGTTTTGTTTGCCTTACATGTGCTTTTCATCAGGTGTGTCTGATAAGGCCTTCATTGATCCGGTTGTGTGGCTCACAGCTCTGCTCACCACATGGACGGCTGTTTTGCCGTCAGTGACCGCCCTCGCTCTCAATGTCGTCCTCACCGTTCATGATAAACACAAGGTGAGACCTCTACATGAAAAATAATTTAAAAAAAAGGCTTTTAGTTTTTTTTTTTTAGTGATGGGTTGACTTCCATTCACCAAGTTATTGAGATTTATTTTCTAGCTGTAATGGTAGCTGGTCACTGATGTCGTTCTCCCCTGGCTGTGATGTAGGTCCACAGCGCATCCCAGCCTGTGGAACTGAGATCGAAGCTGAAGAGAGGAGTTTATCGTCGCCGTTCCTCCTATGCCCTCTCTCAGGGCGCCGGGCCTGGTCGCCTCATCACTTCAGGGGCTTGCATCCGCAGCACGGTGCCGTCCGTGGATGAGAAGGTGACTTTTAGTTATAAACCCACTGAGTCACAAGGCCAAACCCACATTAACGACAGTGGCAATGCATCAAATGGGACGTGAATAATGACTGATAAATTCAAGGATTTGATATGGGGAAATGTCATTGTTACTGCAACATTGAATTGAAAAGATTATTCATTATATGTCTGTACTTCAATCATGTTTTTATAGGCAATGTAGAGCCTGCACCTGCACTTTTGTATACTTACCATTTTCCAATAAAGTACATTATATAATACACTCAATACATTATGTTCCATATATCTTATTTACTGTTTTTACTTGACAGCTTGGCTCTGCATGAATACCTCAGGTCTTTGTAGTTTGAGAATGTTGTGGTAAAAATCAAATTTCCATCTGCTGGGGTCGCAGGAGATTTCCTTTGAAGATCAAACCAAACACAATAAACCGACAGCACCGCTTTGTTTTACAGTTGTTTTATTTGTTAATTTATTTCAAAACACGCAATTTTACCCATATTATCCTTTTAAGTTTTTATTTTTCTGTAACAGTTATTACTCAGATTTTTTTCCTTCTCAAAAGTCTCAACTAGAGTGAAACTAAAAGTCCTCCACAGGCTCTCCGGCTTCTGCAGTGGGAGGAGGGAAAAGAGGCTTTCTGACCAGACATCGTGAGTGGGTTTATCCCTCATTTCTGTGTGGGTGGACGTGTGTGTGTGAGAGTTAACACCAGGGTGTGAATAGTGTAATATGTGTGTGTCTGTGTATATGTATGTATGTGTGTGTGTTTAAGTGCAATAGGTGGAACGTCCACATGGCCGGTAAATCACAGGACCCGTAGAGCACCCCAGAGAGCTGAACATTGTCTTCTAGGTGTGGTAGCCAGATTGTCATACCTCTGATTTCATCTTTGGTTTCAGCAAACACTCTCAAAAGGCAGACTCACCCTCTCCAGCATGTGCCTGTGTCTGTTTGTGTGTCTGTCTGTCAGTCCGAGTGCAATATAAGCCACCATCTCCAGACGACTTTGTAAACTTAAGTAAATACAATGTAAGCGTCTTTGCATTGATTGTGGCCCTTCCTTGGCGCTGGGGACAAAGACAGTCAAACATTGTAGTACAATGGAGCCATGAGCGGGGGGAGGATCAGCTTGCAAACATCAACATGGACTCCATTTTGATGTCAATGGCAGTTTGGGGCATTCATGTAAAGCTGTATGACATCAGTCTGGTGAAGCATGGGGCGCTGTAGTGCTCTTCTCTCCCCAGCTACTCTCTACTGTACCCTGAGTGACTGGGGGTTTTTTTCTGCCCGCTCAGGGGAGGGGTGGGGAAGGAGGGGTGGGTCGGTGGGGAGGTCATGGATGTGTGGAGCAGGAGTGTCTAAATGTGGAGGGAAGGGGACTGGAGGGGAGGTTGAGGGTTGTACACTCTGACCCAGCAGCAACGATTAAGATTGGGGGGGTCAGGTGTTTGCATAGTTCTCTGTGCAAAAGCCACCAACCGGAGCCATTTTTTATTCCTCGCGGCTGGTTACATCATCATTTAGATTAGCAGGAAATTGTGGTGGGTGATGGGAAGTATGGTCTTTGCACCACAGGTCTCGTTTTCTACTCCTGCAGTGCACTACATTGTGGCAGTAGAAGCGCAGGAGGGTGAAGAGTGACGGGGGATGAGGAGGGAGTGAATTTACAATGTGTAATGAGTCTCGGTTTGGAGCGCTGCAGGCGGTGATGAGATGGAGCATGGATGCTTCGGAGGGGTGGTGGGGCAGTCGTTTGGCAGTCGGGCACTACAGCTCGTCACATTTCAGAGAGCCTCTTTTCCCTTGGTCTTGTTCATCGGCCTCCCCTTCCTCCTCCCCACTGGCCTGCCCTCTCTCTACCTTTTTTCTTGTTTTGAAACTGATTGTCTTCTACCATCACAAAGACACTTGGTTCTGATTGATTAACAGGTAACAGAAGAGGGAGAGCACAGTGTGACTGGGGGTGTCTACATCAGTCCCACCAGCAACCTTCGAACCCGCAGTGAAATGGCGCACACATATGCTGTTTGACAGTAAATGCAGGCAACATTTCGGGTTGGATTATCGGTTGCCGAATGGTCCTGCGGTTGGTTGGTCGGTCAGTCAGTAAGAAATGGTTTCAAATTTTCGCATGACAAATATTGCAACCCATAGCAAAGGAACATAAAAAGAAACACTTTGTCTTTCACATTGGTACAAATGAACACACATACACAGGTTGAAGAAAAGCATGTAGACAGACATACAGGTATATTCAAGGCCTCCCGGGCCTGTGTGTGTCCCTCTGATTAACTCCAAGTAAACAGCCTGTCTTTGGAAAAGCAAGACACACATTTCAGGACCCGAGTGAGGACCACAAGCTGAGGAATGAAGATTGAATGCTATTGATTGGGAGGAGAGGAGTTTGACCTCCCCCAGCACACACTGCCCCCTACTGTCTGGATTTATATACATCAAAGAAACATGGGGAAAGGGGAAGGGTTGCAACAACACATGCACACAACCAGTGAATCCAACAGTGACGGAAATTCTAAAAACAAAGACCCCTCCAACGCCTAAAACCCAAATCCTCCCACCCTTTTTTTTTGTTTTGATAACCAAAATATCCCCCACCCCTTCTCCACCCACTCCCAAGTCCTTCCATCCTCCTCCTCTCCCCACAAAATCACAGGTCATTCCTGTTGGTTTCTATACAGTTATACAATATCCATGCACAAAAGAAAAAAACGCACCTTCTTTTCAATAGGAGGTGCTGGTCTTTAATATTCTAAGAACATCAGGAGCACTTGAACACACCCAGGAACCTTCAAAAGTAACTGTGAAATTGTTTTTTTTTCAGAGAAAAGACAACTTAAAGGCAGAAGAAAGCTAACAATGAGTAAAAGGTTATTCCTCCTTTGGTTTAACATCAAATTTTTGGTTTAGAATTCAGCCCAAATCATTTTTTTTCTTTCTTTCTTTTTTTTTTTTTTTTGGTTGTTGTTTTCCTTTTAAATGTACCCACCTTGGAGAGAGCTTTGAACTAAACATCTAAAGTGAGTAGCTCTTGCCCCTCTCTCTCTATTCTAGCCTTCTCTTCTGTCTCTTCTTTTCTCATGTAACCCTCCACAGAAACATTCACAATGTCTTTTCCTTTATGAAAACAGTAAGTACATGCCGTAGCAAAAACAAACAAGAGAACGTACGAGAAAAATGAGCAAACAAATAAAAGGAATTTAACAGTATAAAGCTTCAAGTCACAAGTTCCAAAACTAACTATCATAGTATCATAGTTTCATAATCATTGTTATCATTAGCAGTATTATTTTCAGTCTAAATTACATAAAGTTTACATGAAAGGTTTTTGAGGTATTTCAGAATTAATTGTCAACACACGCCTACCGAGTCTTAGCACTAGCCAGGGGGAGAGGTCGACTGGACAGACAAGGTGGAGGGAGGAGAGAATTTGTGTCTATAAACTGTCAGTGAGTCTTCCACACTTTTCTAGTGCAGCCTCTGTGCTTGCACGCAGTGGAGAGAGAGAGAGAAAAAGAGAGAGAGACATTTAGTGGTAAGGATTTTACGACTACAAGCCCTCTGAGCGCTTAAGTCCTCAGCCTTTTTACCCCCCTCTTTCTCTGTTACACAAAAATATCTCTGATGCGAGAGAGGTAAAGTGGCTGAGAGTCTAAGCAACACCGGGCAGAGAAGGAGAAAAAAAAAAGAAAAAAAGCACGAAGGCTGTGAGCTACTATAAGATCAACAATACAGTAACAAAGACTGACAGATTAAGGAGTAACATATAATTTTGTTTCAAATAAATAGTGTATAGAAAATGTTTTATAGACTTTCTACATGATAAAGTGCTTGTATTCTAGTGTATCAAGATGGAAAGTCAATATGGGAGAAAATGCTGACACAGCCCCCACTCTGTGTCCCTCTCTTTGGCCCCCCTTTCTGTCCATCCAATTATGGGTGCATTGTCTGAATGTGAGTGCATGTTTGTAAGTGGCTGTGCGGCTATATGTATGCACAAGCATGACTCTGTGTGTGTCTCTGTGTGTGTGTGTGTGTGTGTGTGTGTGTGAGCGTGTGTCCAGTGCAGTCCCACCCGTGGTTGAAGGGAAAAGGCACTCAACTCTTTCTGCAAGACAGCCACCTCCTCCTGTGTGGCACGATGCAGTCTGACTGCGCTGTTAGTACAAACCTGTGTGTGTGTCTGTGTGTCTGTGTGTGTGTAATGTCAGTGAGTCTGTCTGTAACGGTTTTGGGCAAAGAAGGGGGAGTGGGAGGGGTGGGGGGAGTTTTTTTTTTTCTTTTTCTTTTTCTTTTTGGTTTGTGTGTCCCCCTAGGCAGTTTGGGACCGGTAGGCTGCAGTATCTTTGGTATTAGTGGCGGTTTCACAAACCACTCAGCTTAGTGAGGTAGCCACACTGGTTCTCACTACAAACAAATGTCATTTTGTCAGCCTAATACCTAGAGCTGAATCTAGCTATTTACCTATGCTCACTGAACTGTATACCACAAATCGATTTTAGCTCATCATCCTTTGGCGACGTTAACCCACTGCTTACAGCAACGTGAAGTTTGTCAGTACCTCTCAATCAGCTCCTCTACAATGACCATCTCTTATCTAATCTGCACCGCTAATCTGACTACATTGTTGGAAATGCTACAGTTGCATCTTAAGACCATACAGATAACTATTGTGTCCCGAGCTTTAACCCCGCCCATCCTCCAATAAAACACACTGAATCAGCCAGGACATTTGGAGGTCATGTTTTGTCCCCCTCCGTTTTACCCCATACTTGGGGCTCAGCTTAAAGGGGGCTGAGAGTACCACAGTTCTGACATGAAATGCCAAAAGAGAGAGAGCGTCCTTCATTTATTCTTCTCTTCAGCAGCTCCCTGTTTTTCTTTTTTTCTTTCTCATGGTAAATGTCTCGTCCGAGTCTATATTCACATAGAATGCAAAAAAAAAAAAAAAAAAAAGTCCTTCATTGGCCTCGGTCCTTGCATCCCTCTTTTTTTCCTTTTTAAAAAGTCCTTCCTTTTTTGTTTTTGATTTATCAACAAGGTGCCTTACGTATGCACAACAGAGCACAATAGTAACAAGAAATAGAAACTTTGTGTCTATGGTACTAATTAAATACCCGCATCAATATAGAGAGGAAGAGAGAAAGAGAGGGGGGCAATGGGGTTAAGAGGGGACAGAGGAGGTAGAGAACCAAAGATAGAATGAGAGATTTTTCTTCTGCTTCAAAATGTGTCCAGTTATGTGTTGGAGACATTTTCTTTTGTATTAGTGACACATACTGTATGTGTGGTATCTTTGTCATTTGAGGTTTGGTTATTGTATGCCTTAAAATCTGATTCTTTTTTACATTTTTTTTACTAAAAAAGTATATTTTAATTCAGATAAAAGCTGATTGTAGGTTGCTATGGCACACACCGCCCATCATCAGTGGGGCGCACTGTAGCTGTGTGTGAACCCTAGTACCATATTCTTTGATTCGCATTAAGGCAGTAAGCATTGGCACTAATTATTGTAGCATTTTGACAGCTGAGTGTGGTGGTTAGCT
>JAOXYL010000105.1:17897031-17908475 GCA_028564955.1 Terapon puta
AAACTGTGCCTTATTATTTTTCTCTCTATAACTAATTGCTTGAAGAATAGTTTCACCTATTCAAGTTTGTCTTAAAACTACAACTCTTGCCCCTGTGGATGTTGAAAAAGTTATTGGTGGTTGTGTGGGTAGAAATCCCTTCCTAAAGCAGTTTTGATATGAGCGATGACGGACAAAATCTACTCCTCATTCTGCAAATGCATCCTAATGTTTAGCCGAAGCTATTATGAGAATATTAGCAGTCTAGTGCAAAATTTGAAGGGGATATTTTCAATGTACGCGTGGTCATGCGAGAATTGTGAGACCGATTTGAACACACCCTTTAATCTTCACAGCTGTGGCTGTATCCACACTGTATTTCTATGTTATTTGTATTAAATGCCATCGATCACTTGTAAATGGGGTTGTGAGAGTTATTTAAGATGTTTACATCCTCGCCCTGGATTGTCATGGCAACAGGGCAGACATCTCAGCTCTCAAATGAGCGGCATTTATTCTGCACGGGCTACTTTTCATATTGATGGCCTTCCCTTATTGTGATCAGCCAGCCACAGCCTGGGGAGGAACCCTCTGCGTGCCGTCATCCTTTTCGATTTGATTTGATTTGTTGCTCATAGAGGAAAGTGATGGGAGAGACTCTTATCTTGGCCGAGCAGAAACAAGCCATACCAAATAAGACACATCGGACTATCTGTGCTGGCACACACAATGGGGATTAATTGATCCCCTAATACCACAGATAAATCAATTCCTTCCTTCCCCCCTGAGCTCTCTGGCCAATTGGACGGCCCCGCCATTTGATCAACAGAGCATCTCTAGCCAATTGGAGGAGGGTTGCAGGTTGACTGACAGCGGCACAGAGGTGAGCCCGAAGAGAGGTTAGGGAGAGGGAGTCCATCAGAAAACCATTGGCAGCAGGAGTGAAAGTGAGGGCTGCGGTGTAGTCAGAGTACACAGCAATCCACAGAGAGCACAAACATGCACAGAGGTGGAGCGGAGCTGCATAAGGCGGTATTAATAGCACTGCTGTGTTGTTGTGCAATAAGTGTGATTTTGTGCCCATTTGCAGACATGAAATATAGACAGACCAACAAAACTAGACACACGGGAAATAGATAAACATGACAAAGCTAAATATCAAAATGAGTTCGGATAGTATAAATTTGTTCTTGATTTTACGATTAAATATCAACAGTCTCATCCATGTCTCTTTTTTTTTTGCAGCCTTCTCCCTGCCGGCTGCACAGAGCTACATTCCCCGTTCAAGACATCAGCCATTTTCTCACAGTTACCCCATCTTATCTCCACCTTCGTTTGATCCATCTCCATTAGACTCACCCTTATACAGCCCACCATCATCATTCTCACTCTTCTACTTCTTTTGTATCTCTCCCACCCAATCTCTCTCTTATCAGCACCTTGGCATTTCTGTCTTTCCCACAAACACTGTTTTCCTCATACAGCTCATATAATAACAGGCTAAAAATATGCCTTCTTTTTTTCTTTCCAGTATTGATTTTGCCCGTAGCATTGTCTATGGAGAGAGAGGGAGAGAGGGAGAGGGAGAGAGAGAGAGAGAGAAGAGAAAGACAGGGCGGGGGAGAGAAATGAAGTAGAAACAACTGGGAAAAGAATTACTTTCTACGTATGTGGTAATGCTCTCACCTTTCCTATTTTACTTAAGTGGAGAACCATAGTATACTCTACTTCAGTGCAATACCTTTCAATTAAAAGCTAACTGCATTTACTCGGGTCCTTTCTCAGACGCTTTCACCACTCGACCTCGCAGAACACCGAAGCTCTCACACACTGTACTCATTTAATAATAACCAGCTGAAATTAGAGAAACCTTACCATTGCAAATATGTTCCAGATCAGCTTTTCAGGGAAAATGGTTGGCTCTTTTGGCACTGGTGTGTAATGGGAATGGAGAGAGTTGATCAATAGGCTATTGATCGTAGCTGGCCAGAGTCTGGGGAATTGAGAGTGAGAATAGAGGGGAGTTAGGGTGGGGGTTGGCTCCAGGTTGAATTTTTAAAATGCTCTATTTCAGAGATGACAAATAGTCTATTTGAAAAGAGAGAGACAAAGACAGAGAGAGCGTCATAAAGAGACGGAGAAAGAGTCTCTGCTTGTTGTGCTCTCCGAACAGAGAGCTGAGACCTCCCCGTTTCCCAGAAGTTACAGTATTTTGGACGAGAGCTGCTGAACTACAAAGACAAAGGGAGCAGGGACTTCTCAGGCTACAGTAGCGTGTGTGTACTCTGGCTGGAAGAGAAGGAGGGGGGCTTATTATAAAAAAATCCTTCAGATCTAGAAGACAGTGCTTTAAAAGCAGCAGGCAGACAAATAATTTACACCACAGTCCTGCCACTGACATTACATTTAACCTCATAAAATCCACGCTCAAGCTACATTTATGCTGATCATATATTCCAAATTTGTTCTTCAGTTCTGAATTCCTGCCAATATCTGATTTCTTTGGCCACGTCCTAACACCAATTTTAAAAAGCGAGCTATATCTAAATCCCACAAGTCACCCACATAAACCTCAGACGTAAAACAAGCTGGAAAGTGCAGCCAATCTACAATGGGCACAAATGAGACATGATCAAAGTGGAACACAACTAAACCCTCAAAGCTGCAGAGTAAGTTGGGCAGTGACAAGGCCCTTTACCCCCCACTTTTTTTTTTAATGAAAGAGTCTAAAAGGAAGGGAATTTGTAAATTTCTTTAGATAGTACAAGGTACAAAATGTAGATCACCAGAAAACAAAAAATCAGACCTTTTTTAAACATCCTAGTAACACTGTGACAACAGCTGCTTATTGTAACTGAAGTACAAAAAAGTACAGATAAGTACTGGGGGGAAAAATGTACATTCTTACCAAGTGTGTTTCACTCTCACTTAGACTAAGTTTTGCTTATTGATAGTACACTCCGGGGTTTGCCTCCATAAGAGACCTGAATCATACAGCAATCAAAAGGGCTCATGAGCCGGAGGCACGTTTTTTTTCTTTTGCTTGTTTTTTCGGGTAAAATCAGTTTTAGGCTTGTGCACGATATAATTAATATATATCTGGCAAACAAAACAAAAAAAAAAACAAAGTGTGGATTCCTGTTTTTCTAAATGCTTTCTTTTCACTATGCGAGAATGTCCGGGAGCAGTATTTAAATGACTCCAAGCTTCACGTTAAACACACATATACGGGCTTGTAAAGATGGGGAAATGTGTTGGAAGCATTACTTCTGAGGGTTGCTCAACTCAACTGCAGGCAATGGAAAGCAGTTAGAGCACTAGTCTGTAAACACCCCAGAGAGGAACCCATACCTCAGTAAAAATTCAGCTGTAAATAATGTATTGAATGCAAACTTAAGGTCCACGGGGAGATATGGATAGGCTCATTACTCTTTTAGTTTGCTGGCCTTTTACGTAGTCTGAACAGCTCTCAACAATCAACTCCAGATGCTCCCTCTCTCTGTTTTGATTTAAAGATGCTTTTACCTGCGGATATTGTTATGGATATAGGTATTGTTTTTTATTTTCTACAAATTGCCCTGAGCTTTGCAGGCTGTTAACTCATGCACCCACCCACATGCTCTGTGCCCTGTTACCGGCTGGTGTGCGTGTGTGCATGTGTGTGTGTGTGTGTTATCTGTGCCGGTAGTTGAGGTGTATATGTGGCCTGCGCCCTGTCCGGGACGCATTGATCTCGAGGCAGGATGTCAAACATTTTAGCGCTGATCTTGTCCTTGTTATTGCCCCGAACAGCCGGGTTGTTAATGCATTAAAAATCGTTTGTCCCTATCTTTCCAAACTTATCTCACCCTACTGTCCTGAGCAACACAAGAATACCCCTCCATTGTAACATACGCAGCACTCCCGCCCCCCCCTCCCTCCATCCTCTGTTTCCAACCATGTCCGTCCATCCTCCGTCTCAATCAATCTTTACGACACCCGGTTGCATCTCTCTAATGTTTCCGGACTTGACCGTATCCCCGTTCAAAAATTCTTAATTAAGCCTGTTCTGTATGTTTACCGTTGGGCAAATTACAATCTGACAGGGCTAATAAAACAACATTGGCGGGAGAAGGCCAAGAGGAGCATGTGCTATGACCCTAACCTCTTTCACCTGTCTCTATCTCCACCTCAGCTTATCTCCCTCCATCCCCACCTCTTCATATCTCCCTATTTTCTACCTCACAGGTTTTGAGGAGGAAAGGGAGGGGATGGGAGAGAGAAGTGGAGGTTTGGCACCAGTTGGTCAGGGTCCTATATCCATCGCTGTCAACGTGACTATTTGTTTTAAATACTCACATGTCATTACGCTGACATATCTTGGTAACACCATTCAACCTACTTGCTTCTCATCTCTGATTATTAAGATTCATGAAGCTGGCTGCCTGCATGTCAACTCTTACAGATATGAGTCATATATCTATGTTCACATCAGCATCTTTCTTCATTTAGGTATTGACTCATGCAGTGTTCTCACATTCTGCAATCCATAGCCCACACAGTGTGTGTATTATATCTCTATTTCTGTACAGTTTTGTCTGGTCACTTGAGAACTGTCTTTTGCTTTATGCTAAAGCATGATGGAGAGGAGGGCCATGTCACAAGAATCTCTTCAGCTGCTCAGTTTAATGTCGAACTCTAAGCATTAATAAAAAGAAGGACTGCACAAAATTAAATGACCTTAGTGTTTGAAGCATGCACAGCAGTATGCAAAAGCATAGGAGGAGGATTGATGAGGAAATCAAAATGTGAGATAGAACAAAAGAAAAAAAAGGGGAAAAAAAGAAGATCCAAAGTTGCAGTTTGACTGATGGTTATTTTATATTGAATAATTTCTTTTTCAATATGTGCTAAGTATGTTTATTCTTTGTATGCTAAATACTAAAACTGTGTACTATGATGATAAACATGCAATGTGTATAGAATTAGTAATAGTATGCCCTCCCAAAGAGCAGGTCAATCACATGCAACAAGAAAAGGGCGTGTGTCCCCTGTTGATAGTATTTTGGTCTTATTATTAAGTGCTGGCTCAAACCAATATAGCGCATTTTCTCACTGTAACACTGTAACTGTAACAGATAAGTGATCATATGGATATTTTTTCACTCAGGTTTTTAGATTCATTTTCTTTCACATATGGTCTACTAATCAGGATTCCTGGTTTTCACCCGGGCAGCCCAGGTTCAGGTCTTGTTATGGGAAAGGTTGGTTTGAGCCTATGTGGTGATTGTTCAAAGGCTCCTTTAAAAAGCTCAGAGTTATCAGCCAATATCTTGTATGTCCTTGATCAAGAAACTGCAACATAAATGTTCTCATCAAATGTTGTCTTCCTAATGGTGCCAGTGGAAATCTTGGAAGCAGGTATTTTATGACGAATAAAGCCAAAGCCATCTATAGATCTGAGTGAGCTGATATATTTTTTTGAATTTGCGTCAACCGAACCTTTTAAGCTGCATTGAACCAACGAAACACACTTTGCAAAAACAACCAAATCAAGGCCAACAAAGGTTGACAATAGTTCACCTTTCTTAACCAGATTCAAATTGAATTCCCTATAGAGAAAAGTGAATTACAGCAAAACCAAACAGTGCAGTGGTAACAGTCAGCCAATAAGAAAATTATGTTGTTGAACCAGTGTCAACCTTCTGTTGTTGTATGAGGCAAACTGTTTTACAACGTGTTCACTCTGAAACTGTGAAATGACAAAGAACTGTGTCCTCTCAAGGCAAGAGCCACTCAGAGAGATGCGAGCAACACGAGTAACGTGTCCAGGCTGACGGTCTCATAGAAAGAAAGCCCGACTGGACGAGTGTTTCAGGGCGTGTGCGTGCGTATGTGAGCGACAATGTATATGTCAGTGTGTGTTCTGCCATTTGTATGTTGCACTACACTACCTGACAGGTGCAAAGCCCTGTGGGATGGCACTGTTGTATCTTACACTTGGCTGAACATATACAGCACATCAGAGGTGTAACAAATCCATTCCTCACTGCCAGAACCTTTCAGAGAGTTTCTGTGCCTGTGAATAACACATCTTCAGGTTTCCACACCTCAGAGCTGATGTGTGTCTGACACGTGGACACACACAGATGAAATGTAGCCTCACACACAAGCGCGTGACTCTGAGGGAGGGAGAGAAAGAGTGGGATTTGTGTGTGTGTGTTTGTCTGCGTGTGCACGTATGTTCCTCTGTGAAGCATCCGTGTCTCAATGGCGTCTTTAGAGTGGTTAATCAGAGGAGAGGTTGAGGAGAGTGTCAGAGTGTCAGGCTGGCTCCGGTGAAGAGTCCTCAAGCCCTTTCTCTTTCTGTGTTGACACCTCTTAACCTCAGTCTATCATCTCTCACACTCACACACTCCAGTTCTATTGACACTCGCTACCCCGCAGCTCTCCAAAGACCCGAGGAGAATCCACTACAGTGATTGTCCGTGCGAGGGGAGCCTCGGAGCTCACAGAGAAGAAAGGATTATATAATGCGTCCAACACACAGAGCGGCGAGATGTGATCAGATTTAGCGGTTGTTTGGTTTCTTCTCCAGACGTCTCTGGGTGGATAAAGGATGGGAAAAAATGACAGAGAGAGTGATAAATCAACAAATTGAACAAATCTGTCAGCCCCCAACAGAAAATGCTGAATCCTCACATGCATCAATTTGTAAATTAATCTCTCCCTCTTTGTCTTCTCACACCAGGAAGTGTACAGGATCTGTGTCCACCACTGTCACTGGCTAGTGTAAGTGGGGTCAGGAGCTCGGGGTCAACTGAGAAGAGGTCAAAGGTCGTAGAGCAGTGGGTCTTGTTAAAATACCTTTTAGCCTCCTTCAGGGATATTATGTAATGGCTCAGGGAATAGGTTAGGTTCCAGGTTGACTGTTTTGTGGTGGTGACTGGATGATATATGTGTTCTTCTTTATGCCAGATGTATATTCATTACCCTTTCTAAAAAATCAGGATGCAAAGGAAGTACTTAGAGGTCAAGAGGGGTCACATGCAAGAGCTCACACATATGAGTGTCTTTGTTTTGGAGGATGCATCTTCCAGGGGAGGATCATCTCCCGTAACACCTCCAAGGGTTCTCAGCTTGCGTGCTAAGACAAAAGGGTTTTTTTCCTCTTTGTGTTGCTAATTAATATCTTCAGGAGCTCTTCTTGCAAATGTTTTGGGTTTTTTTCTCCTCCTTTTGGATTGCTGCAAAGGCTCCCCTGAAGAGGCTAGCGAAAAACTGGGTTACACTGATCAATATATTGGATACATTTGAATATCAATACAATGAGCGTGCTGTCTTCAATCTTAATTTTTAATATGGTGATAATAAGTGTATTAATTTTCATAACTTTCATTCGATAGCCTTGGAATATGAGCGATGGTGGCCCATTTTTGCACAGGGAATATGCATTTCTCTCCTCTGTGCCGCCATTGATCTCTCCTGTGCCATTTCTCCTCCACGCTTTGTCCTCCGGTCTCTCCCTCTTCCTTCCCTTCACACCATTGCACTGTAAAATTCATCCTTATTCCACATTTCAGCAAGCTAACTGTGCACACTACCTTTTATCAGTCCAGGACTGTTAAATTAATAAATTGATATTGACGAGCTATCAGCCAGGGGGATAAATTATTTGGGAGCAGAAGGCTAGGGTCACATGACTTTTAGTACCCACGATTCGGTAATTATTCCCCATGAGAAGAACCACGGTGTGGTGCACTGCCCTTCCCCCCCAGTAGAAATGAAGAAACATGCACACACGCACACGTACATGCTATCACATGAAGAACTATAAATATCCTCACATACAGTGGATTGCAGGGGCCATGGGGATACTGATGATCATTACTGCTATCATAACCGTCATCATGCAGGATGTTAGCCTGCTAGAGATTGCATTTTATCATCACAATTTGCACAAAACTGAAGCGGAGAAACCTGGAGCGTGTAGCAGCATTGAATGCAAATGATAGAATATTGAGCCTTGCATTGCCGTGAGCACAGAGCAGGCTACCTGCTAAGGTGCAATGCAAAACAGCTGGGCGAGCCCCCTGCAGCTGATGGTCCTCGCTCGGTAATAAATGCAAATGAGAGGTGCAAACTGGGAGGGAGGTGAGTGCTGCAGATGAAGGGGGCAGCGAGCATGTCAGAGTGCCAATCATGGAAGTGCTCTCGTTGCCCTCCGGCCATCGCTGACCTTTTGACCCTGGCCATGGCCTAAATGTCAGAGGTCACCAACCAGGGTCAGTGCGGATCACAGCAAGACTCTGGCCGGGGATGCGTCACCATGGCAACACTGCGCTCACTATAGGAGGAGAGATGGGGGTGTTTTGCATTCTGTATGCTGAAATCATGCACGCACACCACCAGGTTGAGCATCACATCCGTGTTTTGCTTTGTCTTTTTATTTTTTGCTGGAAATCAAGCTTCCCCCCTCCCTCACCACTACCCCTCGGGTTGGTTTCTGATGAACTAACGCACAGCTGGGCAAAATCCAGAGACGCATGGCACTGAGCACTGAGCAAACATGCTGGTTTGCCACATCCGCATTAATCATTTGGGCTGCAGCAAAGGCCATAATTTATCGGCAAAGATGGCCGCACAGCCCTGCCATTCTTCTCCATTATAGGGGTCAAAGTGTCACCGGGAAAGGGCAGTATCTGAGAGGAAATACCTTCTTGGATCTCCTTTATGCTAATTAATAAAAATTATTAATAAAAAAAAACACAGATTGAGAACTACATTTGAATGGTTCAAATGCTCATTAAGGAGAAATAATTATCACATATCTCGTTTCAACAGGAATAAAATGATGGATTAAATGATAATAATAATAATAATAATGATTAAAAAAAAAACTCACCACATCCACTTCAATGAACTGGTCCCAAAGACTGCTGGGGATATTCGCATGCGCGGTGCGTCATCTAGTGGTCGGATCGGTCCTCGTCCTCCGCGCGGCCGCCCGGCTTCCCTCCGCGCGGTGAAAGAGGGGGAAAAAACCCCAACTAGTCTGCTTTTGTCTCCGGGGAGCTCCGGTCGATGCCTCGTCCCACCATATGTCTGATCGCAGCTGCCAATCAACAGGTCAACGCGACCCCGGGGAGGCAGACACTGGTGGGGAGAGATCAAACAGTGGACCTCGGGGATGACAGATGCAGATGGAAAAAAAAGGCAATAAAACATTGCTTCAAAGATGGCAACGGTGCACTAGGAGGCAAATTATTGTTAACAGTAATCTGCAGAATAGCGCCTCGCATTCTGATCGATTGACTATTATGGAGCCTTTGAAGCCGCGGTAACGCCAGGCTATTGTTCATGGTGGGACACAACCACAAAATAGCAGCTGGTTTTGGCTCAACTATAGCGCTTCCTAAGCCTTAAATACTACGTACTTCTATGCAATCATGCTTTCTAATAGACTTGCAATTTGGGCTCCAATAGAAAGAGAGAGAGAGGGAGCTGGGGGGGAGAGGGGGACAGGCAAGTCATAAAAGAAAACGTGAATGAAGTCAAAAATGATAAATATTTGATTAAAAAATTCAGTTGGGCTTTAATTACTTTTGACCACTTCATATATTTTTAGAATACGTTTTTGGAGAAGTGAACATAAACACTCCCATTTTCCTCCTTTTTTTGTATTGTGTGTTTACATGCAAGGAGTCTGACTCTGGTTTAAAGTTGCTCTCAGCGTCAAGATAGAAACATTACAGCTATGTGTAGACAAAAAGATTAAAGAAAGACAGGAGAAAATACTTTAATACTTCATTCATTTGACTATAATGTGCATACAAGTACGAAAACTGTTTTCTCAAATAAAAAAAACGATGCACTACACACAATGTCTTATTACAAGACAAGAACTTCTATTTAAAAGGATATTAAAAAGGAAGAAAAATACATATAATGTCATATATTTAATGAAATGCATAAAGTGGGTGGATATGCACAGTGTGTACATGCCATGCAGGATTTAGATTTAGGAATGATGGATTTTATGTACATGTTAAAACACAGTGTACACTTTAAACTGTAGATATCTCATTTTAAACTAAATATATAATTCATCAGCTGGGTCTATATGTTTTAGTATTGTCATTTTTATTAATCTTATTATTCTAAACGATAGGCCACAGAATAAAATACAGAGTTTCCTCCCACAACTTACAGCAAAAATATAGTGCAGCATTTTAAGTCAAACTAAATGTGAATGAAAGAATGGCATCGGCACAAGTTAGCACTTCACCACAAACCGCAAATCAATCAGTATCTGTGTCAAACACTTGAGGAGGTTACTATTTCTGAGTTTAAAAAAACAATTGAATCGTGGAAAGTGTGCACATAAAAACTGACAATATTCAAAGATGATTTATGATCCTGCAGTGTTTTAGAGCTCTGCAGCTCCAACAGTTCCTTGGTTTAAAGTCACGTCTACATATCAGCCGCAGACCACATCAGCTAATTGAAAATATGTGGTTTGCAGGGTTTAAAGTGTGCTTGGTGATGTGCAAACAAATTATTTTAATATTTCGACGATACCAGAACCCACCAAAATGCCAAACCTGACAATTAAGCTGTATTTCTTCAAGAGGAGTGTTTTTTTTCATGGACTCAAGGCTATAGATTAAAATAAAAAATGCATGACGACCTTAGCAGAGATACACATACAGAGATCCTACTGATACAGGAAGTTATTCAGTTAATTTGATCTAAGAAAGGTTGGGTTAAATAATTTCTAAGCTTAAAACAAAGACAACCTTTTCCTTTCTTCCTGCAGATCTTTTTGATCTATTTGCACGCGCAGGTTCAGGCTTCACTCCGTCTTATGTGAACCGTTGTATGTCGAGACCACGGTCAAATCAATGAGATACATGTACGGGGAATCAGCTTTGGAATGCTGCTGTAAATGTATTGTATTAAAACACGGCCATAATGTTTCATCGCCGTCTCAGCAGGACTGATCTTCTTAGCTCACTCTCTGCTAATCAGGAACAAATCTTTATGCCTTAATCTACGGCCCCCTGCACCCTTCCGCCCATCCCATTAGATTAACAAAATGACATGCACACATGAACACACACAAAAGCGTGCACACACAGAGCTCATGACCTCAATCTCATTCTCCGAGAGAGGAAGTTAATTATAATTTCTTGAGAGTTTACTGAACATTGATGATGTTATTCAACACTTTTTCTGGGTATGACGAGGGAGACATAATCAAATTTTAGATGCTGTAAAAAATATTTCACATTTATACAAAAAAAGTGCAAATATAGCATCACTCAAGAAGCTTCATATGCCACATTAATTTTGTTATTTGGACAATTGTGTGTGTGTTTCTGCAAGAGTCATAGGTGTGTGAAACAAACTTTTACACATGGATGTGTTTGGATGCTTGTGTGCTTGTGTGTGTGTGTGTGTGTGTGTGTGTGTGTGTGTGTGTG
>JAOXYL010000105.1:17928918-17946418 GCA_028564955.1 Terapon puta
AAGAAGAAGAAGAAGAAGAAGAAGAAGAAGAACAACAACAACAACAACAACAACAACAACAATAATAATAATAATAATAATAATGATAATATTACAATTTTAAAAACCATAATTGCAGTTCTTTCTTGTGGTCACTAGATGGCGGTAATGTTCTTCTCAGCGTGTTTCCTCGCTGCTATTAAACGCATAAGAAAGCAGCAGCAGCAGTGGGTGGGCAAGATGCAGGTTTAACTCATTAAAAGCGGCATACCGGGGGGGCGGGGCGGGGGGTGGGGTGCTGTGTGTGTGTGTGTGTGTGTGTCGCTGCACCTCCCGTGAGATCTCCGCGTCTCTCGTGTCATGCCTGTCAGTCTCGCGCTATTTATGAGGAGCTCTCCCTGTGGGTGTCACACGGCAGATCTGATGCTGCAGCTTCCTGTACCGAAGCACCACCAGTAAGAGCACCCACACCCCGAAACAACCCAGGGATACAGTCCAGTTTGCGCTCGCCTTCCACACTCAGAGAGAGAGAGAGGGAGAGAGAGAGGGGGGCGGCGGAAGAGCCGGAGTATCTGCCGGTCAAACGGCCCCGGTGTCCCGTGAAAGCTGAGACGAGAGGCACGTTTGGACGGAGAGGCACGATTTTTCCCCCACTCTCCAGGAGCTAGTAGCGGCTAGGCGGCTAGCAGCAGCAGGTAGATAACCGAGGAGAAAACAAGGGGGGGGATAAAAAACAACAAAAAATTAGAGATGCGTTGACTCCGAAAGCTTTAGCTGCACCTGAATTTGATAAAAGCACCTCGGCATGACACGGTTTTTACCGAAATAGTGGACTGACATGCTCCGGAGAGAGGACTAACTTTGCTAACGACTAGCTAGCTTAGTCCTGGGAGCTGTTGCTTTTGTGCGCGTGTGTTTTTTCCCTCTGTTTTTTTTATTATATCGAGTTTCTGAGTAGGTAAAGGATATATTCTCAGCCTCCAAGCTCACCGCAGGTTAGTGTTTAGTTTGGTAAAAAGCCGTGAAGGGTAGCTGCTGACATGCCTGCCAAAAGGAGACCCGTTCCCCTCAACATAACGCCCATTGGGGAAGGACAGGCCACCTCCAACACCATCGATGCTGCATCTGAGTGAGTAACTTACTGTCAATTCAGACTCATTTAACCACTGTTGGATATGTTTGATCATGTCTGTAAAGCCAATTTTTATTGCTATGTTATCACAGTTTACAACCACTGTATAACTTGACTCAATAATACAAATAGTCTGACGGTCTGTGTGATGCTGTTATTATTTCTTTGTCTCCAAAAATATATGTCCATGCATGTAAGTATTTTAAATACACATGCTTTCATTTATAGTTATACTTGTACATAGTAGATTACGTTAATGTTTTTCTGTGCCTGTACCAAACTGGAGTCAAATTCCCTCCATGACTTCTCTCACCTGGCCAATAAAGCTGATTCCTAATTTTTGAACGATTTTCCTTGAACTTCCTCTGTCTGTGCTGTTGAAGCCTGCTCAAGTGCGTGTCTCCTTCCCTGCAGAGCCAACCTCGAGGCCTTGCAGAAGAAGCTGGGCGAGCTGGACCTCGACGAACAGCAGAGGAAACGGCTGGAGGCCTTTCTCACCCAGAAAGCCCAGGTCGGGGAGCTGAAGGACGAGGATTTCGACCCCATATGCGAGTTGGGCGCGGGCAATGGAGGAGTGGTCAACAAGGTCCGCCACAAACCCTCGGGTTTGGTCATGGCTCGGAAGGTGAAAGAGAAATTTTTGTTTGTTTTTTGTTGTAGGTGAAGGGTTGGATGCAGATCGGTTACACGATAACACATTTCAGAGGTGGTTCAGATTTTATCGTTACACCAAGAGCACTGCACTGCACCGTAGCATTCACCCAAACGCAAATATTCCTGGCACAAGATTTAAAGGGTAAAGTATGTTCTCTTTTAGGGCTGATGGCTGCAGTGTACCATTATACACCAAATAGAAAATGAGACAAACCATCATCACTGATATTTTGGCTTATTCCAGATGAATAACTGTCTGGAAACTGTGCACATATAACTCATGTAAGAAAAAAATGCAATGAGGATATGTCAAAGGTTTGTCTGAGCTAACCTACAATGCCTAATTCAGATAGTTTGTTATCGGAAAGCACGAACAAGTATATTTTTCCCCTCTAAATCGAGTGACTCCGTACATATCTTGGTTAGTTTTCGTTAAATGGGTTTTTGGTAAGAATTTTCCCATTCTGTGTGTTCATATAAAAAGATAGTTACCTATCTCATATGATGGTTTATACTTTACTGCGTTAGCCTAATTTACTCCTATGTTCATCATAAGGCCTGGTGTACAATTTACACAGAAAATTTTTGGGACACCATGCAAACGCTACAGCAGCTCATGCAAGTGCCAGCCTGTTGCCCGTCAACCTGTCAAGTGTGTGTAATAACATACCAGCTGAATTATCTCCGAATGTTTCATAAATGGTGAGAAAATATTTGGAAATGCGGTAACAAAGTTAGTTGTACCTGTTTTTTGCAGGGGTTTTTTTCCCAGTGGCTTACGCATCAATAATGTGAGATCCAAAATAGCATGTGTGGACGCTGTTAACACAGTGCTCCCTAAGTTAAACCACCTTTTGAAATGTGTTATCTAGAGATGTAGGGAGATCAGTGTGTGATGAACCTACATCTGCTGTGTTTTGTTTTGTCAGAACAGCAGTTTACGGTCTCATTCTTTCCCTCTTTAGTTGATCCACCTGGAAATCAAGCCTGCCATCAGAAACCAGATTATCAGAGAGCTGCAGGTGCTGCATGAATGCAACTCCCCCTACATTGTGGGCTTCTATGGGGCCTTTTACAGCGATGGAGAGATCAGCATCTGTATGGAGCACATGGTGAGACAAAGACTGTTAGCCAGGCCAACTACCAATGAACGTAGGACTGTTGTGGCTGAATGTTTTCAAAGTGTTTTAAATATCTGCCCCCCTCACCTTTTGTTTTTTTCCAATGGTGACTCAGATTTTTATTGTGCAACTTGTCTCTACAGGACGGTGGATCCTTGGACCAGGTCCTGAAAGAAGCCAGAAGAATCCCAGAAGAAATTCTGGGAAAAGTCAGCATAGCTGTATGTAGTTCACCAGTTCTGTTATATTCAAATATTCTGCCTTTTTAGTAGTGATTTGTGTAGTAGCTTATTACATCTGACACCATTGTCTGTGATATGAAGATTCTTAAAATTTGTTACCATACATGGTGTTGCATATATACTGCTCATTGTGGGTGTGTGTCTCTTGTGCAGTCATGCATGAGTCACAAACAATAGGCCTGCTGTTTTCATTCAACTTAAACTCTGGCATCAACTCCATACATACATAATAACCAAGTGTTATAATGGAATGACTGTAATTCTTTACTGTTGATCAAAAGCCTATTTTTTTCAAACACCTATAGAATCTTGCCTAAGATTTGGTCCTCGTGTATATTTGTGTGTTATCCTAAGCATTTTCCTCTCTTGTTTGCAGGTGTTGAGGGGATTAGCCTACCTCCGGGAGAAGCACCAGATCATGCACAGAGGTAAAAAACTAAATACATTGCTTTCGTAATTCCTTCAACAACATTTTCAAATCGCTGCAGCACAAGAGACACTGAGTGTGTAGATGCCAAATTCAAACAATAGATCACACATGATGATGGTTATGATCATCGTCATCACCCAATAAGTATGTTAGTGTGTTGGGTGTATGTGTGCATGAAGGTGTGGAGTGTAGTGTTGAGTATGATCATGTTATATTGGC
This sequence comes from Terapon puta, assembly GCA_028564955.1. Classification (NCBI taxonomy): domain Eukaryota; kingdom Metazoa; phylum Chordata; class Actinopteri; order Centrarchiformes; family Terapontidae; genus Terapon; species Terapon puta. The sequence continues at coordinate 17,932,696 of JAOXYL010000105.1, forward strand.
ACATTTTTTAAATTAATTAAACAATAACTCCGTTGGATTTTTATTGCCGTGGCATTTGTGAATTTCTTTCTAAATAAATAATACTAAAATGTTGATACATACACTTTGCCATCGTCACTACAAATTATACCCAGTTATAGTTTTTTACTTCAGTGGGTCATGTAGTTGCTTTAAAATGCATAGAAATGCTGTATGTATAACCCATTAGGGCAACTCTTTCATGTGTCCAGATTACATGAAAGTCATCCTCATTTAGAAATAATACAATGTGGATGTTTTTTTTTAATGGGCCTTTGTTGTGGGTAATATAATGATTCCCATCCTTTTGGTATTAGTGGTGGCTAAATTTTGCAGATGCCTGTGAGGCAACCAGCAGAGATTCTGACCGTGCAAATGTTACAGTCCAAACATCACTTTTTTTTAAAAAAATGCAGGATTATCCTTTTAATTTTCCACTGACATTATCCTTGCTATTCTCAAACAGGCTCAAACATGCAAACAAAAAGCATTTCAGTACAATTGTTATTTCCAAATGTCTATGAACTCATTTTTCTGTCAGTGAAACCACTTTAAATATGCCACATTAACTAGACCGGCTCCAGTCGCCCCTTTGCTTCCTCATTCAAATTTTTATTAATTGTCTTCATGCTTTTTTCCTGCATATGTACTGCATCAACATCTTAAGCACGCTCACCACAAGGCAAGTTATTGTTTGAGAATATCACGAGTTTCCTAATCAGGAAAATTTGTAGCATGAAGCAAAAGAGACTCACTTAAAAGCATTATCTTTGCGTTTAAACATAATCACAGTGTGCAATAAGTCACACTATTGCAAATATCAAGGCAGAAAAGGTTTTTCACCGCACACCAGGGAGGAACCATGGGTGTGTTGCTACGAAAAGTACCAGTGAAGGCAACAGTCAGACCCACGCAGTGCAGAGGAGTCTCTCATGCTACAGGGTCGGTGGTACTCCAGGACAGTTGTCTGTGAGCTCAGGCGGTAATTACAGCCTCTCAGATGTGATTATACAGCAGCCGCGCCTTGTTGACCCCTCCCTCTGTGTTTCCCTCCATCGTTCTCCCGCTCTTTCATGCCACCTCTCTCTCTCTCAGTCACTCCTCACGTGTCCTTGGTCGGTGGGAGGGGGTCACACACCGCAGAGGACAGATTGCAGGCCACAGTCTTACCCCATTATTTCGCAGGATGTTGTTCATAGATGAGCGGGAAATGTGGAGTATCGGATTTGTTTATAACAGGGGCTCAGCTTGAGTTGTAGTTATTTTCTGCCTTGCTCGATTAACGCGGCACAACAACATGGTGGGGTGGTGCTGTGCATGCAAATATTTGTCCCTGTGTTGCAAGAAAAATTCAATATATATTTGCTCTGAATCAGGAAGTTTGTATTATTAAATAAATACACTGTTTTCACTCCCACAGGAGGTACATTTGTTTTCACATCTTGCATGTTAGTGTTGCACATGAAAAACATAAACACACACTATATATGGTGCACAGAGTCAAAGTGCTCTCACCCTGATGAGAGGGACTGCAAGAGATAGTAGGATGTTGAATATGGATGACAGATGAGACACAGTGTGAAGGCGAATCTCACTTAAGACTTGATGTACGTTTGTTTGTTTGTCCATGTTCCCTCTGCCATATAGATGTCAAGCCCTCCAACATCCTGGTCAACTCTCGCGGTGAGATCAAGCTGTGCGACTTTGGAGTGAGCGGCCAGCTCATAGATTCCATGGCCAACTCCTTTGTTGGAACACGCTCCTACATGTCGGTGAGTCAGCTCTGCACGCCTGCGCCCCCACCCCTTTTCCTCTGGCCCTATCCCCACTTTCCTTCTCCTCTTTTCTCACATTGCTCTTGTTCACTCGCCCCGCCCTCTGCCTTCCCTTCCTCTGGCCCTCCCTCACTCCCCTGCCAAGAACCGAGGGCTGTGCCCAGAAAAGGGTTCTTTGGCAAAGAGCGAGGCAACTGTGCTCGATCTTTCTCGTCCTCCTTTCCCCCCGCTCTTAGACACCTGGTGGGAGCAGTGTCGAAAGCCGCTCGTCCGTCCCATCCTGTTCCCGTCCCTCGACCGCAAAACACCAGCGGACTAAAGACACGTACCTTTTCATCATAATTCCCAACACACACACCTGCCCTTGCTCACCCTTCTAACTAAAACTGTCCAAAGCTACTCTTCACTTCCTGCCAAACCCTCCCATCATCTGTCCTCTTGCCCTCACCACACCCCAACTCTCCTTGCCATAACACCCCCCTCCTCTTCTTCTCCTCCATTTCCTGTGCCTTCCCCACCCAGCCCACGGCCCAACCCTCTCTCCTGCCTAGCATCTTGGCTCTACCTGCTCCCTCTGACGTAGATCGTGTGTTTCTCAACAGCCGGAGAGACTGCAGGGCACTCACTACTCTGTTCAGTCTGACGTATGGAGCATGGGTCTGTCCCTGGTGGAGCTGGCGATTGGCCGCTACCCCATCCCCCCACCAGACGCCAAAGAGCTGGAGGCCATCTTCGGACGGGCCGTTATGGACGGGGCCGAGGGAGAGCCTCATACCAACATGCAGAGGTCCAGACCACCAGGCAGGCCTGTGAGCGGTAAGAAACACAATAATGTCTATAAGCACATAGTTGTAGATTTTGCATATAGTGATGTGACTGTAGATAAGATAAAACTTTTAAATGCTAAAAAACCTGCCTAAGATATTTGAAGTAAAACATTCTGATGGGGTCCACGTTATTATGCCTTCTTCACAGGACATGGGATGGACAGTCGACCTGCCATGGCTATCTTTGAACTCCTGGACTACATTGTGAATGAGGTCTGAGAGTGCAGATATGCATATTGTCTTAAACACACACACACATTTCTATCATTCGACACACAAGCGCACAGTGTACTTCTGCATGAAATGTTCTGGTTTTGATCTTATGATTCTTGTTTCCTCCTCAGCCGCCCCCTAAACTACCACTTGGGGTCTTCACCAATGACTTCCAGGACTTTGTGACAAAATGGTGAGCATGAACAACATTGTTAGTGCAAGCTACCAAACAAAAGCACAAAAGCATGCCACTTGCCTGCTTTTAAACAACGTTTCATGAGAAGCAGAAAATGTGGAATACTGAGAGCTTAATTTCATGTGACATAAAGACAGCAATTGGTGTTGACTGAAATAAGTACCTTGTGAGAGCAGAGAAATTGATCCTTCATTGACAGAAATACGTCCACAGCTTTTCATGTCATTAATCATTCTTCTGTTGCAGTCTGATCAAAAACCCAGCGGAGAGAGCAGATCTGAAGATGCTGATGGTGGGTACCACTTACAGTTTGCCTCCTGAGATGTTCCCTCTCATGTTAATGATGCAAGCAGCACAAATGATGATCACTCTTTTTGCTTTTCTTTCAGAGTCACACGTTCATCAAACGATCAGAAGTGGAGGAAGTGGACTTTGCCGGCTGGTTGTGCAAGACCATGAACCTCAACCAGCCCAGCACTCCCACCCGCGGCACTGAGTGAACAGGCCCCCGCTGCCCTGACCACACCTGGGTCTTGCTTCGCATACACATGCATACATATACTGCACATACACGCACACAAGCCATCACTCACATTGGCACTTTTTTTCATCTTGCTCTTGGGTAAAACGGTTTTGGCCTCCCCCTCATTTATTTCTTCACCAGCAGCAGGGCCCGTTGAGTCTTTGTACTGTAAGACCACAGCTTCACTATGCCAGTGTCGAGAGTAGCTCACAGCTCACTTTTCCACACTGCCACAGAGGATGTAAAGCACCGAAGGGCTGCCAGTGTGTCTGCTGAGTCTGCATTGATTGACTAAACTTCTTTTGTATTGTTGAATATTCTGTATTAATCTTTTCTATGGCAACAGTTGATGGCATGTGGTGACTGTATTTTAATAAATGATCTGCTGAAGAGATTTCCAGACAGAGAAATTCCAACCTCCTATATATGTTCAATTGGTTTTATTGAAGGTGAAATCAGCGATTTTGATTTAATAGCCCTTTGTCAAACTTATTCACGTTAAAAGGTTCTCTGCAAAGACCTTTACCTCCATAATGATATTCAAATTTGTAAGTAGAGAGTGCAGGACAAATGAGAGTATAAAGACGGTGATTTTCACTTTTTGGTTTTAGAGTGATCACTCTAAAGATCACTTTGTGAACAAAGTCACGAACCAAAGAGGATACTGATGACTAGTTTTTCAATGCCTGATCAGTTTTTTTGTATGCACATTCATGAACAGTATATCAATGTACCTTTTGAATGTTTTTTTTTTTCTTTTTTTTAATGATCCAGACTCTTGATTGTGTTGCCATTGTTTCCTCAACATTTCAAATCACATCCCACACTGTGTCTCACCTGGGAGGAGGCATATGCTGTGGAGGCCTGATATATGCCAGAATGTCTTTATTGACATTAAGAAAACAACGATCAAAAATGTATTCATGGGATGTTATAGCATGGTTTATTATCTTTCTAATAGTGTATATGTATTTTATTTCCCAAGATCATGATGGGGATGATTTGTTGGTGTTTTTATCAGAAGCCTGAATCTCTGCAACGTCCATATGAAATTTCAATCACATTGAATAATTTAACTTTATTTTCTTTGTTGTTGTTCTGTATCTTCCCCTGAGGTGTATTTGGTTATGTTTTCACTGTACTGCTACGTGTGGCCCTCCAAGTTTTCTCTTGGGACACAAACAGCCTAGAGGCGTGCTTTTGGAAAAGACTTGGGTTGAAATACGATTGGAAACCTTTTCATGTGATTTAACCCAATTAATTGTGGTACAAACCGACTTTGTGTGGGACTTCAGACTCTTCAGGTAGTACAAGGGATTGACTGAACATTTTTAACCCAGGTCAGTGTTGGTCACATGGTGGTGGTGTTACTTGCTAGCCTGCCGTCTTGCTAGAGCTCTTGTATTCTCTCTGCTTATGGCTGCCCTTTCTTATTCCCCCAACAATGTGCATTCATTCATAGCAAAATGAATGCATTGTCACTTGTATGTGTACAAAGCTATATACAAAAATTACAGGAGTAATATTTTGCAGTCTTAATATACAAATTTTCAATTTATGTAAATGACATGGGAGAAGAGTCATTTTATTATAATATAAAAAATGTGTTGGATATGGTTATAATGTATAAAAAGATTAAAATAAAACTTATTTGTGAATGTACTGTAGTTTGTTATTCATTGATAACTGAGATTCACTCTATCCTAACACATCTATGTATCCTACAGATGGACTGGAAGTACAGACTTGTTATAATTATTAAACCAGACTAGTACATGAGGTCATGCCCTTTTTTACAAACCAATATTAACCATACAAACAACATCAGTAAAGTTCATAACACACTGATGTGGTTATCAGAGATGGAGCTACAAATGAGAACACTAAGGCTTTCGTATTTTTACAGGAAATTTCAGGCTTTTACCAGGTGGAGAATTTACGTTCCTCTAAATGTGGTATTTTGCAGGATGCTTCCAGTTTACTTTTGGATCCGTTTGGCAAAATAAACAAAAGCAAAACCTTTGTAGCCAGCACAGTGAATACGAAAAAAGGCTTTAACAACATTTAGATTATACAGAATTTTTTACAGATTATATATGTACATGATCCCCCTAAATGTTAGGAGGAGGTTCTCGTTTCTGATTGGCTGGCAGGTGTCAGTTAAACTCACGTCAGCGTGGCATTGGTGTAGGTAACCATGGCAACAACACCTGTGCTTAATTGTTTAGAATCGTTAAAATTAGATAAAATTGCCACCCTCTGTTTGATATATGGACGACGAGTTAAGCGCAGATTTTGAAATGGTGAGTTGCTATTTTAAATTATTATGTTAATTTAATATGTAAATATATATATTATTAGTTTGTATTTTTCTGTGCATTGCCATTCAGAATTGAGCGAGGGTATGGAAAAGTTTAGCTTGTGAGCAGTGAGAAGTAACTAAGCACATTTACTCAAATAGTGTACTTTTTTTGTTACAGTTTTGAGGTACTTCTATTTTGTACAAGTATTTCCATGTTATTCATACTTTTAGTCATACTTAATACGTTTTGCTCCACTACATTTATCAACAACAGTAATTAGCTACTAATTACTTTACAGACTGGATTTAACATATATGCTGTAATTTAGAGAAACTTAGACATTAATTCATCACTAATTATTCTCCAGGGATATGGGAGATATTAATCTGAAATGAGCCATTCTAGATAAAGAGGACTTTTACTTTTGATACTTATGTGTTGGTGCTAATAATATATGTACTTTTGCTTAAGTAAGAATTTGAATGCAGAACTTGTATCAGAGTATTTCTACACAGTGGTATTGCTATCTTTACTTAAGTAAAAGACCTTTCACCACTGTAGTTATGTTATTACTGGTTAATGAAGTAATAAAACTTTATTAAACTTAACTTAACAAGTTACAAAGAATATTATAAAAAGGCAGACACAACTCTATAGGTCTTTAGTCCAACTTTGAGGTAACCTTAAACTCAATATGAACTATTTTATCAATTAAAAACGGAATCATATTCTATTTTCTGTTAATGTTTGTTAACTTTCCCCACTGACCTCAGGACTTGTGTAGGCGTAGGCAGCAGCGGGCACAGTTTCACATATAAAGTTATTAACTTTAAATGTTTCAGCCTTTGTTTGTAGGTCCAGTGGCAATTTGTATGCGGGGGATTCTTCTTTGCTGCCTCCTCTTTTTTTGGCTGGATTTAATCAAAACCATCATTCAGACTGTAATGACAAACACAGATTTGATGTGGGGTGTCTGGAGCTGGAGAAGGCCAGTTTATATTGGACCGAACGGCGACATTGCCATAAAAATGTCTGACATCATCTCAGACTGCCCTGGGCTGAGAACAGCTAATTTTGACTGTGGGTAATCAGGGCAAAACTGAATAGAAGGCAACTTGCACAAATATTATGTATTTATGTGAAAGAGTATATCCTGCTGCTTTCATTTCACCTTGGCTGCAACTTATCCACCTGCATCCTCTTCACTTAGCATCGCAAATTATAGCAAGTGAAGACACCAAATGTCGAAGTACTGCAATTCATGTGCGTGTCTGAAGTTTGATAGCTTCAACTGCCCTGTGCTTATACAGAGACAGAGCTGAATAGTGCCCTCTAGGCAGGGGGTGTGTCACTACCGCTCCCTGCCAAATAGCCCCTTTATTCCCCTGCATGGTGATCTGTGCAGCCCTAAGCCAGTATCAAGTCCTGCTGCACTGTGGGACATGGCTCCTGTGAGACTGGAGCCAAAACGCAACTGTTTACAGAACAGTGAAAAGTACGTCCTCTCGAGAATGAGTGTAAAAAAAAACCCCAAAAACTTAAAAGTGCTTCCAGAGGTGTGTTAGGATGGTTTATGGTGCAGCAGAATCATCTTGTGCTCCTCCATCCCACTCCGTGGCACAATGGCTGGCTTGCACTCACTGAGGGGGCGTGCGGGTGGGTGGCTGGAAGTGGCGCAACATCAAGTGCAATAGCTGTAAATTTACACATAGGAACTTGCCGTACCCCACCGTGGACAAGACACTTTTCGACTTAGTAATGTCTCCTCCAGTGCCTCACCTGTTGGAGCTTGGCGGGTATTATGTACAGACACTGGGCCAAGTCAGAATGTATCGAGGGGGTTGCTGGCAGCCCCTACTGTATGTGCCGGAATGTGCCAAGGCTTGCTTTTGGGGTGGGACACCATGACCTCAGGCAATAGGATGGGTGGGTGCGACTCGACTCTCATAGAAAAAGGAAAGCAGTAGTGAGAGATGAGGCGGGCGAGAATTGACAAGAGTTACATTTACCCTGAGTGGGCACAGAGGGGAAACATGGGCTGACGTTCGCTGCGAAAGCACAGAGTGGGCAGGCATGAGTTAATGATTTGTGTCATCTCTGATTGAGCTTATGACTCTGACAACTGTCCACTTTTGAGCGCAAAGAAATTTCCACTTTACTTCTGCCTCGCCGAGGGAGGAGGGAGAGGAGACGGAGGGGGAATGCTGTTTCTTTAAGAGAGAGGGAGAGAGAGTGAGTGAGAGAGAGAGAGAGAGAAAGGGAGGGACCTCTTTGCCCTCCAGAAACCAGGAAGGGAATTGAGTTGATCTGCTGCTGCTTGGTTAGCGCATACGGGGCTTTAAGCTGCACAACAGTGAGAGGGAGAGGAGGAGAGGAGAGGGCTGAGCTAACCCACAACAAGCTTCACCACGGCCATCGCAGGTGAGCTAAAGGCACCCTGCCATCCCCTCGCTGTCTGCCCTGGGCCCTGTCGACCAGAGGGGAGCAGGGCAGAGGAGGAGAGGAGAGAGGGAGGAATGAGGGAGGGGGACAGAAAGGAGAGCAGGGTGGGGGGGTTGGCCGGAGAGGAGAGGTGGGTCGCAGCAGTAGTCCCTAGTCAAGGTTCCTCTTTTTTTTAATCCTCCTAAAGTACTTCCTCTGCACTGCTATTTACCTCTGGGGAATCTTGAGATAAAGTTTATAGGATGTGTTCAAGGCATTAACTTTTCAGGCAGGTGGAAGCACTTAGAGAAGGAGGAGGAGGAGGAGGGGGGGGGTGGTGGTGGTGGAGGGGGGCGGGGGGGCTCTTGAGAGAGGGTGGGGGGTACTGAACGAGGGGAAGGAGGAACCAAAAATAATTCTGTTGGACAGGGTATAAGCAATAGCAACAACTTTTTCGGGACAGCGCCGATTGAAATGTTCAGTGTGGGGCAAGTTGTGTGCTGCGTGCGCAGGGCATGTTGTGGTGGCATTAGACTGTTTGGAATAGGAATAAGTCATAATTTAGGTCAGGAGTTTTAAGTGTGTCTGAAATGTCACTAGAGTGTGAGCTGGTGAAGGAATCCACCTCTGATGTTTGGTCAGTGCTCTGACAGTTGAGGCTGAAATGATTTTTTTTTTTTTAAATTTCATGCGAAGCTCGGCCCTGTTTGATGGCTGGTCTGTACTTTAATACCTGGCAGCCTGCTAGCAACATACTGTAGTGTATAATTCAACCCTGAGTGCTTACGTTAGAGCAGGCTTGGAGATAGTGGGGGTGGTGAGGGCAGAGAGAGTTGGGACGCGTAGTCCACAGCAGGGGCTGTAATACAGGTCGAAAGGGGCTTTAGAACTCTATATCCCAGAGTGCCTTGCCCTTGGCCATCCAGGAAAGGGAACAGCCGCCAGCCTATCCTGACAAGGAGGTGTGGTGAGTGAGCAGCTGTCAGGCCAATGAGAGCAGGGGATGCGGAGCTGAGTTGTGGGCTGAAAACAGAGGGGGGTGGGGTGGTGGTGGTGGTGGTTGGGGGGGGGTAGGTATCTGTTTGTGTGGGATCAGGCAAGGGCTTGCCTGTATGACTAGGGCCACTCGCAAGTTTCCTGTCTGGTAAAGCTCTAGCCCTGCCCAGAGACGGAGGCAGCAGAGCTGGCCGGCAGGCAGGGGAGGCAGATAGGGCCCGGGAAACATTTTCTGCCTATTTGGTAAGCACTCCAAAGACATCCACACACACGCGTACACACACACACAGTGTCTTTAGACTGTGACTGAGAGGAGAAGAGAGGCGAGTAGAGGAAATAAATACCATAGCGTGTTGTGTGAGAAGGAGAGTGAGAGAGATGGGGCGATGGGGGAGTTCAGAGTTCTTGACCCACTTGCAGATAAAGGAGAGGATGGCAAATAGGTCAGTTCTGAGTGCAAGGTGCTGCATCAAATGCCGCTCTGAAATAGTTTGTCATAAAGTTTTCATTCACATCAGGCTAACTTTTTAAAGTATGGGCATGTAAGCTCATTGAGCATCAGTGTCGTTCTCATTCTTCAAAGGCACAATATTCTTTTAATGTTTTCATCTACCGCTGTGATTAAATGGCACTGCTGCTATTATTAGTGGAGTGTAAAGATGAAGACAGTTGCACATCCTGTGCTGCCTCTTCTTGGGGTGTTAAGTCATTCCACAAAAACCACTGCATCAAATGTTTGCTAGACTGTGACAGAGCGACCATGTCGATAGCTGACAGAGCACAGGTGTGTTGTTGAGTCATAGTTTATTTGAGAAAACTCAGTAAGTGACATCCCTTCTTGCTGAAAGGGAGAATATGTGACACATCTTGACAAGTGGATATCACAGATGGAGTAAGCTGCCAGTCCATGCAATTTTAAGGTAAACTTGAGCTCTGGTAACTTTTTGCACGCTGCTGAAGAACTTGTGTGCTTGCTGATTGAGATCAGTTTGTCAAATACTCACTGTGGTCGTTTTCTCCCTCTACCAGTCCACTCAGCCCCCTGCCTCACCAGCATCATGTTAAAAGCAGATTCTAATCTTGCCTCTGTCATGTCCTGCTTGCTTGTGGCCCGTGGTTTAAAGACTTCACAGGAACCCTGACTGCCTTGCTCGATAACCAGATGCATATTTTTTTGGCTTTGCATACTTGTTGAACCCGTTTTTTTTTTTTTAAACGTGTGGGCACGGAGAGGGTACAAGAAGAGTACATGAGTACACAGTACATGAAGACGCCCAAGCGCTGGGAAAGTGTTTGGAATGCTTTTAAAGGAGGCGGCAGCAGACAAGTCTGAGGACATTTTTTTTATTCAGGATATGTCAAAAATATTAGTTGAAGTATTGGTTACAGTAAATTTTGTCCTGATGCGACCCTCTATGTCACTTCCAAGCTCGCACTATAGGGGAGAAGCAGAGTTAGTTTAAGTAAATTCCATCAAGAGGTTAAACTAGGACGCCATATGTGTTTGTGTGTGTGAGTGTGTGCTTGTGCATGCGTGTGCGTCTGTGTTACCAACAATAGACTCCAGGGGAATTGCAGGGGACTTCAGTGGCTGTGGGCAGGTCCAAGACACCACCCATCAATTTGGCGGTGAGGCTGAATACAGTTTGATATTCCTGTATGTTTGTGCCTACACCACTATGGCCTGAAACTAGCAGGTTCAGACAGACTGAGAAGACAGGTTGCGTGATGTCGCCGTGGCAGTTTGAGGCTTTATTTTAGAGTGAAATGTTGGCTGTATACAATGCACTACATGTAACGGTCATTATGTTAGTTCAAAGTTTTGTTTATGCGGTCAAATGATGTACTGTGGCCCATATTGTGGAATCAAAACTTCAGTTTTTTGTACCAAACTATCATGTCTGTGTTTCTGTATGTCTCTATATATGTAAGTTAAAATATTATTCTACAGTTTGGATACTTTCATCTGCTTCTTCCTTGGTGAATGCAGCTTCACTTCCCCCTAATGTTTGGTTCCCCTGGTCAGCTGCTCAGTATACCACAGCTTCCAGCCTGGCTAGGCAGATAGACAGACCCCTCTCTGTTGTTTTTCTGTTGTTGTGCTCAAGTCCAGGGGGAGTAAAGGGGCTTCTTCTGTTCTCTTCTGGGACATTTATTATGGAGAGGCCAACACAACCTGATCAAATTAGAGTGGGAGAGGAAGAGGCTAGGATGTTTTTCAGGGTGGGGGTAATACTAGATTTGAAATCACACTTTCGGCGTTAGATGATGTCTTTTGGTCATCTGTTAATTGCCTCTACATTTTCGATATCCTGTAAAAGAAAACACGAGTTAGTTGAAAACAGTAGGAAGGCTTGTGTCAGCGATATAATGCATTACAATTCAGCAATATACCAGAACCTCCTTTTTTAATTAAGCAGAAAGGCCAACTAATCAGGAAGGGGATATGTGACCAATCTGACACCATCTGCATGTTCCTTTAGTGAATTGCTTTGGGATGAAACGAAAGAGAAGATTGGGTGGGTTGCATCAAAGGACAACGAGACACAGGAGGGTGGGTGGGTCTGCTCTGCTTTGCCTCCTCAGCAGTAGAAAGGGGAAGTGGGTGATGTGGTGGGCAATGTGCAGTGCAGAGTCTGAGACAGAGATGGAGCAATGATGAGATGAGAGCGACAGATGAGAGGAAGAGAGAAAGAGAAAGAGAGAGGGTCAGACAGTAGGGACAGAGAGAGCGAGCTAGCAGAGAGCTGGTCATCTGATAACAGAGCGGGTTCTGTTACACGCCTGCCACAGACTCACAGGAAGTCCTCTTTCCCTGTTGAGCTGCGCATGCACAGAGCAGCGCGGCCAGGGCACGTTGGGCCCACAGACTGACCAACTGGCCAGTATGAGTTCTGCTGGACGTTCGCTGCGTTGCGGGTGTAGTGCTGTTTCTGAAACCATGTGTGAGATTTTGTTACACTTCCTGGTTGGCAGCATGGCAGCGTCAGAGCATGTTACTCAAGCTAAAAGGAACTCAGACCGTGGATGTGGTTTTATTACACTGCAGCTTGTGAAAGGCTACTGTCCCAAGACGTGCTATAAGACTCATGACTTTACCCTGAAACATCCACCAAAAGATGGCATTTTAACAGTTGTTAAGAGTCCCATGGAGACTGCCCATGTACGAGGTCCAGAAGTTTGTGCTGTGCTCCTTGAACTGCTTCATTTACATATGGAGGAGTAAATGTGAAAGTATGATAACATAATGTAATCTAACACCATAAACTACAGGCTCAAGAATTACAGTTGAATTAAATCACCATCTTTCTGTTATTGTGTCAAAAACAGACAAAAAATTTAAGTTTTACAAAAGTAGTAATTCACAGTTGTTGCACTGGATTGAATTACAGTGTGGTTTTTTATTTTTCTGGGCACCCTTTGACTGATACAAACAAGCAAGAAAACAAAATACGGACAAATTTAGAACCGTGTGAGAGCTAGTCAGCAGCAGCTACAGATTTTATTTTTCCGGTTACTTTGCTATCTGGTAGCACAAAACACTGATCATTATGCGAATACCATAAAACCCCCTACTGATGTCCTCACATTAAACTTTGCCCAACTTGTGGGTGGTTACCTTTCCTCTTATTGAAGAAGGTTACACCAGGTAACTGAATGAGATCTCTTGAGTTTATCATTGACATCTGAGCCGGATTCCTACGCCGTCATTCGCTCAGGAGTTATGAGTGAGCCTGTGAGTTTAACGCCCTGCCTCGCCCACTACCTTTTCACTGGCTTTGTGTCTGTGTTTTGGCAGTTCTTCCTGGTTAGTTTCTAGTAGAAGCTGCCAGGGCAAGACCAGCCCTTGCAACTTCAGTTTTATCAGTTACTTGCCCTTTTCCTGCTTTCCTTCTAATGTGACCAATCAGGTTTCCTTCCACACTGGTAGCAGTGAGTCACTTGGCTGTGGCACTTACTCAAAATCCACTTTTCCTAGGAACTGCCACCCCCTCCCCATTCCGATTATCTTGCATTATCTTGATCCGACCTTGAACCCTCCTGACCTGAGTGAAGTGATTCCCTTGCAGCAGGGAGGGCTAGGCACAGTTTATGCCATGGAGACCAGTTGAGACAGTCTGTGAAATGAGGGCAGGGGAGGGAAGAGAAGCAATGAAGAAAGGGTCAGGGTAGCACAGACAAAAGCAAAAAGCCAACCAAATTCCTCGACTTGTACTTTTAATATCTTAATATGTCTCTGTTGCACTCTAATCTTAACACAAACACATGTGGTGGTTGAAATATATGAGTTATTCTGACAGCAAGTGAGCCGCTGAATGCACAAAGTGTTCACCTGAAGAAAATTGGGAGTAAGCTGATAGAATTGTTCTCTTGTAAAAGCAATAAGCTAATAACACTTCACAAGGTGTTTGTTATAAAATTAACAACTGCTCTGTATTTCAGTACTAAAA
>JAOXYL010000105.1:17947702-17999548 GCA_028564955.1 Terapon puta
TGTGTGTGTGTGTGTGTGTGTGTGTGTGTGTGTGTGTGTGTGTGTGTTTTATCTCTTCTCAGGTCAGCGTCTTTACCCCATAAAGCCGCAACCCAGGGTCAGCTGTGAATGTATGGGGGATAATGCTTGCAGCAAAGCCCGGTGTAGTGCAGGTGCTGTGTTTCTGTGTTTGAGACACACATACACGCAGAGATGGCTGGGGTCTGGATGGGCTCACAGAGATCTATTTCCACCTGTGAAGGACGTGACCGGTAGCCATGCGGTTGCCCTTTCTCTTGCTCGTTCTTCCATCTTCCATCTCACTCTGCTCTCTTTTTTTCTGCCTCTCTCCCTCCTGTTTCACCTCTCTTCGTCTTTGCCCTCGTCTCCCTCCCCTCACCCAGCATATTTAGATGAGGGGTTGGATAATAAAATTTGCTCATGCCATGTCTGACAGTTCGTTTTCATCAGAGCTTTGTGAAAGACATTGGCAGTGTTTGCAGGGGTTTTGTGGTCAGCTGCCTATCAAAATGGAATTGAGTTAAGGGAGGTATAGTAATGATCAAGAAACTGTGGCGCCGTTTTACATTTTAACTTTAATCAAACAAAACAGCACTCCAAAATATGACCTGCACTATTTGATTGTACAAACTTTTATTTGAAGCCCTCTTTATCATAGTGTTTCGCCTGAATTAAAACAATTATTGACCCATTTAAACGATCATGATACTATCTGTTCACTCCTGCCTGTCTCTCCAGAGAGGTCTTTTTATAAAAGCTTTACCTTTCTCTGACCTGTGGGCAGACCTCAAGGTGTAGAGACATACAGGCGTTGTTTGTCACAGAGAGGAACAGAGCATAACAGAAACGAGAAAAGGAGAAAGGGCAGGTGAACACAGGTGAACGGGTAGGAGGAGAGGCAGCCAGGTTAGGCAGGTTTGGTAGTGGGGTGTAGCGTACAGACATACCAGGAGGGCTGATCTGAAGGAATGTCATTTGTATGCTTCGCTCTTGTAAAGAGCAACACATACAACACATCCTCCGGCCTCACCCCCTGCTGGGTCTCCCTGGCAGATGGAGGAGAGGGGGAGGTGGAGCGGGGGGATTGGGCGGGGGTGTGGATGCCCTATATGTGTGTTTATGCGTGTGTGTAGTTTGTGCGTTATCGATGCCTCTGTGATGTTACAGTGTTCGGTTGTGTGAGTATGTTAATAGAGAAATCGAGGATGGCTTGTTCTGCTGAAACCCCCCTCTCCACCCGCCCCCCACCGCTCAGGCTTCAGTCGATCATTTTAATCTCCCCCCACACGTGAGCGAGGGGACAGCCTTTCCTGAAACTTGGCACACAGTACAGGGTGGGGTAACCAGCTCAGACCGGATTGACAACCTCCCTTTTTAATACTGTTCCCTCGCAGCTTGTTGCGTGTCCTCTTCCTCCTCCTGTAGAGTTTTTCCACAGGGTCTGCTCTGACAGCCCCCCTCGTCCCCTGCCCTCCCTCCCCGCTTTTCCTCCACCTCCCTCGCTCCCCTCCCAAGCTCTCGACTGACACAGAGTGCACAAGCTGCACAGCCCAGCTCCCAGCGTGCACCCTGATCCCCACTGCCCTCTGCCTATCTGTCCTCCACGACCTCTTACTTTGTTTCTTCCACGAGTGCATGCACACACTCGTAGATGTAGGCGTGTTTATAGGGAAGCAGGCACCCAGCCACCTGCATACAGTACATATACATCTTTACTTAGTCATTCCCCCATGCTGGCAAAAATGCCTGGCTTAGCTGTATTCAAAATACTTATGAGCCCTTATTCCATCAGTGCCAACAGAACCTAATTTATCATAGATTGTCGCGCTTGTGCTGCTGTATGCTTTTATAGTAAATCTGTAAATACACCTGTTGTACCCATAGGGTTGGTTTAACATCAACCTTAATCAGGTGTGATCTGCATTGTGGTAAGGCTTCTTAATTTTCTTCCATTTTCCTGGGACTCTCTTTCAAGGCTCTTGAGTCTATTGGCAAAGAGTAAAATGTTTGAATTGGCTGTTTTTGCTTCCAGATGTTTTTGTGGTTTTAGGTAGTTATAACCAAAGATAATATTTACAGTGATTAATGCATGTGGCAAACGTGTTAGTATTAGTCTTTGTATATAATGATTGACAATGGTACGTTATATTACATAATAAAAAATAATTCATTCATCATTATGAATCCAGCTCATGTGTATTGTAGTGTTACGTTGTGATTGCAGTCTATAATAGTTTGCAAGATGTCATGATTTTTAAGATATTTTATTTGGACATGTCAAATAATTCTGCAGTCTGTTGTATATTGGAGTTGTTCCATCTCATTTTAAAAGTTCATATATCAAAATGTTGATTAGCAAACCTGTTTTAAAGCTGAACTTCGCTTATTGCCACCCAACCTGATATGACTTAGAGATTTTGCTGAGATACGTCAGATTCCGAGTCGGCATGTGTTTATTTTGATTTTGCTCACTGCTTGTATGTTATGAACTGTGCACTAATCCCTTGTGCTTTCAATTTCAACTGTTTCCTCCATGAGGTTTTGTGTGCATGGGCTTATGATTGAAGCATTCTGAGGCATATTGCTGACTGTGGTGAATCAATCAATATTTCTTTCTTTTTTCATCCACATAAAGAATGTAATGAACTGATCTATTATTTTCCCCTCTGTCTTTCCTTTTAATCCTGTCCCTCTATCAAACTCTTCTGCCCCTCAGACAGGCAGACGGACAGACGGCAGGACGGATACACGGGTGGGGGCTGTGCTAGGCGGCTCGGCGGCAGGCTGGTGGAAGATGTCGTCAGGAGCCGGTGGGAGGGGCGGAAGGCGGCTCAGAGGGACAGCAAGCAGCGGTGGTGGAGGAGGGAGAGGAGGGGCGGGAGAAGCTGAGGAAGGGCCCGTGGGGATCCCATTCCCCGAGCACAGTGCAGACATCCTTGGCAGCCTGAACAAGCAGCGGCTGAGCGGCCTACTGTGTGACGTGCTCCTGGTTACCCAGGACCGGGAATTCCCAGCTCACCGTTCCGTCCTGGCGTCCTGCAGCTCCTACTTCCACAAGCTCTTTACTTCAGGGGCCGCTGCTGACCAACAGAACATCTACAACATCGACTTTGTGGCCGCGGAAGCTCTGGGAGCATTGCTGGACTTTGCCTACACAGCCACATTGACAGTCAGTCACAGCAGTGTGGCTGACATCCTTGCCGCTGCACGCCTCCTGGAAATCCCACCTGTCCAGGACGTCTGTACACACCTGCTGGACACCAAAGTGCTCTCCCCGCCGGTACAAGACCATTATAAAACTAGAAGTGATGTTTTAAAGATGAATTTAAGCTTTGAGATGAGATGAGATTTGATCTACAATCCATTGTAAGTGTTGAATGAATTTATAGTAAAGCACTAGAAATCTATGATGCAGTAGAGTTCATACTGAGCAAATGTGTACATGTGAATTAGGTGTCTGGTCATTATACCATCCCCTTCATTAAATAGGCAGCATAGTCAAGCTTACATCATGGCCTTTATCAGTCTCTCTCACTATGCCAAACACACGCCCACAGCCTTGGGGTTAGTTCAACACTTACTCATTCTGAGCCAATCCTGTGTGTAGAAGGACAGCATGCTCTTTCGCAGACTACAGACACAGCATATCACAGCTACACTTTAACACGATCAAGTGTAGCTGTGATATGCTGTGTCTGAATACATAATGCTCCGCATCATGTGATCATCATCACAGCTAAGCTTTGCTGTGATGATCACATCATTCAGGGCATGTCACAAGCATTCATGGGCCCCTGGTTTGTGGCAAACACAAGTTTCTTCTCTTCCCATCTCATACAGACTTCAGTAATAACACTTTTTAAAAAATGCCAAATATACCAAAATGTATATGGTGTACTTTATTTCTGGATACTCCTGAATCATCTGCCCTTACTGATGGGCCAGTTAGATTTAGGTCTTCCTAGTGAGCATTCACCTTGGCTTGTGTGGTTTATGGAATATGGGGGATATAATTTTTTTCAAATATTGTTATTTTTGTTTCTCATTTCCACTGCGCTGCTGGTCTTTGGTCTCTCTTTCTCCACCTTTGAATTTCTCCCTCTCTTTGTTCCCCTTCATGTTTCTTAGGCGGGCAGTGAGCGAAAAGATGAAGGTGAAGATGAAGAGGGGAAGGGCAGAGGTGGCAGGGAGCAGGGAAACCGGGTGCGCGCCCGGGAGTATCTGGAGTATTTCCAGAGAGGGGCGCACTGGAGCAGCAGCTGCAGCACGCCAGAGCTCAGGGACCTGCCCACACACCTGCACTTTAACCACGGCAATGGGGGGGCCCCCAGCAATGGGGGTCCTGCTGTTGCGGGTGAGTACTACTCCCCCTTGGCCCTCGCCTTGGCCCAAGCCACCACACAGGAGCCAGATGAAGAGGACGAGGATGAAGAGGAAGACGAAGACGGAGAGGTGGTGCAGGGCAATGGAGCAAGCCTGGGGTCATCTTACTACCCTCCATCCCAAAATGGGCACTTCTACCTCCCCTCTGAGTCTAGGCTGGGGCAAGAGACAGAGGTGGAGGATGGAGGCAGAGAGGTGATGGCGAGGGAGAGGGGTTCTGCCAGTGCCCTCTTGCAGCAGATGATGGACTCCATCGAGAAGCAGAAGGAGCGCGCAACAACTGGGGAGGAACAGGGAGATGGGGATGACCCTGACATGGAATTTTACTTGAATTATTTTAACAGCTCGCAGCATGAGGATGCAGCTTCTGCTGCTGTGACACAGGGAGTGCCGCCGCTCTGGCTATCACGGGGCAGAACAGGCCAAGAGAGAGCAGGAGGAGGAGGAGAGAGGGGGGTTGGAGATAGAAGCAGCGGGGGTGGTGGAGGAGGAGGTGGGGGGGAGAGGAAGATGCGCTCTAAGGCCTTCCAGAAATGCCCCATATGCTCCAAGGTCATTCAAGGAGCAGGCAAGCTACCCCGCCACATTCGAACACACACGGGAGAGAAACCCTATGAATGCGCCATCTGCAAAGTGCGCTTTACCAGGTAAGCCCAATTAATGAAGTGACTACCCCATGTCACATGTACTAACAGTCTTACACTTGGCACTGTAGACAAACAGCAGTGGGAAACACCACAAAGCCAAGAGCCAAGGAGTATTAGCGCTAACAAACTTAGCTTTGCATTAAGAAGCCAGTGCAGTTTGTGAATCCAAATGTTTACCTTTATCTAGACATCCCCAAACAGGTGTTTTTCATAGTTAAATGAAAGTCATATGCCATGTAGAATATTTCAGTACTGAGAGAGGGGGTCAGATGGCTATAAATGCCTCTTTTATTGTGATAGCCTTCATAGCAAAGTCCTGGAATTTTAACATAGGGGTCCTATAAAAGAAGGCTGTCCCATGGTGGTGTTATCTAGTGGAGGGCTGCTATAAAGTGCAGTGTTCTGATACAGAGGGGGATTACAGGCCCTGGATGGCACTCCATGTGCTCCAATGCAGTAATTTGAACTTTTGATCTCTGGTTATGTTGATTATTGCCCACGGCAGAGTAGTTACACCACCTCCCTCTCCCTCCCTCTCTCTCTCCCTCTCTCTTTTTGTCACTCCTTTACCTTTGTAATGAAATCTGCCATGTGCCGCTCAGAAAATGTGGCCAGTCTACAGCAAGGGACTTGAGTGCACATGCTTTCCCGGTATTTAGGAGTCCTGCCTTTTCCTTGAAATCATTCCTTTAATTAATTAATCAGTGGACTTGTGCTAGAAATAGACGCTGTAGACTAGAAATACCTAGAACCTCTTCTGGCATGGCAGGTAGGGAAGACCAATCTGAATTTGCCTTCTGGCTAAATTCGACCGGCAGTGGGAAGGGGGTATTGTAATCTTAATCCTGTTTGATCAGGGTTAAGAGTGTGCCTCGCACGGTAATAAATCACTCTGTCCTTTAAATAATTCACCTCTGTCAGTGTGCCACTTTGTTCCAAGGCTTTGGCCTGTATGTATGGGTGTGCACGCATGGGGGTGTGTTCCTCCTCACCTATGTACACGTTTCTTTGATAATGTTTATAAATGGGACACCATTTGCACTGACCTGTAGATTTGTTTGTTTGCTTATATGAGAGCTAATCCACTTACATGGCCTATGTCTGTGTGTGTGTCTGTGTGTGTGTCTGTGTGTGCATATGTGTTTGTTTGTTCAAATAGAGTTGTCTTAACTAGATGTTTAGGAGCCCTCTGCAATGGGTGTAGAATGGTTAGACGATTAAAGGGCTAGAGAGATAGTAAGGGCTAAAGGGGGGAGGGAGGAAGTCAGATGAAGGCCAAGGCAGCCTGATAAAGTTTAGTGGACAGTACATCATCTCAGTTTTAAAAAAATGTTCAAGGGTGCAATGAGGCAACATTAAATTGAGGGGAGTCAAGTCATAGTTTGATGTTGTTTGTGTTTGTTAGAGAACTTGCAAATTATGGTGATGTAAGTCTTCCATATCACCCATTTAATTTGCGTAGAAGTTACACCTTCTCTTACACAAAATGTAAGCAAATTACACCTTGAGGGGATAGAACTAAGCTACAAAACCGATGAGTTTTTACAGACTCATCTATATTTTATTACTACTCAACGCTAAATGTCAAGTTTTCAAAATGGTTTTGGAAATGTTCAGCTGCTGAGGACATTGAAGTCTTCATTTTCTATTCACAAAGCACATGCATTTCTGGGATCTATCAATTGTTATGGTGTCATTCTCAAAGACAAGTTAACAGAAATCATAAAAATGCCAACTGACACAATGAACATTGAGCTTTCTCGTCAACCACAGTTGTGCTCTTGTGTGCAATTTCACAGATAAAGATGTAAAGTTTATAGCGTCTCCTCAGTTGGCCCAACTGCCCTCACAGATTAATCCCATTGGAAGAGATCCAAAAGATGGCTGTTGAATAGGAAATAAAGCCATCCAAAGCATATTAAGATGACCACTGTAGATGTAAGAATTAATAATACATTTTGAGTTAATTATATATTTGTACATTATATTACATTGATTAGTAAGTGAGGCTGAAAAGAAAAGTTGGGGCTGGCTTTGTGCACTGAGTATATTCAAATGGGTGTGAGCTGGTTCTCTTGTGCATTTGAATTTTTTTCTTTGTCTTCTGATGTGAGCTTGTTTCTTTTTCTTCCTCCCAGACAGGACAAGCTCAAGGTTCATATGCGGAAGCATACAGGAGAGAAGCCTTACCTGTGTACGCAATGTGGAGCCGCCTTTGCTCACAACTACGACCTGAAGAACCACATGCGCGTACACACCGGCCTGCGGCCCTATCAGTGCTCAAGCTGCTTTAAGACTTTTGTGCGCTCGGATCACCTGCACCGCCACCTCAAGAAGGACGGCTGCAACGGCATCCCTTCTCGTCGAGGCCGGAAGCCTCGGGTGCGAGAGCCAGGGCTCCTTGACGCCCCCCTGGGCCTGCTGAGCCCCGGCTCCGACACAGGCAATGGGCCTCGTACCATCAGGGGACGGCGGCGCTCGGAGGCATCCTCAGCAGCAGAGATGGAGGGGGCTGCTGGAGCCCATGCACACAGTCCTCAGCTGCAGGAGTTGGCAGTGGAGGCAGGGCCCTGAGACTGCAGGGGCGACAAGGACACTGCTGGACACCATAGTCACTCTGCACTGCCTGTGAGACAGGCCAGTGAACAGAGAGGAGAAAAACACGCAAAGGCAAACTTTAAAAAAAAAAATGAAACAACTAACTATTCCTCTATAAACCAAATCAGGGTGTCACAAAAATCTAATCTTTATATTTCTTTCTCCTTTTACTTTAGGAAACGGAGTAGACATGCAAGCACTTGAGTCGGTTTATCTGTTAAAGAGCAAAGAACGCTTCAAATCATGCACCCATGACGTCCACTTTCTGGGCCATTTCTTTCTTTATAATATTAGGGGTTTTATACATTGGCATATGTGCTTAGGCAGATGTATGATAGATACAAAGAAATTCTGAGCAACTATGCAGTTGATTTAGATTTTTATTGGTTTTGTCCTCACAGCCTTCAAGCTCTAAGCAAGGTGTCTATCAAGCACCTTCTGGCTGCTGTACGGGTGAAGCGAGGACAAATCCTCCCAGTGAAAACAAGTCTTTTTCTATTCTTTTGCAGGTCTGAAATGTACAGTTACCATAGAAACAACATTGCCACAATATGGCATATGCAAGGAAAACTCACCACAATTTTGATGCAACAGTTTTTTCTCTCTAAATGTTCCAGAAAGAATCAGACAAGGGTTTGATTGAAGTGTTACTTTCTCTATAAAATGCATTTTAAGAATCTATGGTTTGTCTTATTGAAAAACAAATTGATGTTGAGTCAAATCCACTTTAATGGGGGCTCGTCAATTGCAGGACTAGGGAATATGAGGGGTGGAGGGTTTGTGTTTTTAAAGCACTACCATCGTCAATGTATCTATTGGCTTGACTACGTTGCCTCTTATCCCTCACAACCCTGCAATGTCAGCATTTCTGTTTTCCCTTTTGATTTTGTCTTAATTTTTTTTGTCGTTCCTTTTTGTTGACTGCTTCGGGTACTTGACACTTTATAATTGTATACATGTATATACAGCAGGTGGTGATATGACATTGGTCCCCTCTTAATGTTGAGGTGTACTTACCAATCGGGTTTTTCCTCTTAGGCTTGATGTCATATTTCTCACGGAGTGAAGCTTGTGGGTGAATGAAACAAACTGTATGAATGTTTGCTGAAAAAAAAACATTGAGTCACCCATTTGTCCTAAACTTAACACTTGACATGTATAGTTCCTGCCCAAAGGATGAGGAGGTCGAATGAATGAATGTGCTTAACTTTGTGCAGTTTTTCGGATTCTGTCCTTGTGTGACAAGGCGCGGGTAGCATTTAACCAACCGCAGGTTAAAGGAATGGCAGGGAGCCCGAGTGAGAGAGTGACAAAGAGTACGAAGAAGAGATAGATGAGCACCTTTTTTTTCTTTTTTTTTTTTTCTACGTTTGCACAGCTTTACTAAAGATATCCAACAGAGCGAGAGAGGTATATTTAAAGGAAGTGGGCTGGTGTTAGAGAGGGAGTGAGAGGAGGTTTATGTATCGTGCTTATTCCAATCTTTTTGCCCTAGGGACCACACAACCGTGAGGCAACCTGTATGATGAAGAGAGCAATAAATACCTGTCCAAGTTGGGAGGCCAAATAGGAGCACAGCTGCAGCTGGTTGGTGGGGGAGGGGAACAAGGGAAGGGGAGGGGGATCTCACAATGTCTGTTGCATTCCAAAAAATAATCTCCCCCAGCTCAGCCACGTTTCCAGGCAGGAGGGGATCAAATCAGGCCTTTTCTCTCCCTCTGTAGTCCTCTAATGCCCCCAAACCAGCCTGGAGGGGATATTATTATATTAGAGCCTGGTGTTACTGTGGGTAGGACGCCTGGTGCTGGCAGTTTAGTGTGCAAGTGTGTTTACATGTACGTGTGTCTGTGTACATGTGTGTGCGTGGCAGCCAGGGTCGCTCTGGCCACATCATCACTGTGTGAGTCAGCCACAGCCTGTTCAAACATGCACCCTGAGCTGCCAGCCCCAATGCACTTTCTCTGTCTGTCTCTCTCTCACACACACACACACTCGCACTCACACTCACTGGGTCCAGGTATCCTGTAGAGAGGGGGAAAACACCAGAGCTGACATATCTGTTTGAATATTGTCAGCAACTCCATACATCTGGATTTGTTTGTCTTAAAATATCCAAATTGTGTTATTCTGCTCCCAAATCCAATGTTATTCTCCAATCTAGCACATTGAGCCTTTGAGTCCAGAAGAGAGAGCGTGTGATTTAAAGCCCCCCATCCTCACCCCAGTCTGTAATTTCTGCAGTAGTGCTGTAGTTCTATCAGTCCTTTGCACCTTAATTGGAAAGATGCAGGTTATGAATGCACTTTGTTACTGAGGAGGGCACTTTTGTCAACGAAACGGGTACTTTGAAACAAACCAGTTGCAAATGAGATCAGTCCTTTTCGTCTGTCCGCGGTGGTGAAGTTCAACTCCTTCACTGGTTTTGTTCAGGTTTTGACGACAAGCTGCCAAAAAAAAAAAAAAAAAAATCAAGCTCAGATCTCTAAAAGAGACGCCGGGTGGGTTCTGATACAAATATGTTGGGTTTTGTGACTTTGAAAAAAAGACTAAATTAATCCATGTAACTGATTGCACTTGAAGTTAGCTGTTAAAAGAAATCTAGTGAGTTGTCTTTTTGTCTTAATATAAAGAAAGGGGATAGAAGGTGGAGGCCGACAAAGAAGAAAGGGCACTGTGTGTGTGTATGTCCACGCGCATTTTTTTTTTTTCATGCGTGTGCACAGGCATGTTTTGCTGGCTGGCAGGCTGGAGGGTCTCAGGACAAGCTTGGATAAACAAACTTCGTGTCTACCCCATCTGTTCACCAGCTACTCTCATAACTACACGTGTTCTCTGAGGAACCACAGTGATAATAGGTCCACGGTACCATAGAAGCAAAAAAATACCATATTGTAAAACAACTCATTGGACAGTAGCTTGTTTACTTCACGGCTCTCTTGGTGCAGATTTGCATAACTCTTCGTTTACCCTTGTTGGTCATTGTCAGGGGTTGGCTGGGTCTTAAGTTTGAGATTCTATTTTTGCTTCTGTTATGATAAAGATGGGGTTTATTAATGCACATTTTGACTCCCACAGGCAGACCAATGTAAGCTGGGTATGTTTACCAGGTTTGTGATCTTTACGTTGTGGTACTTGGTATGGACTGTGTGAACCCATTTTGTGTTAATGTGGCAGAAGTTAGACCCATGAGCCATGTTTAAAGTATGCTCCTTTGGACCTTAATATTTCCCCAAAAGTCTTATGTTGATTAACCAAAGCTTTTTGCCCTCAAACTTAGAGTAGAGATATTAAAAGTGTGTCTATAATTTATCCAGACTGGGCCTCCCTGACAACACCACACACAGATGCCCTCCTCTTGAACACATATGCAGAAAAGTGTGTGGAATCATACAGATATTTACTTGAGTTTGTTTTCTCTCTCACTCTTTGTATCCTTGTGGACAGTAGAATCAGAGGTTTAAGGATGTATAGTTCTTTTTTCTGTCTACGCATTTTTTTTCTTAAAATAACGTGTTGTGCTACAGCTGTTTTTTTTTCTAACAAATTTACATAGCTGTGCGTGTGTGTGTGTGTATGTGTGAATGAGTGCGTGTGTGTGTGGGTAGGGGTCGTGGTTTTGGGTTGCTGTGCCAGGAGGGTGGGGTAAATGGGTGCTTGGGTGGGGTTAAGGATATAAAGCCTGATAGCACTGGAAATGGTGCTTTAGCTGAGAGAGCAAAAGTTTGCACTAATGTTAAATGTCCTTGTCCTGCTTATGGGAGAAGGGCAGGAGACCTCAGAAAGGCCTGCGAGTTTCCATGAGCACAGAGCAGTGTGGTTAATACTCAATGGTCTCATAAAGAGTCCATCCAACCCCTCCATAGAAATAATCATGTACAGTATATTAAGAAATATACAGACGTCCAACAACAACAACAAATACCAAAGGAGAAAAAATGACTTGCCTTCAAGTCATTGGACATTTTAAGCTACCAGTCTAATGTTGGATTAACAGAGTTTTATTGTTAAATCTGAAGGCTCTTGAAAAGAGATTCTGGATGTAATGTTAGATGAAAACTAGAAATGGTGTGATAACAGCAAATCGTATTTGCTCTTTTATATTAAGAAATATTCCAAATATATGACATTTAAGCACTTAGAAAGTAGCAGAACCTCCAAAATCATTGGAAACGTGTGAGTTTGTCCTGATCTGATGGCTGAAATGTGCTGTGTGCAGGTGCCAGAATTGTTGAATCCAAATCTTTTGAAATTTCAGACATTCAACATTTGTCTCATGTTCAGTGACCGGATGAATAATGATATGAAATGATGATGAAAACTATTATTACTGTTAAACACTGTTTTATTTTGGTGAATTGGATGATTTCAGTTTCCTTTTGTGAAAAGGTTGAATTGAATTGTAAGGTTGTCTAGTTGAAACAGACTGGGACGTTGTGGCCTTGTCTGAGCAGCACTAAGCTCGTTCATTTTTATGTTTCCAGACAGTCGTATTGTGCAGTGTGGGGCTGAGGCTTGCTCCCACCAGGTGGACAATGCAAACATCAAGGGCCGCAGTGTGCCTTATGTGGACAGGGACTGACAACACTCACAACTTATTATTTGTATTTTATTTTTACCATAAACACTTTGTAAATTGACTCATCTAAATTGTCAAAGCTGGTTGGCTCCATAGTTGATACAAGCTTTACTTGAGTGAATTTCTGATGTCTCTGTACTAGCCACTACTTCAGAGCTGTGTCTCTGTCAGACTCTATGGATCTACAACTGGTGCGTCCCCAGCCTCAGCCCCAGACCAAGGTTACTCTGACACAGGCTACACTGAGACAGTCTCAGAACACTTGCAAGTGTTTTTCCAAATTGACCTTGAAATGTTTTTTTTTCTCCTATGCTGTTATCAAAGATTTTTGGTGAATCTATCTGAGAAGGCCATAAAACAAAGACGACCAACAGCTATGATAACAAGTATAACTGTAAATAATAAAACGAAGCAGGACAGGATGACTGTTAACGTTGAGATTCGTGGCGGCAGAAGGGGAACTATTTGCTTTGCTTCGTCATTTTCCTTGTACACCTGATTTTTTTTTGCGTGTTTTCCATCAGGCTCTTGATGCACAGCAAGCTGAGCGCAGCATATGCAGTACGGCACTATGCGCAGCGTGGCTCTGGCACTTACACAGACAGCCCTGGGTCCTTCAGAGAGGCAGGCTGCTGTCTGTTGGCTGCTCTCAGCCAAGTGGGGACAGTTTGCACTTGGAGTCTCTCTCAGTCTCCGGGGATACAAAGGTTGGCATACAGGGAGGAGGATTAAATACGGGTGGTAAGGGAAGGCTGGATGTTGTTTTCAGGGATGAAGGTAGAAAGCCCAGGTGACAGACTTACTTGCTGAGCAATGGTTCAGCGTTGGTCCTGTAAGCTGGTAGGAATTGCATGACCATGATATGATAAGAATTGTAACAAAAAGGAGGTCACCACAGATTTCACATTGGGGAACTGCAACAAAGAGAATGTTGCTGATCTCTTTTGTCTCTATGTAAGTACTACTCAGGTGGAAAATACACTGCTATGCATTGGGTTTCATTGTCTGCTAAGTTTATGGTATGTCTAATCAGCCTCCGAGTTCTCTGTCTATGCCTTTCTTGTTCATACCAATATTTAACATAACAGTTCCCAGAAAGATAAAAGCAGGAACAGTTCCCTCATTGTAAAGTGGCTGTGACCAGCCCATTTCTCCATCTAATATTGATCCATTCAATTGTTTGTTGGGGAGAAGGAAGCCACTGGAGATTCAGTCTTATTAGTCAGACTGTAACGTTTTTGAAGGGAGACGGGGTTGGAAAATCACAGGGGGGGTGCATGTTCTCTCACTTTCTTCTCCCATCGCTCTCCCTCTCTGGACTCGGAGTCTACATCTTTGCCGCGGACCGGCCTTTGATCAAAGATCACACGCCCTCAGCAGGGGGATCGACAGAGAGAAAGGAGGGAGAGGGGATCGGAGGTGTGGAGGAAGAGACAGTTTCAGTCTTCAGTCACCTAAACCAATTTAGGATACATTCCATAACGTCATACTATGATTTCCACTTTGGAGTTTTTGGCAGGTTTAAAGGATGTGAGTTGGAGACGGCGGGAAGAAACAGTCAACATTTTGCAGTCGGCTGTTTCAGTCCATCTGTCTATCCTCACTATCCCTCTTCTGTGTGACAGACAGACACGTAGACAGACAGTTCAAAAGGCCCCCAGCGTACCGCGATCCAACTGCCTTTTTTCAGCTTCTGCGATTGTAACAAAAGCACTTTTGCGAAAGGCCATCCTGAATTTTGTGTGCTTTTATTTTATGGTTATCACTATTGTTATTATTTTGTTGTTCCTGTTGATGTTTTTTTGTTTGTTTTCTCAGTGCAGATGATTATTTAAATGCAAAAAAACCCCAATATGATGAAAATGAAAAAAAGAGAAACAAACTTGAATATTTGGTATCTGGATTGAAGGCGGTCGGAGCCGCTGCCTCATCTGGACATAAACAAACACATCTCTGTTATACTACCACCGTACCTATTATTATATGCAGCTTATTGCATAGTCACACAAAGAAAGGTTGGGGGAGGTTACAGGACATATCTCCCCCTACCTGCTCTCTGCTTACTGTCTCAGATTTTGTTGGGAGAAAGGTCATTTGATCTCATTTTGGGAGACTCCATTTCTTGAAAAAGAAACCTGTATAACAGTTGCAAAGCTTTCTGAGAAGGCTAGCTGTGCTGAATGTTAAACATGCAGTGTTGTATCCACTGCAGAATCTCTTTGTCTGCAATAACGCCCTGTCTGTGTAGTTAAAGGCTGGATCTGGTATCCATATAGAGCTTAAATGATTATGAAAGACAGATGAAACGGCCAAATGACCATCACGCACTTTTGCAAATCAGTACAGAAAACGTTTTTGGCCTTAACATCCATGTCAAATCAAGATCATTGCAGTAGAATGGAAAGAGTAAAACTGATCATAATACACATTCAGTGAATCCATAGTTCGGTAAATGGTTTAACTTGGGAGAGAAAGAAATAGGCTACTATTTATAATAGATTGATTTGTAACTGTGATTATGATTTTCTGATGTACCTTTAAAGCGGCAGAATATGTCCCGATTCTCAAACCAGAACTTCAGTTGTAAATGCACACCGAGCCACATGTTACGCAGGAAACCGCTGCTGCTCTTCTCTCTGTGCGTTTAAACTTTTATCCTTGTTGCGCAACTGACCACACCCCACTCTGTGCATCACAACAAGTGCATCCCAATGGCAGAACACCTGCTGTGAAATCACTGACTGAATGGAGCGTGGCCAGAAAGTGCAACATCATATGACGCTTGAACACGCAGAGTGCAGCCGGCGTTTTCCTCCCTACATGATTCAGTGTGGATTTACTTTTTAAATAACTGCTTTCTCTTCACAAAGGTTTTTTTTTTTTTTTTTTAGTGTAGCAGTCTGTCAGTCCATATCTGTTGGAAGCTGCAGGGGGAGGGAGGGGTGGGAGTGGGGGGGTCCTAGGTGATTTTTTTGGAGAATTTGCACTTTTTGGCAATGAAAAGAAATTGTATTGTATATGAGACCACTAAATCCACACAGTCTAAACCATATAATTCCATTTTGTGTCATTTTTTTTGTTCTGTTCTTCTTTTTTTTTTAATATATCCAAAAATGTCTGGCATCTGGTTGTCTGGTTTAAAGAATATAAAATCTTTCTATTAAAAACAATGGTTGCAAAGTTTTGCGTGAATAATTTTGTCTCGTATTCTCTTTTCATCAGTAATTACAACTTCATTATTACGCAATCCTGAGACATAGCTTTATTTGGAGAGTTGATCAAAACAACAAAAGAAACTTTTACATTGTAATAACAAAAAAGCAGACATGTCTGTGTGTATATATAAATTATTAGAGGACTGCTATATGTATTGCATTATTGATATGTTCTAATATGTTTTGTGCATAAAGACTTACGGCAAGTCAGTTCTCTACACCATCCACAAGGTGGCAGTAATATCACTTACTATCATTTTAGGACACCGTGATCCTGACCAACCACATAGTACTGCCCCCCCTCCTCTCTTCCTGTCTCTGTCTCTCTTTTTTTTCCTCACTCACTCACCCTCTTTACTGACCATGACAAGACAGATCAAGTTAGTCTCTACATCTTGTCTGATACATAAACATTTGCACATATTTTAAAATCATGCATTACAAAAAAAGCATCCCCATGTGTGGTACAGATACAGTATTTTTTCACGACACCAAGAGTGCTGTAGTTAACGAGTGTGACTCCAAAGGGATATTTACCAATCGAGGCTGAGGTCTTGTTTGAGGATATATCTACTGAGGTTAGGCCACCTATAGTGTTTTTAAGTCTGATTCGTCCCAGAAGTCCAGCGGCAGGCGGCAACCATGGGCTTGTTGTCACCCTGTCTTCCTGTTTGTCTCGGTCTGTCTCCCTGAGGCGATCCTGTGGGGTGACAGAGGTCATAGAACAGCTCATTAACCCCACCCCAACAGCCCACACATTGCTGCAGTCCTCGGGCCCTTGCTGCACACACACACACACACACACACACATTTTATAATGCTCCACTAATAGCAGTTAAGTCGACTTAAGCCCACTCCGTAAGCAGTATGTTTTCAGGGATGCACCATGAGACATGTATGTGTCTTGCATGTTGAATGCAGTATAAGTGACATACTCACATTTTACTCACATTTCTTGATGAAATTTATATAGTTAACATTTTTCTTAAAATAGTACTTTTTTTCAACATTTACTATAGCATAAAATACACTGAGTAATATATTAGTGCCTGAGATGTTTTATTCAGTCATGCTGGACCTGTTGGCCAGATGTCTTGGGGCTCCAAGTCATTAATTGTTATGTTTGTAAGGTATCTGAAAACACAGTGGGATATGGTGTTATTTTCCATGTTCAGACATCATTGTTGCAGTCAAAACATATTGGTTAAGAGCAACAGCAGCACTTCAGGGGCTGGGAGATGCCTTGGAGCTGTTGTCTGGCGTCTCTAGTTATATTATTCCCTCAGTCCGTGCATGTGAACGTGCAAGCGCTCGTGTACGAGTGTGCCTGCTACTGTTTCTGTTCACATGTTTGTCTATATGCTTATGCGCAAAGGTGTGGTTTTATAATCTCACTTGCTTGTGTACATGTGCATGCACAGCAGCGTCATTAAGACTCGCGGCAAATGAGCCTCTTACTGCCCTCACAATGAACACTTGGAGACGGGCTGTAATGTGAAGGGAAACAGCGACACACACACATACACACACACACTAGCCTCATTTTCACCAGTACACACCTTTCTCCAGGGATATAAAATGCCCCTGCCTCTGCACACTGTGGGACATGAGTTTCATCCAAACTAGCTGCCGTCCTCAATAAAACCCACGTGAGCAATCTCTGCAGTATAGATTTCCAGTTTCTCTGAGGGTATATTTTGTTCAGATCAGGTGTTTAAACTGCTCAATATGACAATAATTAGGCAGCGCTGAAGACATGTGTTCTTTCTTATGTTGATAAGGGACATTGACCTTTAACCTGTGCACCCCTGTAGTCCCCCCACCACCGCAACCCACTCGTCCCATATGCCCCAAGCCAACACCCCCCCTTTCTTGCTCTGTCCAGCTCCCATCAGGAAGGATAGCGGGGGGATTGGACAGGCTTGGAGCCTCGCCTCTGGCCATCTCTCCTCCTCCCCGGAGAACAGAGGACTGAGGTGCCTTTAAACCACTGCGGCAAAAACCCTACCAAAACCCTGCAGTCATTAATATGCAAAAATGCAAATGAGTAGGTAATTAAGAGCTGGAGCTCTCTGGAGGCTCTTTGATTGCTAATGAATTCTAATCTGCAAAGAAAGGGGGGAGGGGAGGAGAGAAAGAGATGAAAGAAATAGAGAAAACAACGAAAGAGAGAAGCCTCAGCCCGAAATTTGTCATAACCATAAGTTTTCATATCGGATTTGTTTCTACCTGGAAGCTGTAATCTAAATTATTAGCTTAGTTATTTGAGACAATTACTTGATGATATGTATGCAGGAGGTGAGAATTTGGGAGAATATAAATGCAAAATGAACAGCCTCCAGAGCACATTTATATCAAGTTAGAGGATGTATTTGATGTGTTTTTTTTCTCAGTGAAAGCACATGACAAGAAGAAGAAGAAGTCACATTTCTCGCTGCAGACTTTATCAGTATCAATGGGCAGAGATCTTTTTTTAATGGACACAGTGTAGTCATTGTGCAGATATAGCTAATTAGTGGGGAACATGACAGGCAGGCAGACACTTCTGACCAGCGGCTACCAAAGAAAATAGAAGGTCAGATATCTCAACAGAGCGCTCTTTGCTGCAATAGCAGCTGTGCGTTGAAGTAAAGGAGATGTCATTTCATCACTTTTGTGAGCCATAACACATCCCCACTTCCACTCCAACTCATTCACCATGTCACTCACTCACACACACACACACACACACGTACGCACATGCACACACTGCTGTTATTGTTGTTGCAGTGCTCCCACGACACCAACAATCTCTGCTTCCCTCCCCCACACGGGCTCACATCTATCTCCCTTTCACTCCCTCTCTTCCCCCTCCTGTCCTGGGCAGCCCTGACATGCCTACTTCAATTGATTTAGAGTCAATTCAGCTCCTGATCTGATTGTTATCATGTGACTTTTCACACACCTCCCCCTCCACATATGACTACTGTATTATTTTCAGATTGGGGCAGAGATTTTTTTTTTTTTTTGGCTCAGGTAGGAACACTCCTCTCTGCACTTTCTCAGTCTGCTTGCTCTGCTCTCTGTTTTTTTTCTACATCCCTCACCTCCCCAGTCTTCATCAGCCTCCTATCTGCTCTTTTCCTCTGCTGCACAGTCTGCTGGTGGGGCTCTCAATTGTCCGGCTTTGTAAACAGGAAGCTGGTGTTCTGTTCACTGTACCTGAAGCGTGGGTGGCAGAGCAGGGGCACCCATACAACTGCACAATAATGGGAATCCAAGATGGCAGGGAGAGGTCCCATAAAATCCCCAGAGAGAACAGAGGAAGGCGGCATCCCGAAAAGCCGTCGTCAAATGAGAGCAGACAGAAGTCAAAAGGATTGTTGATTTAGTTTTTCCTTCAGTAAATAGATTGCTGATTTGCTTTGTGTTTGTCTGTCTGTGTTGGATCTAGAACTGTAGTGTTTGGGAGGATTAATGTCATGGACAATCCCTCAAACTCATTTTCTTTCTCACTGTGCAGCTCTGTGGGAATTACAGTTTCAGGATGAGGGGAGAGAGACGTTGGGTTTGCTGCTGGCGTTTGCTCCCAGTTGTGATGAAGTGAAATCTGGGTTCGTCGTGTCCCTTTGAGTTTGGCTGTTTTCGGGACTTGTCTGAATTCGAGAAGATACGCTGTCCTCACTTGTTCCAAAACAATGGCCCTGCCTCTCTCGTGTTTTCCCCAACTATGGCTGGAAGGGGATAGCGTAACCTTGTGGGTTATTGCCCTGTTTAAATCACTCACGCCGCTCTCCACGCATTTTATTGTTGTTTAACATGTTGGAAGTCAGCGCGAGTTTGGGTGTTTTCTGCCAGGCGAGCTGTAATAGGGGGGAAGAAGCTTGACGGGAGTCAGTTTATCACGAGCGCGGAGAGCACAACAGATAGATTCCCCATGTCTCCTCCCCTTCAGCACAGATAGACTCAGAGCATGGGCACTCAGCCAACACTATCAATCTATCCGCTCCTACCCCCAGCCTCTAACTCTTATTGGAGGACGGCTTCCAAAGGGGCAAGGAAGCATGAATCATAGCCCGGCTATGAGAAGCTGTTATGCCTCTAAATACACGTGTTGTGGCTCAAAATCACTCCGCTGCTTCGCCATTAATGACAGTCTCGCAAGCGCTTGTCACAGCCCTGTAACAAAGTTGTAGCATTTAGGAGGGGCTGAGGCTGTTCGGGGAGAGGGATTGTTGGTCTTGGCCTAGTTTCCTTGTCTGATCAGAAACCTGTGCACCTCTGCCCTTCCCCCACCCAAACCTAAGCCTCTACTATTACAGGCTGCGAGGGGGCTCAGTATGGAACGAGGTGAGCAGCTTGCCTCTCCGCCGAAGCTCTGTGTGCGTTATGTGTGCCGCCTATACTGTATGTTTGCGGGCTTATCGTGGCGTGTGATATAACCTGGCGATGTGGTTTGGCTTGCATGACTGGCTTCCTATGAGCAGAGCCGGATGGCGATGAGGGCAAAAGGTGCACAACGTGCGAGAGCGTTGAGGCAGGTAGAGAGCGCTAAAACCTGGACTGGTGGGAACAAAACCTTTTGATTGGAGGTGAAAGCAGCTCTAATCAAAGGGAACGTGTGTGGTATCAACTCTATGATGCGGGACTGCCCCCTTTATGTGTTCTCTACAATGCATTATTGATAAAAAAAACCCCACCAACAACAAAGAGGATTAAGTAACTAATACATATTATTAAAATGCTGTTATTTATGTGTCAATTCATGTAATTCAAAATATGTGTACATCGGCAGATATGTCATTAATATGCACAAATATATGACCGATTAGCACCAATGTGCCAAACATATGCTAATTTTCCATGTGCATCTGTTGTTAATTACAGATATGAAGCTGGGAATGGCTGGAAGGAATCAACGAGGGCATGTGTGACAGCGTCCCTCCCCATTCCCCCTTTAACTGTCCATTGTACTGTGAATGTATTTTTGAGATTATAGATGACATGCTTGTGTTTTTGTTTGGCCCCTACCGTATAATGATGCTGTAAGCTTTTAGGTTACCATGCGGTAGATTACCCATAGTGACCGTGGATAATGAAACATAATTTTAGCATAAAAATGGAGCTTTTAGAGGTCACTATCTGCTCTTTTATGTCCGTGTTAATTGTGAAACAAACAAAAAAGTGGACAGGAGCGGGGTGATGTTCACATATTCCGGGCTGCACTAATTATTTCGTAACAGCTGAATGTGAAATTGCATCGCTCTGTATCAGGAATAACATGCTATTGCCCTTGGCTCGATTGAGAAAGTGGTCCTACCCTAATTACTGATGAAAAAAAAATATAGGTACGATGGAAATACCACCCAAGAGAGCGTAACACTTTAGTGCACATTTTTTCTGCCTTAGACGTCCTACTAAACAACTGATTTCTGTGTAACCTCGTGTCACTGTTAGACGCTCTCTGTGTTCATTAGGGTGAAGATCCTCACTATATATGTTTTTTCATTCTTTTTCTACTGCCCCCTCCCTCTCTTCAGCCTGGCTGCCCTTGTACATGCTCTCCATGTCAGACCCAGCTGTTACTACAAACTACTTGGAGGGCTTACAAGCCTCATTGCTAATACTGACAACAGCACTATTCTTACTCAAGGCCTAACGTCTATTGGAAAAAGCGAGAATATGAGAGATTTTCTCTGCCTCCACTAGAAATTCATTTCCCCAAACAGATGTTTCCATCTGTTCAAATCTAATCTTTTGATTAATACATTCCTCAATGAAAGGATTCCAAATAGGTGTTAGATAAATAACTCAAGATGCCCTTTCTTTGATAGCTGTGATTATTTTCTGATGCTACAGCTGTCTTTTCCTTTTTACTTTTGTGAACATGTTTGAGTACCTGTGCGTGTGTGACCAAATGTGAACGTGTGCATGGTATGTTTGTGAAGGTATTTATGGCCCATATGTGCGTTTGTTCCGAGCAGTAACCCCATTACATTCCTAAGACGGTCCATGAGACTAATTAATGTTCTGTGCCGGGGCTTTTCCTTTACCCAGGGGACACCCAATGGATTATTTACCTATATGTCCTATTGACAGCAAATCCCCCTTCCCATCAGTAACCTCTGTGCAAATAGACAGTTTGAGGCATTAGGGTGTGTAATATCACTAAGCTGCTATTTAGAATTTGCATTTGCCATGTCTTAATTTTGTTATACAGCTCACCCCCAAATACAAGGGCATCCTGCACACACGGTGACTCAAAAGATACTTGAGACACTGTGGCCTTTGTAATAGTTGATAGCGATAACTGTGTGCTTATATGCTGTACAAGTCTTTCGCCATGTGGAGGTGGCTGTGTTTTTTTCCCCCCAACACACTTTTAAAATATTATATGTTTAGAGTGTGCATCTATATCACATAGCCATTTTGGAGGCTGTGGACTGGAAACAAAGAAGGGTTATCTTAACTTGCCTTTTCTTTCACAAGGTTTGCCCTCAGGCAAAAAACAACAGCTGGCGGACACCTACATACACTTTTCCTTTGAGTTGTTATTGTGTGTTTTTGTGTTAGTGATGTTGTGAGCGCGGTGAATAAAGGCAGGATACACATGAGTTACATATCAGGGTCATCTGATCTTATGCCACTGTAAGTAGTCAGTCATCATCATTGTGGCGACTGAAGTGCAGTTAGTTTGAAATATATATTCACTGGTCTGAAAGCAGCATTTTAACATTATGGACACATTTGTGTTGATCGTCCGGTGTGCCCTCCCTGTTTGAACTGTTTTCTCTGAACTACCCCCCCTCCTCCCCTTTACTCTGTGATCCTGTACTCTCTGCTCTCTTTCCTCTCCACTCTGCTCTGGAGCAGGCAGTTACTAGGGGTGCGTTGGTTTTATGTTTGTCAGCTCATTCACAAAAAAATGTAACAGGAACCATTAGTCGAATAATCGGTCAGTCCGCTGACAGAAAATGAATCAGCAGCTACTGTTTCAGTCAGTTTTCAAGATTTCTTTCTCCATAAATTTTCTGTTTACTTATTGTAAGGACTTTTTTAAATTATGGAAAACGCTCTTGGACTGCTGGCCAGATAAAATAAGCCACTTCAATACGTACCCTTAAATTTTGATAAGTTAAAATGGACATTTTCTGACATTTTGTTGACAAAACAGTGAATAGATTAAGTGAAGAAATAAGCAGCATATTAATCAACAATAAGGTAATTAGTTGCCACCCTTGTGGAAATAATGTTTCATTACAGTGGTTGATTGTTTTTAAGTAAAGACAGGACACAACATTATTTTTTATTACATTTATATTACAGGTTACGTTTGAAAACGTGAATTTTAATGTTTATCATGTGCAAATAAGTAGTTTAAATAGAATTGAAAAGGAAACTAAACAGCAACCCATACATCAGGCGATCAATAAGTACACATATTATGCTGTTTATGTAACGATGAGACTTTGTTTATTAAGATTGTAGATTCACTGTTCATTTACTTGATGCTTTTCTTATTCATATTCTTCATTCTTTCTTATTTAGTTCTATCCTATCTACTTTTCCTTTACATTCAATTGTTTCACATACAATATATCAAGTGATCACCAAATTCATACAGCTGTATTGATACAGTAATTACAAGTAATTAAGCTATTTTTACATGTGACATCTGATAAATGTTGAGACTATTTTTTCCTTAAATAGTCATTTCGTGTACAGTTGTTGCTGATGCAATGAAAACAAAACTATTTAAAGGAGTGAAAATGTTTATTCTTTGAAAAAGGCGAAAGCGGACACACCAACCAAAGTAATAAAATGATGTCAGCGTGCAGCCCCCCTCAGCCAGCCTCCCTGAGCACACAGGGAAAGTGAGCGTCAAGAACAAGGCGGGCACAAGGCGGATTCCCGGCCTCTGATTGGCTGCTGGCCCTGCCAATCACGCATGAACGCCTCCCCATTGGCCGAGCCCTTTCGCATTTATCGTGCCATCTCGCCAAGCTGCTGCTGTGTAATCGCAGGTAACTTTCTTACGATAGCCTTCCGCCGGACGACCTAGTGCTCGCAGCGCTCCCGCATTTTGAGGATCGCGGACATATTTCGCAACACCGAGCATCGGAGTTAGACATCTCTGTCGCTTTCTCCCTCTAAGCGACGCGAAACCAGCGTTTTTTCCCCACATTAAAAACACCCAATCCCTCAAAGGCGTTTGAAATCGGACACCGCTGGCATTGAGGCCCTCACTTTTTTTTTTTTTTTTTTTTTTTGCGCGCGGAGGGATACGGTGTTGCGTCTGACAATGTGGACGGAGGTGGTGAAGATGTCTACGAGAAGAATGAAATCATCTCAGTTGTAACAACAAAAAAGGAAGACGCGAGATTAGTTACAATAATAGATTTGTTTGCACTCAGACTTGTTACGGTGAAGCAAACACGTGGGCGCTGTGTGAGGGGAAGAAAAAAAAGAGACGGGCTTGCCGGGACAAAAAGGGGAAAAAAAGACATCCACGGTGCTCCAATGCGTTTCATGCACTGAGGTCGAAATTCTCTTGAAGTTTTATGTTTTTTCCCCTGCGAGTCTCCGCTTTTCCTTTTACCGCTGGATACCACGCACTTGGAGAGGAGAGGTAAAAAAAACACCTTCTTTCACTTCATGTTTTGTATTTTTAGGGTGGGAAAAAGTTGCATGAATTCGACGTGGGTTTATTTTTTTTCCTCCACTGACACCTATTTTGACGCCTGCAATTTTCGAAAAGTTTTTTTTCGTGGGTGATGTGTAGTTAAAGCTGAGGGGAGGGGGGTGGGTGTAAGTTTTTATTATTATTTTTTTATAATGTCTGGTTTGAGGTGGCGAGCCAAGTGTGTGATGGTCTCCGCATCGACCACGGAGAGGAGGAAATTACTCCTTTGTTCTGCTTTAAAAAAAGAAAAAAGAAGAAAAAGGGACTCGACTAATGCTTAAAAAACAGTCCCCCCCTCCTAAAAGCTTCATTTTTTGGTTTTTACCTCCCACCGTGCCTGCCTTAATTTTAAACATTTCCCCCCGTTGTGTAATGTTGCTGAAGCATTTAAGCTAAACTTTGTGTTGTGCCGGGCCTTCACGTTATTTTTCCACACGAGCCAGAAACAAACTTTCCATAAAACCCCCTTTAAACATTCCTCTATGGAAGTGTCTGGCCACCAGCTAGACTACTTTTTTTTTCTTCCTATTTTATTGCACATTTGGCAGGAAATTCCTCCTGCTCCCACCCCCACCGCCTCTCCTCCGCTGAACTCCCCTCATAATGCACGACTTGAACCCCCTGAAATGTATGTGAGAGAAAGAAAGAGCTCCGTGTTTGTTTGCATGAAGTTTTTGGGGAGGGCGGAGAGGGGGGGGCATTGCTCTCCGGGATCCTCGCTTCTCCTTCTTCTTCTTCTACTATTGCTGCACTTGTTTTTGCTGCACAATTTTGCAGGAAGATCACAGCTACAGGTCATTTTTTTGTTGTTGTTGTCAGTGTGTAGGGTGATGTCAGTGTAGTTCAAAAGAAAATGGGCGCATTAGTTTGTCAGCAGCAGCTCCTTTTGGCCCTTGGATGTGGCCTAGCGGAGATGATCAAATAATGTGCAGCCTTACATCCTGTGGTGTGCTCCTTACATGTTTACTGTCATTGCTATAAAGACTATTTGACGCAAAGTGGTTATTATTTCTAATAACGTGTCTGTGGTTCAAGGCGCTCACATCCGTTTCTCTCCGTCTGTGTTTGAATCAACAGTTGAATTTGCCTTTTTTTTCTTTCTTTCTTGCCCCTTGTTTGTTCCCGTAGTGGTAGCACTGACTTATAGGTCCTTGCTTTTGCTTTATTTTGACATAGTTGGCAGTTTAAAAAAAACACGTTACCCTCAAGTAGTTACACATTAGTGAGGCGAGGTTAGAAGACCTTCATGTGGCCTTTTTATTGTGTTTTTAAAAGGCAGGCACATACATTTAAGTCCTGTTATGTACTGCTAATTTATTTCATACATTGTTTTTAATTTTTTCCAGTGTTTTTTTTTCCCTAGCTGTGTCTATTTTTTGCTCAGTGTTTTGTGCAGGCTCTTTTGTGACCTGCCCTCTCCTGCCTTGTGTGGGGTGACAAAGACCCCCCTAATCTGCTCGCCTCAAATATTGATCCATCAGTAGCTGAAGATGCCATTTTGTTACATTAAGCCCCTCCGTGTGCTCTGCTCCACTTAACTCAGTGATTGTCTCACCTTTTATATCAGCGGCATGTGTGACCCATTTAGTCTTTCATTGGCCATCTTGTCCAAAAGTTTGGAAAAGCAATGACAGCCATGATCCTATCTTATTTACACTTGAGGCTGTGTGTGTGTGTGTGTGTGTGTGTGTGTGTGTGTGTGTGTGTGCGCTCGTCCGTCCATGCGTGCTCGCTTCCTTTCCTTGTCTCAAGGTTACATTAGTTCTGCTTGTCTGAGTTCACTCGACTTGGACAGCACTGTTTGTCTCCCCCGAAGTGACCTGTGTTATTTTCATACATGTGGAAAATGGCTCATTACATTTGATAAATTTATTGTCTGGCTCTTTATTTAATTATATTTTCTCACCCATTGTCATGAATGTTATTCTGCAGAGTTCCCCTTTTCCTGCCTGCATTTTCTATAAATCCTCCATTTTTTTTCTTTTGTCTTTTTGATTGCATCAATTTGTGCTCGTGCTGTACTACAAAAGAGGCTGTAAAAGCACACCACCTTTTGGTGTCTAAGTGCCTCTATTCCTCCACTCGCTCCCCTTACCCAGTAGTTCCCTGTGAGGCTTGCAGAACCACCGCTCGGCATCAGAGAGCGGCCTCGGGCTTGCGTTGGAATGCAAAACACAGGGTAAATCCAGTATTCATGCTCCCTGTGTCATTTGACAAGGTTCTTTCTGAGTTGACATATGGTAATTTGGTAATGACGTGTTTGCATACAGTCATTAGCTCTGCCTTTCACCCCTATTTCCTTGGGCTAACAATAGTCCCAATTATGTCTGTAATTGTAAATGTATTACATTCTCTTTTATGTCGCAATGATCGACATATGGTCGTGTTATTTGCTAGGGTTGCGTAAAATGAGAGACAATTTTTTAAGTCATTACTTGGTAGCGCTTTGACTAAGGGCAGAGGATTCATCATTTCAAGGTAGGGTCTCTTCTGTTTGGATGGAAGGCAGTGTCTGGCTGAAATTAGCATTTTTAAGTAGACCCGGCAAGCGTGTGTAGTGTTAAGTAGCCCAATGTTGTCTGTTTTCCCTCATCGGCCCGTACTTCAACGAGGTAGTAATTTGAGCTGTATGTTTTGGCCAGCTGAGGCTCGGTTAGACGTTCATTCCTCTTTATATTTAAACTTACTCTCGCAAGCTTTAAGCGTCTCACCTGGAAGTACGTATTAATGGGGCTTTTAAATTTTGAATTTAAATCACAAATCTGATGTGTTGGCAGTATATAAATTGTTTCTTTGTTGTTGTCTTTGTTTTTGTTTTTTGTGTTTTTTTTTTTTTAAGAAAACACTGACACAGCCTGCATTAGTATTTTATGGGGGCTTATCAATCAATAGAAATCATATCTCAGGGTTGTGATCTAGCAAAGGTAGAGTAGTTTGAACCATTCATTACCATCATCCTCTTTGTTTTTTAAGAGCTACATGTAACTTCTCTTTGTGCTTGCTAGTGCCATTAAAATCCTCTATCTGCAAATTTCTCTCGTAGGGTTTATTAGAGACTGAAGGGTATGAACGAACAGCAGCAAAGAATGGCTGCAGTGGGAACTGACAAGGAACTCAGCGACCTCCTGGATTTCAGCGCGGTAAGAGAGCGGGAGAGCAGTCGGGGTCGGGGCATTGGGAGGAAGAGCGAATGAGAGTGGGATACAGGTCTGGGTATGGGCAGAGGAGAGCTGGAGGTCTGAATGAGAGAAGTGGGGAAAGGGGGCGAGGAAAGAAAAAACAGTGGGAAGTTCATGTCTCAATCTACCACAGAAATTTCTTGGATTTTTTTTTCCTTTTTTTTTTTTTTTTTTAACAATAGGTTGTGTCAGCTCAATATATTTTCATCCTTCATTTTTGGCATGCAGAGGTAGTGCTGATGACATCAAAGCATGGCTAGAAGAATCCTGCTATACCTCAGGGTGACTGGTGAAAATGAATTCAGGTTTTAAATATAGGTTATTCAATTATGTAGGTAATGCAGAGATACAGCACCAAGGAAGTGGATCCTTACCACAGTGACCTGGTATCCACTGTAAAATGTCAATAGTGAATCAGGGACGACTGCAGAAATAATTTCACCCCGTTCTTCTTGTTAACAGACGCTGAGGGGGGAAATATTGTTATACATACGAGACGGTTTGAACAGACAGCTTCTGCATTTCTTTTTGACATATTTTTAGTCTTTAGGAAGACATTTTCTCAGAGATGCTTTCAGCGGTATCCTCCAGACATTATCTACAAAGTGCATAGAGGTATTCTGTTCAGCTTTTATTTACCTGCGTTTCATTTTGTTGTGAAGCCTTTGTTGAGCTTTACGCTGATATAAACATCTCACAGGCCCAGTGGAGCTGTGTTAGTTTCTTCTCCTAAATAAATTGAAAAGCAAGTGAAACTCCACTGCTAGCACGGGATAATTATTATATATGGGACACAACAGGTAATTACAAACTGTGACTTTTAATGAATATGTGTCAGCAGACAATATGTCCCATGAGATTTCTTTTAACAAAGTACAGTTGATTAATACTGAAGTGTTAATACAATTGTAAAAGTCACATATACATTTCACAGTGTGTAACAGTGTGGAACTACAAGACTGTGTTTATTTTTAGTGATTTTCTTTTTTTAATTTTCTTTTGTGAATGTGTTGTTGTGCATGAATACTGTTTGTGGAGCTCCATTTAAAATGATGCGTTGTTAATGTAGTCCTCTTCTCTGCCACCCCATCAGTATTTAAATGAAACCTTGCCCCATGAAAGAAAAACATTCCCTGTTGTGAGGGGGGGTTGTGGGAGGTTCTCATTAGACAGTTGGGTTTGTGTTAAGAAATCTCAGATTGATCAGCTGCCAATTTGTATCAGCAGATGTTCCGTCTAAATATGACATTGATAATTGGGTGAGAAACTGTCGAACAATATACAAACAAATTTCCTCGTTTCTGTTTAGCTGCTGGCTAGTCAAAGAAATGCGCACTAGACTGGACACAGAGAAAAGCGAAAGTAAAAGCGTTTT
This sequence comes from Terapon puta, assembly GCA_028564955.1. Taxonomy (NCBI): domain Eukaryota; kingdom Metazoa; phylum Chordata; class Actinopteri; order Centrarchiformes; family Terapontidae; genus Terapon; species Terapon puta. The sequence continues at coordinate 17,976,338 of JAOXYL010000105.1, forward strand.
GATATATCTGCGTCCAAATGTATTAGAAACAAACATGGTGTGGAAAACGGCTGTGAGACTGCATAAAGCTATCCTGTTTAAAAAAAAAAAAAAAAAAAAAAAAAAAGAGATCATATGCGGTCATGGCAGATTGTGTTATGATGTCCTAGTTACAAAAAGCTTTGGTTTGTACAGTAGAGTTTGGCCACGTCACTGAAAGATGCCACATAGCAGATATTTAGACCACACCATAGCGTCATGGTAAAGCCCACAGCGGCTTGGTAAAACAACCCATGGCCTCATCAGAGTGTTTCGAATGTTAGAAGTTGATACCGAAGGTTTTTAAAAAAATATGTCTGAAAGGTCAGATATTATGTCAGTTTTGTTTTTGTTTTGGGGAAAAACATGTTTTCTATATATATTAATTGGAAACATTTGTTTAAATGTGATATTTTGCCCAAAAAAAGACCTCCAAAATGTTGATAATGTGATAGTTGTTAAAAGAACCTTTTTATTGTTGAGCTGGAAGTGGTTTAATTGTTTAATTAATGCAATCACATTTTTAAAGAGTCCAGTTTCACTTTACCAAAAACTGAAATGCCAAAAAAGAAACACACACACTCATAACTGGACGACATGCACAAAATGTCTCTTATTTGTGGAAATAAGATGTGTGAAGTGTGCCATCCTTTGATAGTTACAGTATTTTTCCTCTTTTGTCTTGTAGATGTTCGCGCCTCCAGTAGCCAATGGAAAGAACAGGACAATGACACTTGCCAGCAGTCAGTTTGGTGGATCAAGTAAGTTTTCTATTTTTTATATATATGTACATTACATATTTATATTGAAATCCACACTAGATTTCAGTGGACTGTTGTATTGTTATAGTGTTGCAGTACTATATGTCTCTGTAAATGTTTTTCATTTTTGCATCATTTTGTCAACGTAAACATGGTTTCCAGTTGCGATTTTTGATTAACATTACTGCGTCTGCACGACTGTTTGGCAACAACGTAACAATTCAGTGTTTTTCTAATTGATCTGTAGCAGTTCTTTTAAATGCAAAAACAAAATACAAATCAGCACTTCTTCACAAGTTACAGCAGGGAAGGTTTACAAAGAAGAGCAAAAACCTCAAAGGTCAGCTCACCTAAATCACAAAAAAGTACTTTCCCATGTAACACTTGTGGTGTGCAGCATGCAGAGAGTTTCAGTTTTATTTTAGTTTCAGTTTAAGAAGTCAATATTATTTGTGGTCAAGGTTAATCCATAGACCTTGATGGTAACAGATTACACTGGAATCATTTTCTACTAAACAAGAGAAATGTAGGAACATTGGTTGTGCTTGCGTTTCTTTATTTTACTGGTTATAATAGATTGAATAATGAGAATAACTGTAGTGACATACTACAGTTTTCTCTCTGCCCTTTTCTGTGGTTGCTCCTAATTGTTATCTGCACAGAAATCATGATTTACTACAGCTCTGGCCCATAAGCAATAAGCAAACCTTAAAAAACGTAAAAAAAATTAGACTGTTTTAAATCCTACCAAAAACGGCTTTCTTTGTTTCGAAAAAGAATCGAAACTAGAGATTTGTTAATATTTCTTCATGAGTTTTAGTTTCTGTCCTCGCCTTCTTCCCCTGTTCTTTTAGATTGCCTTTGTTGAACTATTTTAAAGTGCAAAGTAGTTGCAGTTAACCCCCTCGAGCACCTGAAGCCTTTGAGTGAGCTTTTCTCTCTTCCTGAATGTTATTAGTAAGTCGTGTTACTTTCGTTCCTCTGTCACCCTGCCAACCTGGCGTGTGAAATCGAGTCACACTCCCCAGTGTTCCCCAGAGTGAGAACTTGGCCACTGAGGAACAAAGGCAAAAAAGGGGCTTATGGACTTGAAACGACTCCCCCACCCTGAAGTGTAAAACACTCCTCCCCCAACACGGCACAGGGCTCTTACCCCCACTGATCTGCAGGAAATGGCTCGAGTTGGAGACAATGTCCCTCACCCCCAGCTCGTAGCCTCTTAAACTGGCCCAGCATGCAGTGAGTGGCCAGAGTGGAAGAGAGAGCTTGTTGAATAGAGGGATCAGCCTGTGGAAGGCAGGATTCTGTTTGTTTCTATTACAGCAGGCAATTACTAAGCAGTGAGGAGTTAATTCCTTTCCCCCCTCCTCATGTCCTAAAGTGTGGCCCTCGGTCATTGACACCCATTTTAATGCGATACCTCAAGCTGTCCCATTTAACTTTGCAGGATCTGCAGGTACCCTCTAATAGCACTCGGGAGTCGAAATGCTAACATCTGCAAATTCAGACCCAGGGGTTTCTCACAGATCTGTGTTATAACACATACTACATTGAAAATAGTCTGTCTCTGTGAGGGTGACAACTGGAACTTTAAGAATTGGTGTACATTATTATTATTATTATTATTATTTATTTTTATTATTATTATTATTATTTAGTTTGTTTTTGATGTAATAGCTGCATTTGTCAAGAGGACCATCTTTTGAAAGGTTGGTTATTATTCCAAAACCCGATCTGGAGGGGGGCGAGGAACCTATTTATTATCGAAATGATAGCCATTAAAGAGCGTTGTCCATCTATGACGTCACTTCGGCGGCTTGTATATTCAGGGATCCAGCAGCGCGGGAACGGCAGTGAGCAGCCTAGTGGCCCACCAGACCACCTCTATTCATCAACACAAAAGTGCTCAGAGGGGTGCTAATTGCATTAGGCGTCCTCCTCTCTTCCTCAGTGGCCAGAGCGTATGTGTGTGTGTGTGTGTGTGGGGAAGGGTGTGTCGGGTAGAGTGGAGGGGAGAGGAAAGAGGAGAGGATTGGCAAGAAGTGTGGGATGTTTGAGAAGAAGGGGAGGCAGAGTGTGACGGTGTGTGGTGGGAGCTGGCCAAGCCCACAAGCCTTCAGGCAGGCGTCCCCTCTGTCACCTCTGCAGCTGCTGGCAACGTCTCCAACCCCCTTTGTACACACACACACACACACACACACAGGACGCGACAGGCTCGTGAATCACAACAAACAACATTGTGAATTTACACGTGGTCTCTCTCAGTAGCTAGCTTATTTCTTGATATGTGTTTGACTTTTTCACTCTGGGTTGTGTACCTGCTCATGCCTGCAGCATTGTGTCATGCACTTTTGACTATGCATTGGTGGGCTGTAGTTAAAAAAAAACAAAAAAACAAAAAACTAAGGCCTCAGAAAGAGGAAATCTGAAAAGAGAGTGGCCTTCTTCAAATAAATGAAATGTTTTCAAAGCCTGCAGCCACGAGAAGGCTTTGTGGCTCAGAAAATAAATATTTTTCTGGGTTCTGGTTGGGAGTCGGTATTTGTCTTGCCATGTGACTTTCACTGGAAGTAAATTCACACCAGTCATGCCAAAATTTGGATGGATGTGATATACATCTCGAGAACCTGCTGTTTTTATAGGTTAGACAAATTCTCCTCTGTCTAAAGAGTGCATAGATCTTGTGATTAGATTTGTGGCACAGTGCGCTGTCTTCAGATAATCTTGGATGACCTGTAAGCATGAACTGTACAGAGAGGGCACACTGACATTAAGCATTTAGTGGTAATTGTCAGTCTAGACAGTAAAGGTTTTAAAGCATGTAGGGTTCATTGTATGGTATTAATCATGTGATACAATGGCCTATAGATGTTGTTGTCCTCAATTAAAGAGACTCACGAACCACTGGAAGCTTCTTCTCTGCTTCTACCAACATGATATAAATGCAGAAATCTATAAGCTGGCAGAGTGCTAACACACCTCTTGTGTCATGTCACGCTGGTTAGTTGCGGCTCTTTAAAAGACATCAGCAGAAGAGAGCTGCTGTGTGAGAGTTTTTGTGTGTTTTTCTTTTTTTTTTCTGTAATGTGTTGGACAGCAGCACTACAAGGCAACTGGAGACATAAAAGGCTCAAGAGTGAAGTAAGTGATGAAATGAGGATGAAATAAAACCCAGATTGGACAGATCTGTGTTTGTCCTTTAAATGAAATTGAGAATGCCAACTCGTACAGCAAACTTTTTAGGTCACAGTCAAATGGTTGGTTTAAAAACAAAGTACTAAAATATTTTTACTGGCCAACCTAATAGATGTAGGAGTACATTGCTGACCTACTTTCAGTGGTTCCTGTCTTGTTTTTACAATTAGACTAAATGTGCTTAATTTTGTTGAATAAGAGCACCATACTAAGGACCAGTGAATAGTAGGTCATTGTAAGACTTACATTTTTACATTCATTTATCAATGTGGATGTCTGTTGTGACGGTTTGTGTTCAATACTACACAAGACAAGAGATTAACAACAATAGAAAGATCTCTCCTCTGGCATCGTCAGGCTCTCCTAGGCTGGCTGAGCGTCAGTGTCACCTCAGCAGCTCTCCACCTTGTTTTAATTGCCTCCGAGTTAATTACTCCAGTAAGTGTGAAACAATGTTGTCAGACTTCTCCTGCACAGCCGTGCTTTCGCTCTATCCTCTGCTCCCCCGCTGGCCAAATGGAGGCTTCATAGGCGGGTGAGTGGTGTATTGAAAATAGCTGTGAAGATCATGAAGTTACTCTCTTAACTCTACTTGTTGGCTTGGTGCAGGTTATTGTTTACAGTGATGATGATGTGTAATCTTGTGGGTTACATATTAAAATTTTAAATCATGTTGTTCATGTGAATGTACGTTGCAGTCTCTCAGCATTTTAGATGAAGCTAAAGTGTCTTGAAGTGGAAAAAACAAGTGTTCCAGTTAAAACACATCTATTCTTTGCTAGGCTGAAAGTAGAAAAACTCATTGTTGACGCTTGTGCTCTAAAGTGGATTTTTTTATCTTGCTTAGTTGGTTTTACTTTGCCTGGCACCAAGATTTGGCTGAAGTATCTCCATACAAAGTCTGTCATCTTTATTTAGCAGCAAGCCCGTCACCAGTGTCCTGTGCCATTGGACATGGTTGACGGTGGTGCAGCGCTTTATTAGCGCTGTGGCCTTTCAGCAGGGCCGATCTGACAGTGAGCGAGGCTGATCTTTTGAGGTCCCCTCTCCTCGCTGCTTGCCTGATTCTCCATGCCACTGGCATCAGCTCCATAGATCACGGCTGTCGCAGCGTGTGTAGGTGCTTGCACCGCTCTGTTAGTCTCATCACTCATTCTCACTCGTCAGCCAGGCTGCTGATCTCGCCCAGACCCCTCTCACTCTGCCTTCCCTCTTGTTCCTCCCTCCCTCTCTCCCTCTCTCTCTCTCGTCCCCTTGCTTTCTCCTTCCACCCGCTCCCTCTCTCTCTTTTGCTTTCTCACACACATTTTTTTAATTAGGCAAAAATCAAAGACGGAATATGAATATTCATAAGGAAACTGCATTAATATGCACAATTATGCAAATCAGCATGCAATTAAGGCTTGTGTCTCCAGAGAGCCTGGATAGCATTAGTGCATAAGACAGGGAGAAGGGGATGATGGGGGTATTTTGGAGTTTTCTGCTCCACCAGTCTTTTGGCTGTGTTTTTCCTTTGTGCCACACATCGGTTATTCCTTTACGTAAAACAGTGTGGTTTATATTTGGGCTCTAGTCATTTTGTTTTGTTTTATATTGTGTGTTTGTATATGTCACGTTTACTGAGTGGCATTTGAATGTGGTTTATATGACATTTTTATCCTCTTGGAAGTGCATTGGGGATGTGAATGCTTAATTTTCTGCTACTCAGTGACCGTAATAAACACTAATGGGTACACTGAGCAGCATTTCCTACTCTTTTTTTTTTTTTTTTTTTTCCATCTTCTTTTTTTTCAGTTCCCCCTGAAAGGGTGTAACATTGCATTGCATCTTTAATGTGACAGCAGCTTCTTTGATCAATAGTGATACTCTCCTGGCTTGTGTGAGCCCATTGTGGCCACTTAAGGACATTGAATGTTTAGAGTAGGACGTGGTGACAGGTTCCCTTGATATGATCTAACATCTGGGCATTTCTACAAATCTGGAATGACACCCAGCATAATAATTATACTCCCATTTGGGGATCGCTAACATTGTTTACAGCATTAGTCTAACCTCTGTTTTGATTCTGTCCTCTCTACTGCACTCGCTGGTCTCCATACCTATCAGTCTCATCAATATGTCTTTTTACAGCAATAGATGAGCGCAGCGGCTCTGGGTCTTGGGGCTCGGCAGAACAGAACAGCCCCTCTTTCAGCCAAGGACGGGTAAGATCTAAATACACACACTCGCGCTCTTAAGTCGCACACGATTTTAAGTTTGGAGATCTAAGCATTAACACCAGATGCCATGATATTGTCAAACACTCACACATGTTCAGTTAATCACTCTGCAATAGACGAACACACAGCCCCCCCCCCCCTCCCCCTACCACCACAACAGCTTAGTGCTTTTTTTGTGCCGTGTGCCATGTTTGATTTCAAGTGGTAGTTTTACTTTATACCTAATAACCTTGGCTCAGGATTCTGCATTGGCAAGCTCCCTCGTAGCCCAGAACCTCTGTGGAAGCCCACCGGTAATTGCAGCTTCACATCCGCTGTAACTGTCTTGGCACAACTCTGTGTAAATACAAGGAACAGGGGGTGAAATAGATGCAGCAGGCTTTGATTACCACAAGTTGATAATTAAGAAAGTCGGTTTGAATCCCCCGAGCTGATGCAGATTTGTTTGGCATGGATCCTGTTAGTTAGACAGAAAAGCAGAGGGAGGGTAAGCGGTAAGCCATATAGGTGTGCTAACAAGATGGCGATGGCCTTTAAGGAGTGGTTTTCATTTAGGTCTATGGGAGTTTTGTTTATCTAATGTTAAAATGCTTTTATTTGCATATTTATTTGATCATGTTGTTCTCTGTGTAATGTTCTCAAAGGGTTATGCAGCAGAAGGATCCCACTACAATGAACACGAAGGCTTGTCCTCTCCGTTCATCAGTTCAGGCGTTGCAGGTATGCGCTTTTTTTTTCTTATATTTCTTTTTTTTTTAGGTTTGCTTTAACAAAATTTAACTCCTGTGGTAAAAATGGCTCGATGAAAAATTTTAGCACTTTGGCAAAATGAGTGTAGAAATGAACTTCTCAGTGCCAGAGGAAACGTTGCCTTGTCACACTCGAGTTTTAAAATAAACATGTTGATAAATTCAACCGTGCGTGCTCTTTGACCAATTGTTTTCTGGGTGGCAAAAATGTGTATGTGTCTACATGCATGTATGTGCACGTGTGTGTGCCTGTGTTCATTCGTTGAGTGTTGGGGATGTTTGGGCACTGAAGCAGAAACCTTCCCTAGGGTTTTGTCTGGCAGGCGGCTTTATGCAGCTGAGCGTGCTGAAAAAGGGGAGGGCATCTCTGGACTTTTTGTGCTTTAGAAAACCTACTTTTGATCTGTTTTTGCACACACCATTGCCCCTTAATGTGTGTACGTATACATCTCATGATATCACTCACATTAATGTCTAAACAATCTTCACTTTTATCTTACAGGTAAAAATGAGAGGCCACCATACCCTCCTTTTGGAAGCCAGGTATGTTGGCATTGATTTCCTTTATGTGTGTATGTGAGTGGGTTCATGTAATGTGTCAGCGTAAAGGAAACACTATTTTCTCACTTCTCTTTTCATGTTAAACACTTTGAATTTGAACTGTCTTCATTTCCTCGAAGAGAAGCTGTTCCCACGCCCTTACAAGTATTAATAGTAAAACCTTGTTTCTCTGTTTTTTGTTCTCCCAGCCTGGTTTTCTTCCTAGTGACATAGCGATGCCCAGCCCAGATGCCATGTCCCCCTCTGGCCTGAAATCTGGCTCCCAGTTTTACCCGTCATACCCCAACAACCCCAGGAGAAGGCCGCCCGATGGAGGCATAGGTAAAATGACGGGACGAGAAATAGGCCGCACTTTTAGTTTTGTTTATTTTACAGCTGCGACTAATAATCCATTTAATTTCTTATTAATCTGCTGATTACTTTCTTGATTCATTGATTATTTGTTTGGTCTATAACATGTCAGAAAATGGTAAAAATGCCCATGACAGATTCCAAGATACTAAAGTGATGTTTTCAAATAGTTCACTTTGCTTGTTTCATCTGACTGAATCAAAATGTAAAGAGTTGAAATTTGAATTATGATTTAGATGTTATTGTGAAAATATGGAGAGTTGATAGGCTGGATGGTATAAATTTGTAAAGCTTCTCAATCATCCAGATCATGGTGTTTGAAGAAAGTCCATTGGACTTCAAGCAAGTCCAGTTAACTCTCTTCAAACATTTAAGAATAAATCTGTATTTTACATTTTTTAATTTTTTAAATGATCGACTAAATGTTCAACAGTTGTACTTTATTGATTTCTTTTGTTGTTTTCTTGTAATTTTTGTCTACTTGGCATATATGCAAAGTATGAAAATAGACAAATGCAAAGCTACATATGCAGATGAATGCACATGCACTCTCACACACACACACACACACACACACACACACACACACACATACATATACTCAGACACACACACAGCATTATGTTCAGTGTTGTCTGTTTGCTGAGTGCATGAAGTAACTGCACCTGAACTGACATAACATCAGTAAATGTGTCTTTGTTAAGTCCTCATTCCTGTTTTTGTCTCTCACCTTCTCTCTGTCTTCTCCTGCCTCTATGTAGACACCCAGCCAAAGAAGATTCGGAAACCCCCTGGCCTGCCGTCCTCGGTGAGAGCTTATTTCTGCTCGCCTTCACAGCTTGCAGCCAGTCCTTTCTCTCTTTCTCTCTCTCTCACTACACTCACTTGCTACTCATAGACACACACACAGATACACATACGCTCTGCTTTCCCCACTCTGCTTGAGCAGTTCTGTGACAGACAGGAGTAAAGACCCTCTGCACAGTCTGACTCTCAGTGAGCTGACAGTCAGGCAACTCAGGCCCCAATAAACATCATCACTGTGGTTGCCTCTACACTACACTCAAGTGGTTTCAAGTGGTGTTCAGGGCCTGGTTGTCATGTAGACGAGCAGTTTTATATGATTTTGAGATACTTTGTCAAGTCTGAAAACTTACCTTCTTCAGAAGCCTTGTTTGAATGATGTGTTTTTGTAAGAAGAGGTCCTGGACATTAGTGGTTCAGGTAGGTTGGGTGCTGGTGGCTGGTTCAGTTGTGGATGCAGTTCAAAGATGGTAACCAGATATCTGGATTTTATATCTATAGTGTATTATATATATTTTTAGAAATTGTCTGTTTAAATAGTTAATATTGAATCTGTCTGTTTAACAAAGAAGTTTCACTTCTTTGAATACCAGTCTAGGAGTTTTAGTTCCTAAATATTAAGTTATTTTGAACATTTTGTTCCTTAAAAATGTTAAAACACTAAGTTGGATTTCATTTTGTGTAGCAGATTTGTTGCCACATTCAACAGCGTGCTATCAAACCCCAATCTCATGTCCAAGCAGTATGAAGTGTGGTGCTTTGATTTACTGTACCAAGTGTCACATTTTGTCACTGGGCCCAGAATCTCTAGCAGCTGATGCAGCTGATGTGTGTGGTGATGGCAACCACACATAGCTGAAAACACAAGTCACTGTTGCATGTTTGAATATATTCTGAATGAATTTCACTGTTAGTTTAAAGTGGCATGACAAATAGTTGAATCAGGCTGCAGTTGCCCACATCATTCCCATTTTAGATCATCTCCACTGGCTGAATTTGAGTCCGGTGTGCTGTTTACTAGACAGTCTTTGGATTCAGTTTCAGCTACAGTATCATAGATGATTCAGAGGCCATTTGTCCACTTTGAATACCACATAGAAATTTCCAAGATGGCACTAACCTGGTCGATAGTTCTCTCTGTTCAGGACCACAGAGAACTTTCATGTATCTACAAACAGATGCGTGGCTTTGTCGGGTATTAGACATGATATTTCAAGTGAGAGGGACCCGACTAGGATGTCGATTGCATGTTACTGCTGATTTATAGCCTGGCCTTGCTGCCTGAGCTGCCATTGGATCATCAATATGAAATTCTGTCATTACACAAACATTTTCTGTAACCCAGTCCTCACGCTACTGTAGTTCTCAACTGACAAGAGTGACCTAATAGAGATTGCGTATAGAACTCATGCATCTTCTCTCTCTCTCTGTGTTTCATCATGCTATAATGAGTACACTAACAGCACAGACAGGTTATTCACCAGTTTTCTGTGAATATTGCATCTTCTTGTGGACTGTGTAGACTGCATGGTTTCCTGCGTTTACATGCCTGCACATAAGCTCTGTGTTTGCCCAGCGATTTCATCATCTTACTAAATGTAGCACCGATTTTGATAAGAAAAGTTAAATAAAAATTGACTCATGCCTATGCTGATGTTTTTGTCGACGCATGGATGAAGTAAATTCAAAGAATTTACATGGCTGACTACGTCTAAATCATGGAGCCATGGATGCGTAATCTGGCAGGAAATGAAGTCGAGCGTTAACCAGTGTAGCGTAGTTCAAGATAAAGTTGCAACAGATGCAGCTACTGTGGCCGGCTGCGTAGATTAGGTGGTTTCATATCAGATCGAGTAATAGTCAGTGTGGAGCTGGAGCTGAGTTGGACCCAGTGAACATGCTGCTAGACACATTTCTCAAGCCAATGTTCATTAAAGAAATGAAGGAATCTGTTTTTAAAATGACACCGATGCCATCCTCCACCTGTGGGTGTTGTCATGTTGAAGTGACTGTTGAAACCTCTGCATGCAGACACTCTCCGCTGCGGTGACTACATCACAGAGATTGAGTGCGAACACTGTCTGGCCGAGGCCCCCTCTTTTTCACTGTCTGAACCTCAGTCATTCCCCGCAGTGTGAACGATGGCCGCGTGGTTTTAGTGCGAACGACGAGATGTCTGTGTGTGAACCCCCCTCCCCCACTACACCCAGCCCTCCGCCTACGCCTCACCACATGATGGCCTGGGTGGGCCTCCCCCTGTGAGTGACCCAGTTGTGAGGCGCGGTGCTTGCGAGGCCTCTTAGCCCCGTGTCTGAGCCCAGATTAATGACTGCCGATGATGATCCTGTGGTCTTTCCTCCCTCCCACACTCCCTCCCTTCCTGCTTCTCTTCACCACTCCTTCAATACACTCCGTTTTCTCCCCTTTATCTACTTTTGTTACTTAAATCATGTTGCAGTAAATCAGTAAATGGACAAATAATAGCTGCACTGTAAAGGCCATTTCTCATTGCCACTCAAGCTCCCTGCCTTCTGTAACCCACCAATGCCTCTACACAAGATCCTTGCCCTAAAGCTGTGAACCTTCACCCCCCTCTCACCTGCAACAATCAAACCACATGGAAAAACTTCTCTTCTGCCCCCTAGTTGTCCAGTGGACTTATCACAAAACCCTCATGGTTGAATAAAGCGCTTTGAGGTTGAGTTTGATGTTAATCTTCATCCACTCCCCACCCCTCGCAACAACCCATGTTTTTCTAGTGTAGAGACCTTTACACGGTCATAACCTGAATTACATTAAACCCCTATTAGTTGAGGATTTTACCCTAGAAATCCCCTTTCTTCCTGAGAATACAATTATCCAGCAGCACCAGTCATTGTGTAGTTCTCTGTTCCCATCTAAAGCAGCAGGATTCACTCGACATTGTTCCCCGTGAAAGAACAACTCAAAGCCTATTGTTAAATGAAGCCATCTCCGTCATGTTTTCCCCTGAATTAACCGTGATCATTTTAAATCCCCTGTTTCCTTCACACTCCCCTGGCCATATCAAGCTTTGTTTAAGTCATTTAGATTACCTTCTCCTGTCCCCCTCAACACCCCTTATCGCTCTACCCATTTCATAAATCATCAGGGCCTTCATTTTCCCCCCCCAATCCTCCCCCCTTGCCCCTTTACTACCCCCTACCCACTGCAATCTCTCTCTCTCCCTCTCTCTCTCTCTCTCTCTCCCTCTCTCTCGCGCTGACTGGATCCCAGCCCCCATCTCTCTCCCTCTCTTCGCTCCCTCTCCTCAGCCCAGCTGCCTGTGGAGTTGGATGTGGTCCAGGAACAGGCAGATGGCTCTGTAATTAGAAGTGCATCTCTCCATTCCCTTTCCACTTCTCCCTGTTAAATCAAATTACAGAAAAAATCCCTTCTCTGGATTAGCATTCTTTGCAGCATAGCCTCCATTCTCTTTCTCTCTTCCTCTATCTGCCATGTACTACAGAGGAGGAGAGGAAAAGACGGGCCGAGTGGTGGCTGATGGTGGCAGGGAAACTGAGGACTTCTCATGTCCGTCCCCAGTCTGTTTCTTTGGAGTGCGGATATGTCTAAGACTTAAGGCCCAGCGTCCATTTTTTTTACTAATATGTTGAAAGAATGTGTATTGGGCTCTTTAAGGTGCTCTAATAAAACATCAGGTATCATTAGAGCTGTCCATTTTCATGTTTTCTGTAATCCAATCTTTTGTTGATGGCATATAGAATGTGATAGCACTAGTTTGAGGGTATTGCTAGTGGTGTGTGTGTGCGCGTGTGTGTTGGTTGGCTCTCTTGAATGCATGGTATGTGTGCGAGAGGATACTGAATGTGTTACAGGGAGGGGCTGCAGGCCAGGCAGTGCGATGTCACTGGGGTCCTGGGAGCTAGAGGAAGTGCTCACTGTGCACTGGGATTCAAGCCGTCGCTGTGCCCAGCATGGCATGGCCGCTGTGTTCTCCTCCACAGGCGAGGAGCCGGCCTGCCTCCACTGCCGGCAGACTCCCTCTTGCCATCTTGTGGCCACTTGACGCTAGTGTAATTACATGGGGGTTTGAAAAAGCAAGCAGACTGACACCATAGTACATTGTCTCTCATGAAGCCCAAAGCCACATAGGAAAACACTCCTTTTTCATCAGTCGTACTGTAAAATATCCATGTTTAAGTGTATTGTAGCGATTGTGTAAATCACAGTCCGACTGCTCACCGTCTGCATGTTTGTTTAGGTGTATGCTTCCACATCTGGTGACGAGTACGCCAGAGACAATGGAGGATATCCTGGTGCTAAGCCCGGAGCTGTCTACCCTGGTTCTTTCTATATGCAAGGTAACCTTTCACGTAATATCACTGGATCACGGAACAAATTAAACCCAATTTGCAGAGGTATTTTCATATTTGCAAATGTGTTCCCGCTTTTCTCAGAAGACCCCTGGTCGTCTTCTGGCTACTCTGCCATGCTGGGTAACTCTCCTCACATTGGACAGCCAGGATCCTTCTCTGCAATTAACCCACAGGACAGGATGGTGGGTACAAATTGCTTCAATCCCATCTTAGCCTTTTTGTTCACCCTTTTTCATCATTTCGTGTTCATTCTATATATATAAATCTATTTATAATATTATATTTCTGTTTGAGAGCAAAGAAAATCATCACCTTTCAGAAATGTCAGTTGCTTTTGTTTCATAAAATCACCTATAATATGAAGTAACTGTTAACATTTTAGTTAATACATATAATTGAATAATTAAACCCATAAAACATTAATCTTCCTTAATGAAGTTTAAATGCATTTGTCAAATTGGTTTATGTTTCTGTGAGAGGTGTCTGTGCCTTATGGAGCTTGTACTTGTATCCTACTTGTATCCCTTTTCCAGAAGCGTCAACCCCTGCCTCTGTCCCCACAGAACTATCCTCTGCACGGCAGCGAAGTCAATGGCTTCCACTCAGCCCCCACAACCTACAACCACACACCTGCCATCAACGGAGAAGGCATCATGGGTAAGGAACTATTAAAATGAACTTATCCCGCAAGTAGTGTCTGTCAGATTCAACTCCCATGGTCATTTGATTTTTTTTTTTCCCTTCTCAAAAACAAATTAACGGGTCATCTGACTCACATTATTTATTTTGTGTCTGCAGCCAACCGAGGCACCACAGCTGGCAGTTCAGGAGATGAAATTGGGAAAGCTCTTGCCTCAGTGAGTTATTTTCTCTTTGTTGTTGGTTTTTTAAATTAGTGCTGGGCAATAAAACAGTTACAATATTTATCCCAAGAGTTTTATTTCCCCTGACAAACTGAAGGTCTGTGATGTTGGACAGTTCGTCTGAAGAAAGAACAAATATGTGCAAATTCAACTGAGGACTAGGACTCCCATCGAAAATCTTTCGTCAGTGGTTTAACATGATTTTTTTTTTTTTTTAGTGGTTTGATCTAAAACAGATGGATGTTCTTTTGAAATATGTTCAATTTTATAAAATACGCCCAATAATGACAAATCACTAAAATGGAAGACTATGATAATTGTATTTCATGCTGTGTGTTTAATGTCTGTGGATACATAGATTTAAAATGTAATCTTCCACTTTTGTCATATTTCCAACTCTGACTTTGGATATGACTGATTTGAGATGACTATTTTGATTAACACCTGTATGATACTGAGAAGTTTTAATCTTATAGAAAAATGTGCAGTTTGCAAATTGCAGTAAAAATCAATGTTCTGTCTTCTGATGTGTCATGATGTTGTGAATTTTGATGATTTTTTTTCAGATTTACCCGTCGGACCACAACAGTAATAACTTCTCCTCGGCTCCATCCACTCCTGGATCTCCTCAGGCGATTGCAGGTAATGTTCAGTTTTGACATAGAGATAATAGAAATGTCAAGTTGTTATTAAAAGTCAAAATGTTATACAGAGGCAATTAAAGACATTAAAAAGCATTCATTTCCAACCCTGTGATATGTAATCTTTAATTCTGATATGAAGAAATTTGCATTTTCTTGAACACATTATTTATCCTTTAAAAGACCTCGTCTTTATTTTGCTCTCATCGGTTACCTTGCTTTGATGCAAGATTTCCTGTCTACCAAACAGCTGAGTAAATTTTGCCAATCAGAAGGTTGGTAAACTGAGTTCAGGTGGTTTTATACTGTGCTTTATTCTCACTCATGCAACCACAAATTTGGATAATATTTCAATTTCAGCCACAGAATATTGACATCAGTCCAATTTATTTACCTTGTTCAGTTTGATTGCGACCTTGTTTTTGGCACAAAAAAATGAATCAGCTGAAATTGTTGGAGCAAAAATGATCCTCTGGATGTTCAGTTTCCTTTAGTGCAGAAATGTAACTGCAGCTCCATCTGCTGTAAAGTTAAGAATTAACACTATACACTATTCCAATGTTTCTCTCTGCAGGAGCTCAGTCTCAGTGGCAAAGACCAACCACACCCAACTACGAAGGGCAACCACACGCACTGGTATGTTGAAACATTTCTGTGCTGTATCAAAGTGAACTTGAAGCGAGGTTACCGTAACATATTTATCCAGCCTTTGCATGATTATTTTAGTTAAGTGCATAGTACAAATGAATGCCAACATTCATTATAGTAAATGAATAAACAGTTTCTATATATGGTGTAATTATATGGTGTCTTGACTGGTTTGTTTCCCCATATTAATATCTTAAGTACACACCTCTTGTATTTGTTTATATAGCAGAGTAAAATGGAGGACCGTTTGGAGGAGGCCATCCATGTACTGCGTAACCATGCCGTGGGCCAGGGCCCTGGCTTAGAGGGCGCCCACTCCGACATGCACAGCCTGCTGTCATCAGTACACAACGGGGGCCTCGGGGGCCTCTCTCCAGCTTTCCCCAATGCTAGCCTTGCCCTTAGCAACAGACATCCTGCCATGGTGAGTCACCTACTGCACTCAAATTTCATTTCTGTGTGTTTGAAAGAGATTTGGACTATGATAACACCATGAAGCAAACAAAAGTGTTAGTTTGTGGTTTTGGTTCATTTTATCACATAGATAATACCTATGAACTTCTGCCAAGTTTGTTTTCATACTGTCACTGTTGATATTGAGATTAAAGGAAGCACAAGCTTATTCCATTAAACGTTGCTGAAGAAACTGTCAGCGCTGAAGTTTAACTGAACATGTACTATTCTGTGCTATATGTTTCCCATAGTATAGTTTACTGACAAATTAACGAGAAAAATGAGGGGACATAAACATTGTTTGACATGTTTTTATCTTCAGAGATGAACAAAACACAATTTCAAAGTGCCTTTGTGCCCTCTGCTGGCCAAATGCAAAATAGCAAGCAGTTAAGAGTGAACCTATTTTTTACACATACAAAGTTGTGGACTTTTTCTTGGTTGCTACACTAAGTTTTAGGGAACCTCTGCAGTCTGTTTTGTTTGCTGTAACTGTGATATGTCAGTCCGAGTGGAATTCATAAAATCAATGTTTCTCCACCTTCATTAGCAGGGAGGGAAACACGAGGAGCCCACAGGCCTTCCTCCCAGCAGCACCCTTCTGCACGGTCATCACGCGTCCGGGCCCACACCGTCAGTCGGTCAACCGGAAGGCTTTACTAGTAAGTCTGACTAAATTCATCAGAGTAGTAAGTAAATTAAAGTAAGTAAATTACTTACATTAGAACAAGATTTGTTGTTCAGGGAAATTGCACAGTAGTGCGTCTTGTACTTGGAATCCTGGTGGAATCTTCATATTGAAATCACATGTTTTCTTTTGTGGCAACACCAGTGTTAATATATGTGCATGTGTTTAAATATTCTTCAGTAATCTCTGATCAGCTTTATTATTTTTCCACAGTCATCAGCTGTGTTACATCACCTGCCTTGAGAGCTTTCAGCTTTGGACCGTAGTCATCACATCTCTGTTTTTGTCCGTAGGTCTCCCTGGTGGTATGGCTCGCTCCACGCACTCCTCCAGCAGCTCAGACATCAAAAGAGAAGACAAAGAGGATGATGAAAACTCATCTGTTGCAGACAAGTCCGATGATGAAAAGAAGGAGTCCAAGGTAGCGCGCAGTCGAACAAGGTAAGGTTTCCCTTACTCTGTTTTTTAGTCTTTGCACTTGTATTTAACCGCACGAAAAAAAAATGTTTATAAAAAGTTTTTGATAAAAACACAAGTCCAGAGTGTAAATTCCAAACATGGACACAGTTGCCAAGTGTGAAAATATGACGGAGCCCATTTGATATTGGAAATATCTACTGCAAGGATCTACATGTCAGCTGTCCTGTGTGTCCCACTGATTACCCAGACTATGTTAGCTATTTAACAATGTTGAAATCCCCCCTCCCTTCATGTCACGTTTTCAGAAAGGAGGCGTTGACCCTCCAGATGCTCTCTAGCCTTTCAGACCAGAAAGATGAGTAAGTTTCTCCAATAGAAGATCAATATTTTGTGCTTTGTGGGCTCATGCCAGACATCACTTAAAGCACATTTTCATGAAGATCTGACTTGTGATTGGCAGAATAATTGTTGTAAAAATGACATTGTCGAACATTACTGTCCAGCAGTAGCTTTGAAAATTTCTGTACCTGACATTTGAGTTTGAAAAAAAATGTATTAAGCAAAACAATTGAAAAACATTTACTCCCTAGGAAAACAGCTGACACTTTGAAGCCAAAAAACACAAGACGTCACAGATTTTTTTTTTTTTTGAAGGTGCAGGCTGATGCTTTGCAAAGTACATGTTTACTGTCAAAACATTAAACAAAGCAGCATATAATGCACACACAGCATGGTATACTATTAAAGTGAATATATCAAACTTAAGGGATGAACATATTGATCAAATGCTCCTTTGAAGTGGGTGATGCTACTTCTGGGACATTTTTTCTGGTATTCACTTTTACATAGTTCGCATTTAACATGTCAGTCTTATTTTTAGTGCATTCATTCAGTACAATGTTAAGTTTACAGTCCCTACTATTGATGCAAAACTTGCAGCAGCTAAATGCTTTTAACAGTGTACATGTATGTTCTGAAATGTCCTCTCGCCTGTAGCCTCATTACTTCATCTCCATTTGTAAATAGTCCGGAAGAAGATGACGAGGACGTTCCACCTGAGGTGAAGATGGAGCGCGAGCGGGAACGGCGAGTGGCTAACAATGCCCGTGAGCGTCTCCGAGTACGGGACATCAATGAGGCATTTAAAGAGCTTGGGAGGATGTGCCAGCTGCACCTCAGCCACGACAAACCTCAGACCAAACTTCTCATCCTGCACCAAGCCGTCAATGTCATCCTAAATTTAGAACAACAAGTCAGAGGTCAGTCTGCAAACAGGACAAGGAGTTATGGTCTCCTTTGTTAAATACATCTTTTGTTGGTACTATTATTTTGTACTTAGAGGACGTATTTCTGTTTTCTCTTTCTTTGTCAGAGCGTAATCTTAACCCCAAGGCAGCATGTTTAAAACGCCGTGAGGAGGAGAAGGTGTCTGGGGTGGTGGGTGAAGCACCCATGCAGCTCTCAGGAGGCCATCCTAGTATGGGAGGAGATGGCCACAACCCAGTTGGCCACATGTAACACCAGGTAGGGCCAAAGATTGGCTACTGATTATTTAGATATGTAACCCTGAGTGTTTTACTGATACTGATTAGTGCATAATAGTCTTTTCCTTTATTTATCTCTATCAGGTTTAATGATTGACAAAAGTATTATGATTAAATGACAGTTGTCCTTTTCCGTAGATGTAGTTTTGATGAACAGCCGCTGTCGGCACACAGCAGTGACAAATACATTTCCTGTGACTGCTTCACAATTTAAGCCACCAGTTGACTATTCATAGTGTTAAGTTGTGAAAGTGCAACATGTGGTTTTCAAGAGCCATGATTAAAAGAGCAGGACTACTTGGGGTGATCAAAATCACTACTGAATTATTATAAAGTCATATTTACTAATCATACACTGGAGAGATATGGCTGGAAAACAGTCTTTGCTATAAATACTATCAAACATGGGATTTGATTTCATGAGTATCCTAAGGATTAAAAGTTAGAATAATTAAGGCAATAGTTTGCGTCAATGAGCTCATTCTTTTTGTTAATACTTTGTGTTTGTCTTTGTTGTGTAGGAGTACTGTAACATGCTGTTTGTGGTCCTTCCTTTTTACAGATCTGGTGGTGTTTCCGTGGCTGTCAGAGGATGTGGCCTTAACAGATTTCTTCCACCCATTATTCTCAGTGTGTGTGTGTATATGTGGACATGTCTGTGTATTGTCCGTTCAAGTTTCAAGATGCACATTCACACACTCGTACACACATGCATACTGCCAAAACTGACACAGCCTGTTTGTCGCACTCCCAACCATGACTACAAGCTCAAATGTGAAGAACTTTTTTTAGTTTTGCTTTGTTTTATACATGTAAGATTTTTTTTTCTTCTTGGTTTCCACAAGATGATGGAACACCGGAGTACTTTTTGTCCTGCCACAAATTGGGACTTCACACACTGCCGAGAGGTGCTCTTGTGAAAGAAAGGAGACCTAAACATACACAAATTGAATCAAGGATTTGTGCCTAATTGTTACATGTTTTCTATTTGACATTTAAGCAAATTGCTTTACATGTGAGGAACATTTATTGTGAGGGATTGCTTATGTGTATGAGCAATTATTTTTAATGTATGTCATTCCCAGCGTGATGGTACAGTCTTACATATGTTATGTAACCAAGCCCATATTTGAAGTTGAATTGTCTAAATTCAGTGACCTTTCCTTGATCTCATCAGCAAATGTTTGGGGAAGGTGATGGAAAGATCACAAGGGAAAGGTCAAAGTTTTGACAGTCCAGAAGCAGCTTATGAAAGACGGGAACTCTGACCCAGAGGCAGTCTCAGACTGAAGCCCGGTCTCATCCCACACAGCCTCTGGAGACTTGGAATAGAAGACTCCTTCCTTGAAGGTTATGAATTATCCAAGTGGTAGAGTCTGTCAACTACAAAACTGTTCTTCCTATTTGTTGACCATGAAGTCTAGAGTTACTGCAGAAATCCCGTGTCATAGGTTCAGGTTTTCGTACTGCTTTATATACTAAAGCATACATAGACAAGACAAAGCACAGTTGTATAGGTTTAGGCTGGAGTTTCAGTGTCAATCTGTTGTGCATTTCAGTCCCTGAAAGTCTTGTATAAAAGCCATTTGAGACACTTGCTAAGTGATCAGCACCACTTAGTGCTCTTACTTACTTGAAATGGTTTACTGACAATGCCAGCAGACTTAACAGCTCCGTTTTTCCCCCTTAATTGACGTTCTGTAAAAGACAAAAACTCTGAGTTCCTTTTTACATGGAGGGATCTCATCAGTCCGCTTTTGTTCGAAGCAGACAAGCCTCCGTTTAACAGAGGCTCTCTTTTCCTAAATGAGCATTCCCACTGAATTACAGCCCCTCACCTTCCTCCTTAGTAAGTTTGTTATCACGTTTCTTACTGAGAGAAGTGTGACGTGTAAAATCATTTCATACATTACTCTGATATGTTTCATTTTTCAAAATTAAATATATATAAAAATATATATTTTTTGTTAGTCTATACATTGTAGATTTTTTACATAAATGGCAATATTAGTTTGAAGTTTAGAGTGTATTGTAGATGAGCTGAATAAGGGGATATTTGACATTTAAATGAAATTGTTCAGAAATTAATTCAGCATTGAACCGTAATGGCAGAGGACAAGGGTCAACAGATGAAAAATGAAAGACATTGAAAACGTTTGATGTTACCTACTTATTCCAGTCTAAGTTGTAAGGCTTATCATCAGCTGCCCATATTAATTGTTTTCTTTCCATTTGGGTGTATGTGGACAGCGTCCGTGCCACACAGTCCTGTTGGAAACTGAGGAAAAATGTGGGAAGGGATTTTTGTCTCTAACAGTAATTATGCAACTGGTTTTTGAATGTAGCTACCATACAAATGTGGATCACCTTCATTTTCAAAGTGTAACTTTCTTTTTTTTCAGTACAGTATAGTAGTTTTCATTTCATCTTTTCTAATGTCTGCTCTCAACCAAGTGGCTCTCTGTGTGCAGCTCACTTTTTAGTAGCCTGCACATTTATTTTGGAGGCAGACGTCGGTATTTGGGTGTAAGGTAATGGATAATATGGAGAACAAAACAGTGTTATTGTGATGTTATTCCCATGTCATGTCATGTTGTGAATGGTTTTTACCAACATGTAATCACAAATGGGAGGTAGAGCATTTTGTGTGTTTAATTTCTACAAAAAGAGATGAAGAAAAAGACCTATACAAATCAATAGTGTGGCCTTTTCATTCTCAAGACTTAAGATGACATGATGGGAGAGTGATACCTTATCAGTGCCTGAACTTGTATTTTCATTTAAGACAGTTTTATTTTGTGAACCATATCATTTCATTTATCATGGAGATTAAAGAGGTACTTGTTCATTCCCCCACCCTCCCTTCTCCTAATGCTTTTTTCAATTTTCAGGAAGAAGTTTAAATGGTATAAAGAGATTTTCTTTCAGTGTATCTAGTTAAATAAATAAATGTTACGTAGATCTTGTTTAGTTTTTATTCCTTTTTTCTAATTATTCAACTGGATTATATTGTCCAAACTGCTGTTTTAGTTAAGGTCATGGGTCCAGGTCATGAGTTTCCTTTCTATCTGCCCTATATTGCTAAATCATTTGACATTACAGGGTTCAAGAGACGCCGCTTTTGACTCTGATTGTCTGCTTTTGATGCACATTAACATGTTTCAGTGTATGTGTTGCTTCAATTTCAATGTAGGGAGTGAGTTTTATTTTCCGTAGTAGCTGGAGCGTCTAATGACTTGGAGCATTTGAAATTTCTGTATATCAGAGTGCGAGCCCTTTGCTGCAGTGACTTTCAGTATATTTAGTCTCCAGTTTTCACCTCTGACCTTTTACTCTTCCAGCTCTTTGATGGCGTTGACAGTGACTTTTTGTGAGAAGTTCTAATCACTTCTTTCAAACAGTTGTATTTGAAGTTTTGCTTTTTATCATTACAAAATCAATAAGTGTACTGAATATTGCCGAATATTTGTTCCAAGGGAAAATCTGACTTGATGTCATTTAGTATTCTGTGAACATCCCATTAGCCTTCAAGCTACAAATGATTTCTTTGGGGGAACCTTACTTCTTAACACCAGTCCTGACGGGGACACAGTTTGAAATCTGCAAAGAAGCAACCCGACCACTGTGGGAGCACATAATGCGGACAGAAAATTACAACATGATGATGGAAAGTTGACGGGCTTGTTTTGGTATAAGAAAGCAGTAATAAACCACTCGCTTTCAACAATTTTGTCATATCTTTGTTGAACTAAAAATGGGGGGAGACTATTGAGTGTTAAATACATTCACAGGTACAGAGCTTGACACAGTGGAGTGAGGACACTGTTGACTTCTGCAGGGTCTTCAGACTGCCTCACTCAAAAATCTCTTTTTTTTGTTTGTTTTTTTGTTTGTTTTTTTTATATATATATAAATATATATAGTTGAGAACTGTCCTGTATATAACAGTAATGTAGCAATAAATGTGCCATTTTTAATAACAGATTATACCTTTTCCAATGTCTGGCTTTTGAATATTGTATACATAAAAAGGAAAATAAAGGAAAACATTGTAATAAAGGGTTTTATTGTAGTTCGGAAAATGAATTTGTTCATATTTTCCATTGCCGATAGCTGGCCATGAAGCAATTGCGTTTATTAAATGCAGCCAACTTTTAGACATGAGGCCATTAATTATATGTATTGTATACAGTGAACGCAGAGGAGCAAATAATATAATTGCTTTTATAGTCAAGTGCAGGTTTGCAGTATTTTGTTATTGCCAAAGACAGCTCACAGTTTAAAACAGCTCAGTGTTGTAAACAGAGACCTTTGAAATGGTGGCCTGAAACGACCCTGCGCGGTTGCACGCAAGCAGATTGTTATTTTTAACAGGCTTAAGAAGAGGCAGCCCGGGGTCCTTTGACAGCCATCACTTGGAGTAAAGAACTACAACTGGGAAGGTCAGCATGATGCAGAAAGTGCTAAATAAAGTCGTCGGTGGCAAATACGTTGCCATTGTAAGAGCATGGTAAGTTAAATGAATAAGTCCGGTGTCTTACGGTGCTGGGAACATGTATGTTAGTGGTTTTGTTGTGTTTTAAAGTTGTTGTTGGCGCCTCTGTGTCCTTCTGTGTGACCCGTGTGGCTCACAAGCTAACTTTAGCTTACCCAGCTCGTCTATTTGTTGTTGATTTAGACAGCCCGGCTAGTTAGCATTTATCTATATCCACCGTTACCTTCGTATAAATTTGTTTTCGGATTAATTTTCTTATTTTTAATGTCTATTTTAATATTTCAATGCCCTTTAAATGTGGCAATATAATTTCGAGGTTTAAATGCCTTTAAATATCGATGTGCATAATGGCTCAAAATGCTTTCTGAATAGACATTTAGTCATGAAATATTTGTTGATTGTGTGTGTCTTTATACGTACAAACATACATACATACATACATA
>JAOXYL010000105.1:18028184-18038512 GCA_028564955.1 Terapon puta
TCTTTTTGTTTTATTGTTCCTATCATGCACCACTTCTGGAAGTACGGGACCGGCGTGGCTGTGCGGGTGTCTGTCTGCCTGTCTGTCTGTGTGGCCTGGTCAGCTAGACAGAACAGGTCATGCATGTCTGTCCGCTTTGTGTCTGTGTGCTTTTCGTTGTGCTTCTACATTTATCAACATCTGTCCCGCGCGCCAGTCCGATACCCCAACACGCAAACTGAGCCTCTGAAGGGGGAGGAATTCCCTCCGCTAAAGTATCATTGTCAACAGCAATAAATAAAGATTTGTTTTCGTGGCATTTCCAGCTATGTGACAGTTGTGTTACCTGCTATTTAACATTATCAAAATACTCTGCAGATGTCCCCTTGAATATAAGGCCGTGTACATACCAGATAGTGACGCAACTTGGCCATTTATTTCAACTAGATGGGTAGTTTTCTTTTATATGACAGAATATAATGCCAGAGTAAAAGTCAGAAGCTAGCAGCGTATTTATACGGCTTTCAATCAAGCCCTTTAATCTATCAGACTTGTGCTAAACTGCTCGTTGTTTATCTCCAGTGTGTGCACGGCCTTCCCATATCTTTCAATAATAGCTACATATCCAGATTGGGTACCCACACACACATAAAATTCCCAACTGCCCAGTCACCCAGAGCAAAATTCAAGTCTACAAAAGAGCAGCAAACTTCACTTCACATAGTCTGACGTGTTTGTTACATCCGAACTATTTACAACGCCCAACGACGCCAATCGGCCTCTCCGTTCCAGATCATTTTCCTCGGTGCCGAAAAGCTGTACAAACAAATTTCAGTCTCTAATCAGCTCTACTAAAGCTGTGATATTTGGCCCATTACAATAGAGACATTTACAACATATCAGACAAACACTTGTGCTGATATAATAAGAATAATAATCCACAATGTAAACATTATAAGACTGCTTCAAAAATGACTCATCGACATAGATTTTTATAGATTAGATGCATAGAGATCAGTTCTTACACCTTGTTCAATAGAAGGGGGATCTGTGAAATGATTCATTTACGATCAAGTGCTTTTGGGGGGTGGTAGAGGTCCTCATTAGTGACAACTTAAAAAGAGGCAGATAATAGAAATTACCCTGTTGTTATTAAACTTGGCCTTTTTTTTTTTTTAGTCCTGAAGACCACGAACCTTCAACCTCATTTCCTTGCCTGGATGTTTTTTTTTTTTTTTTCACGACAAACATACACACCTCTTAAAGATAAATAATCATTCTTTTCTTTTTTGTTTTTAAAAAAAGGGCAGTCATGAAAATAGAAGCTGAATTAAGAGACATGCTGGACGTAGTCAACCCAAAACATTATTTCACGTGAAACTGATTAAAGAAACACATTTAACCGCAGCATCGATGTGTAAATCCCGTCCAAAAAAACGAATGATAAGGGAGTAAAAAGGTGTTATTACGGGTACATTAAAGACCCTGTGCTTCTAAATCTTCACACTACAGCTCCACTAAACTGTAGGCCCTCTTTTGAAATGTCAGTGCCAGACCTTGTGTGGTCTGGATCTGCAGCCCTTTAGCAGAGGTCTGACTTCTTGGTATCGGGGATCAGTTGCAGCGTCTGCAGCGAGATCGCCGGGGATCACGGGTTGTACATCATTAGCGGTTTGTGCTCTCACTGGGGTGCAGGGTTTGTGGTTTTATAACCCCTATTTTACCTCAGAGGATGATGCTTTTGCAAAATGGGATCTCAGGGACATGCTTTTATCATCACCTTGCATGCAGGTTTTGATTTGGCATGTTTTGTTTTTTTTTAAAGAAGAGGTTGCAGTCGAGTTTTTCGTCCTCTTGTATTGGTCTGTCTAGCCGCGGAATGTTTACAGTAACACAAAAAAAGATAAAAAATAACTCGTGAGATATAAGAAGCGTCCTCCTCAAAGTAAAGACACTTAGGAAATCCTCAAAAGTCTAACCTGTATATGAACATCCCGCTCTCTGTGTGATGGCTTCCTGTGATTACATTTGCAGGTAACAGGCAACACGGACGGCTACATGGGGTCACACACACTCAAAACGCAGATTATACATTCACACTCGGGTCGTTCTCACACACACACACACGCATACCCTGATGAATCACAGTGCTTGAAGGCGCGTTTTCATCAGATTTATCTCTCTATATATAGTCGCTATATAGGAGACAGACATACCGTACGAGGGTCAACAAGACAGAAGGCATTGAGGGTGTCAGGCAGTGTGCTCTGTTACAGGGTAGACGGACATAAAGACGGACAAGGACAATCTTTCAAGTACCATGCGTCCATCGAACAATCCTCTATATAACTCTACATATGTCCTTCGTATATTATATATTATTATATATATATAATTATTTGAATATAAATATAATTTAGAAGAAGAAAGCAGTAAATAAATATTAAAAGTATCATAACTAAATAGAGCTTTGTGCTCAATATGCCACATCCCCACCTGATATCTGGAATGTTTTGTTGTTGTTAGTAGGTCAGCGAGACGGTTGGTCCTGTTGTGCTTAGGGCTGGTCTTGGCATATTTCAGCGATTATCTGTTGGCACTTGCGGTCCCTTCTCTGAGCGGGCGCGGGGCAGGGAAGGGACGAGAGGAACTGGACAGTGGAAGGGGTAAAGTAAAAAGGCGGAGAAAAGTGAGAAAGAAAGCCAAAATATTAAAGGCTACGAGATGTTTCTCACCCTAACCAGTCAAACGAGCTGTGTGTGTGTGTGTGTGTGTGTGTGTGTGTGTCTGGAGGAAAGCAGATATATGCTTTATATTTAAATGAATTAGTGTTCTGTCCATCAAAAGGATGGCTGATAATATCTGCAAGACATAGACTGGTGCTTTTTTGAAGGAAATGAGTGATGATTTGTTTAGCACTGTGTCCTCTTCTCTAAAATGAATGTATTTACAGCACTGGAAGTGTGATGACTGTTGTCTTATCTGTGCTTTTACAACACTGGATCATTAGGGCAGTGGCTAGCAGTGGCTCAGGAGAGCTCCGGGGCAGTGGGCGGTGACGTCTGCCTGAGCTTCAGACCGGTCGTTTTGAAATCCTGTCAAGTGTTTTAGCTGCGTCCCTCCTCTGCGGAGCGCTGGTCGGACTTGAGCTTGACAAACTCCTTGGCCACGTCGTCGTTGTTGCGCTGGGAGAGGATGCGCAGCACGGTGAGGCCCGTCTCGTCCATGTGGATGCGTTTGCCCAGCGGCAGCCAGCAGGCGGCGCTGCCTTTGGAGGCCATGTCCTTCAGCTGCAGCACGGCCATGCCCACCGTGCGGTCCTCTCGCGCGAAGCAGTAGTCCTTCACGCACACCTGCAGCTCGTAGCACTCAGGACCAACCTCGTTACTCAGGGTGCTGTGGCGAAAAGGAGGGACAACTTAACAATCTGTTCACACGTTGTAGTTTTCAACAACCTTAAGTAAAGCTGCTCATCATCAGCGTTGATACTCACAAAGTGAAGGTTTCATTGTATTTGGGAGCCCAGCTGTTGTTCTTTGACTTGGTGGCGTACTTCCTCTTCTTGTCGCTGAGGTGAGGGCCGATGATATAGACCTCCACAAAAGGCCGGAATATGCCTTGCGTCTGCCACCTCAGGTCATTGGCAGCTACCACTGAGACAGGCAGGGATGGAGAGAGAGAGGGAAAGTGGAAATGGGATGAGAGTGTAGAAGGTGTGGGTGAGAGAGAGAGATTCATGTGGAGGAAATGTGTGAACAGTGAGAAGAAGTGTGAGTGAAGAGAAAATGCTAGGTTTTTGCTCGGACCTCTATTCAGTTCCCTGTTTAGTTCATTTTACCTAAACTTTATATAAGCTTACAAAACCAACTGACTGCTCCAAAAGTGACATTATTTAGACCTTTACCTTTACTATAGACTTTAGATTATTTTATTTTTTTCTGTTGATCTGTGTCAAAAAGCCATATTAAATCTACTTTAATATGTAACCAGGTTGGTTGACTTTTTTTCAAGCACTATAAATCTAAATTAACTTAACTCTCCTTATGTGTGGGAAAAGAATAAATGGAACTGTGTTCATCAACTTGAAACTTTCCCTAAAATTATTAAAAGCTGCAGTATTGGTATCTTTAGCTGTTAAAGGCTCTTGACTCATTACTGAATTTGTGCTTCATGAAAGTTAGATTTAAAATGACCCAGGCATGTTGCTTTTACACTGCAATAATGCTGAAAAAAACACCATACCTTTGTAACATTAAATTATATTTTTGCAGTGTTGAAGGGCATTTGTGTCTCACTTTTTTTCCCCTCACAGCTGTTTTGGAGAGAGTTCAATGCCAAATGAATGTCAAGAAATATATAGTTTGTTGCATGTCAGACATAGTGATTGCTTGACACCCTATTCAGGTCCACATGTTAGCATTTTTTTAAAAATGTCAACTTTTCACATTGTCCACATCAGTGAATGGAGTTCAGTCAGTTGTAACTGAGGCGGTGACATGTGAGCACAGCTGTTTAGGTCCACAGGACTTCTGGGTAAAGCTTGTAAGTGGACCTTCAACTTGTAACAACACTATCTCTAGTGTCAAGAATGAAATTTCATGCGCACTGGTCCATGATTCAAGGTAAAAACAAGAATATGTGAAAATAAAAAAAAACTTTTCCTTTACCTTTCACTGTGACTTTGTGCTCTCCAGTGTTTGGGTGAGTGAAAACTTCCACATGGATAGACACTTCTCCCACGGCGTCGTCCACCCCAGAGCCTGACAGGGCAGACAGAGGGTGAGGGGCACATTAATGCCTTTAAATTTAGAAACAAGGACACTCTTGTGCTCCTATCACAGACCAAACACTCACACAAACCACCAAGCCCTCTGTTCTCCTCCACATTTTGAGAGGTTACAGAACAACTCCATTTCAGTTTTATGAAATGAACACTGAAATGGGTTTGGCTGTAACTTTTTGGATATCAGAAAGAATATTGAAATATTAAAACATGTCTTTTACGAATCAGTGTGTAACAGGAAGGAGGACTTAAAATAAGGCATAGTGATCTGTGTGTGCATATGTTGTGGTCTGGAAGTGGACAGTCAGGCAGACAAAGCTGCTATGAGTGGGCATGGTGATTTTAATTCAGGGACTACTGCCATTGTGTGTTGTGCTCCACAACTATAATAAATTTACTGATGAACCGGTGAAGTCTTAGAGTGGCAAAACATCTCAGCACAGCACAGTGGATAGTTTAGGGCTGACCTGAAATAACCGTATCTGCATTATCATTAGACACTAGACAGGAAAAAAGCCTCTGTTCAGAATGAGCAGTTGAGGGGTGATAATTTGGATCCAGTGAGGACAGTAATTTGCGCCCACTCATAGACGCGAGGTGTCTGTTAGGATGCAGGGTGGTTAGTAAGAGGCAGAGAAGAAGACAGGAGAGAGGCTGGAGAAGGTCAACTGACAGCGTGGTTCCCCCGACATAGATCGGGTCAGGACATGCTCAGATGGATCGAGAAAGGTGGACACACCCATTCCTTGGTAAAGATTTTTACCCAAGCATGGCGAGAGGAGGGACAGAAAAAGGGGCAAAGGAGCTCACGATAGGAGGCGCCGTTCAGCCTCTCAGATCTGTTGTTGGTGAAGGAATTAAATTAAGCCGTACTGCGGGAAGAGGCACGTGTTTGGAAAACTCAGATTCACGGTCAATATATTTTTCATGTTTTTACTCTGTGTTGCTAGTGTTGTTTCTATCTACCCTATACAAAGGACATGTCTGCATGTTTGTAGGTCCTGGAAGTGAAAACCTCTCCTCAGTTGTGCTTCCTGAGGCTTCTTCCTTTTCTTCCCACTTAAAGCGTCTTTTTTTGTTTTTCCTCATGTAAAAAGGAGGTCTAGGGAAGAAGTGTTGTATGTTTTAAAAGGTGTAAAACTCTTTAAGGCGATATAAAGTAAACTTTATTTTGTATTGTTATTCAGATTGCAAACGGTTTAAGTCAGATTTCTTTGCATTTTAATGCCAAATAAACTTCTTAGTCCACCCCACATTGCAGATAACTTCCCTAGACCCAAGCTGGGTCCTGTGGTACTTTGTTCTATACTTCCAGCTGTAAGACTATTTTGGGGTAAAGAAGACAGTGATGGCTCCACTGGGGCTCCAACTCTTTTGTCTGGGAGGGAGACAGTGGACGAATCTTTGCTTGGTGTCTCTGCCTGGTTTTGTGTGAACAAGTGGTTGAGATCCACATACAACTCCAGAAGGATACGGTGACAGATGGACATTAATTTTCAATGTTTTAATTAGTGTCTTTACTCTGTCAACGGTATCTTTGTGGCGACGACCAGCAGCCTGTGTGTGTGCGCGTGTGTGTGTTTTCAACCAGCCGCCCACTAAACAAGGTGTCTGTGGGAGTTAGACGGCAGAGTGTTCCTGGCATGCGGCTCCCTGCATCTCTCCGGGGAGCATTATGGGATTGTTGGTCTCGCTGCCAACAGGACCAAAGAGAACAGCAGTCATCCATCTGGCCTTGTCTACTGTGTGGAGGACGTCCATAAAAGAAAGAAACTTTGCTGGCCACGAGGCAGGAAGAGATTGCCAAGAAAACGCCGGCTTTTCTTCTTCAATAAACAGAGCAATAAGAGGTGCAGATTTCGTGCCATATTGCAAATCTTCACCAGAATAGACATTAAATCTCAAACTTGTACTGCGATGGTGGCAAATCATCACCCGAGCTCACTGCGTATTCACAAATGACCCTTGA
Organism: Terapon puta; assembly: GCA_028564955.1. Taxonomy (NCBI): domain Eukaryota; kingdom Metazoa; phylum Chordata; class Actinopteri; order Centrarchiformes; family Terapontidae; genus Terapon; species Terapon puta. The sequence goes on from JAOXYL010000105.1 coordinate 18,034,916, forward strand.
TTATTCCAATTACAAATAACACAGCTCACAGCCTGCAGGATGTAAGACTGACAGTCAGCACTGAGCAGCAGCAAAGAATAAATTCCACTGAGATTTGTTCAATCATCCTGCTCTAAATATCTACTAAAATATGCGTGCAAAAACTATCCAGCAAAATCTGCGTCACAGTAAGTTTATTTCCATCCTTGTCATCCAGTCAAGGACACCTTGCAGCTGTCAGAAAGGCTAAAGACTGCACTTTCTACATATGCCTCCACGGTGAAAGAAGAGAAAGAGAATAATCATTTCAATGTCAAAAGCAATATGTAATTGTGAAATTTAACCACTGCTGGAAACAGCAGAACTTAGCGGAAAGTGATTAGATGTTTGAAAACCATCTGTCTGAATTTGTGTGGTGTGAATTCCCCCTTTTAAAGCTTCCAGAAGGTAATTTGGAAGTTTTACAAGTTTATAAATATTCCAGATAGAAAATCTGGTGTTGAAAACCTAGGTTGATTTAATTAATCATTTTCTGGTCTAAACATTAAGTAGCTCATTTGGAAATGAATGAAATACAGAAAAATACAAAAAATTCAAAATTCAAATTTTAGCATTTGGGCCACCAAAAAGCAGCAATCGAGTCACAATGGAAGTGATCAGACTATCCTATCAGGTCGCGTCATCCAAGAAAGAGAAGCTCAGATATCCTGGACAGTTGAGTAATTCAGACCACACAAAGTAGTATAAACTATTTAGTCACTATCCATTTAGTCTTTTCAACAAAATTAATTTCACAACTAGGAGTTTCTTTCATGGCTTCCATACTTTTGTCCATAGAAAACAACACAACTTAGTTTTCTAAGTCTCTGACTGGAGCCTTAACGTTGGTGAGAGTGGAGCTGGAGCTTGTGCCGCATCGAATCAAGTGAGACAGTGAAGATAAGTCAACACAAAAACACTGAATTAGCTGAATGCATACAGCTTCTCCACCACCCTGTGCGTGTTTGTCAGCAAGAGTCAAATCTTTGATGCTAATCCAAAGTGACAGAAATCAGACCACCTGACCTGAGGGGCTGTTTCTGATTGGCTCAATCTGCAGAGGGGGATGAGTTGAGCACCCTTTTCTCATCACTGCTGTAGGGAGGGCCATGCTGCACGTGGGAGCTGTGTGTGTTTGTGTGTCTGTTTCTGTCTGTTGTGTGTGTGTGTCTGTGTGATGATAGAGCAGGCAAGGACAGGGAGCCCTCCCAGACAAATTAAGCCAACAGCCATCATCATCTTCAGAATAATCCTAGTCCTCTTCATCCACGTCTTTCATTTCGAACACAGTGGGAGCGGTGGCAGCGTGGGGGGGGAAAGGCTTTCCTCACTGGAGTCAGACAATACACTGATACACTGCACTTCTGCTTCAGCAACCTTAAGGACAGTCTCACTCAGTCACATTGGCTCTGCTCAGTCACTTGCTCTTCCTTTCGCCCACGTGTGCAAACACACACACACACACACACTCGGCCCTCGGGCCTCTCTCGGTGACATCATGCTGGATCAGGATTCCTCCACACTTTAATGCATTTCTATTCTTTTCATCTGATGTCAGCATATCATGCTTTAGTGTCTGCTCATACATACAGTGCATGGCGTATGTATTCAACGCAGCTCCGTTCAAACAGACATCAGTGTGTACATTACATGCATGAATGCATAAAGTCTATGCTCTTATTGTTATGGGCATGTACAGTATATGTGTGTGCAAAAATGCAGAGATAGAAAGAAAAAAAGAGAGGAAGTATGCTCAGTTTGTGCATTGCATTTGTCTTTTGGGATGAGTTTGAGCAGGCAGGGGAGTTTCAGGATGCACATGGTGGGGTGGAGGGTGGAGGGAGTTGGGCTTTGGTCTGGAGGCTCTCTGGTAGTCCTGGATGTCTCAGGGCCTGAGCCTGAGTGCCACATACCCTTCTCTGGGTAAACATCCTCACTAGTGGTGAACCTCACCCCCTTCCCGCCGAACACTGGCCCACAGACGGGGCAGAGGTTGGGAGTAGACAGGAAAAGGAGAAACATGTAGAAATATGAAGTTGAATTTAAGAAACACAGAGTAGAAAAACAGACCAACATTTTTAAGTCTTGTCCCTAAAGATGTTATCCTGCTCTCTCTCTCTCTATATATATATATACATATATGTATATATGTACATTACTATAATCAAATCAGCTCTTTTTCTGTTGAATTCTTCTGAACAATCCTGCGACATGCAAAGCTCAAACAGAACCACTGCTGTAAAATGTACTTAGGTATGCTCCAAAAACCACATGGCATTTTGCTAATTAAATTTTAAACTATCATCCACTCAAATGGCATGTCTACCAGCGGTGCTCAGGGACAGAGTGTCAGCATCAGCGCTCCCACAAAGATGATGGCTGTTATGTAGCCATCTGACGGTAGGATAGAGGCTGAGCAACAGAATCAAAGAGCGAGAGAAAAGAGGGGGGGTGTGTATTTGTTTTGTTTCTTTTTTTTCATTGCAAATAGCTGTCAGATCATGTAAAGATTAGTCTCCGCGTTTCCAGAGGCTGGCTACCAGGAGACTCAGCATTTCAGAGCAGAGAGAGAATATTGTGCAGCTACAGACTCAAAATTCATGCTCTATAAAGCATGTGAGATATTTTCAGGATACAGTGCTCAGCATTTGGGAAACCCTAACATCAACGTCCTCTGAGAGTGCATAGCAGGGATATGATGATCTTAATCTGGGAGTTATGTAACATTAGGAATTAACTTCACACTTGGTGATTGCAGGGACCGGAATAATGAAAATCAGAAGTCTCCCAAAGACGGAGAAAGAGAAGAGACTCACAAAGAGCATTAGGTTACCTTGTGCATTCTGTGACTGGACAAAGGTCTTAATGAGTTTGTCTGTAGCCTGCGTGTAGAGGGACAGGGCGTAGTGGAGAGACTGGAGGTCGGGACTCTTCTCCAGGAAAGTCTTCTTCAGACCCACACCACCGGCGTGGAAATATTGCTAACACACACAAATGCAGACAGACAAAATAGGGCTCAGCTGTTAATTTCCTTCCCATTGTTGTAAGAAGAGGGGGCACTTTCTTGAGATTGTCTTTGTCTTTACTTTATATAGAGCTGGGTTTTGGACTGTTGATCAGACAAAGATATAGTATAGCCTAATTTTAGGATCTAGGGAATTGTGATGGGACTCGGTTTTCTTGTGTTTTATAAATCACATCATTATTTTGTTAAGCTAAATAAATGAGCTGGCTTAAATCATAGAAAATAGCTATTAGTTGCAGTCGTACATTAATCCAGCACACAAACTGACGCTAAAGTGATGACGAGTCTTGCTCGCCCCATTAAGAGCAGCTCAGTCGGAAAAAAGTATGGAAAATGTTCTAACCTTCTACCTAACCTACCTTCTAATATAATAAAAATACCAATATCATCAATATAGATTTTTTTTGTAACTTAAAATGTTTTGCACAATATATCACACAAGTTCTTACAAATATGGAGAAAACAAGATTCAAAATGAAGTTTAAAGTTAAATGAATAAATCATAGAGTTGTAAAGCCACTGAAAGAAAGCTCCTAAGGGTTGGGAGTGGACAT
>JAOXYL010000105.1:18053932-18065335 GCA_028564955.1 Terapon puta
TTAAGAACCATGATGATGTTCTGGGTCCGGTCCTCTGCACCGTGCTTGGAGCTCTTCTCTGCTGCTCCTGGTTGTTTAAATAAAAAAAAAAATAGGATTAGATGTGTAAAAGCAAACAGAAGTGTCTTATAATCGCCATAAAGTCACTAATGATAACAAAAATAGAGCAGAGAAAGGACGCATTTCTACCACTTAAAGGAAATTTTGAAACTGAGTTTTCAATTTATAATATGAAGAGGAGAGGACTGTGTAGGTGATGAAAAACCTGGCTATATTTCATGAATGAGAGGCGGACACATTTTCAGAGCTATAAAATGCTGAGTAAAAGAGAGGTGGATGACAACAAAAGACAAATGGCTTTTAATATCCTCTCAAGAAAACAAGGAAAATAAGAAAGTAGGAGTGAGACAGAGAGAGAGAGGAGGAGGAGGGCTGCGTGCTTGGCATTGACAAATAGAGACAAGAGGAGATAGATGGACTAGATACTTTACTATTATTAAGCAGCACTGACACAGCAAGAAGTCTAAAACATAAAGTCAGCAAATGGGTGTTCAGCTACTGTAAATATTTCATGTTATGTTTTCATATTCTTTCTCACTGGACACCACAGAAACACAATGTGCCATCTGAGTTTAAGCTGTTATATATCCCAGAATATATTTGGTATGAAAAGTCAACTTCAGGCCAAGCAGTTAATTTATCTGTACACATAAAGAGGAACAATTAAGACATCTGGGGAAATTGGCTTATTTGCTTTCTTTCCAAGGGTTTGATGAGAGGACTGATACCACTCTCATGCCTGGCTCTGTCTGAAGCTTACAAAATCTGCCTATGAGTGCCACTAAAGCTGACTAATTAACACAGCTCATTTGAATAATCTGCACAGAAGCTGAAGTGTAATCTTTACCTTTGGACAGAACCAGGTTAACTATTCCCACTTGCTTTCAGTCTCCATTCCTTTTTGCAAAAATAGTTCCTTACTAGTGCTTTAGGGGCTAAAATAGGAGTCACGTCTTACTCTGCAGACAGTCGGCATTGAGTAGATCTTGGCACTTCTCGTGGCATTTCACTCCACACTCGGTGCAGCGCATGCCCTGGCGAGCAATACCCCACAGCAGTCCTTCACACTCGTAGCAGTAGGTGGGTGTGGTGGCTGTCCACACCTCGAAATTGTGCGGGGTGGTGCAGGAGATGGGATATATGAGGGCCTGGAGGGTCTTCTTGTAGACATGACTCTTCTGCAGAGGTACAGCAGACAGAAGTACAGGGTGAGAACAGGTTTTGGCAGGATGTGAAATACTTGGGATTCACATTATAAATGAGCACTGACCAGTTCTTCGTTATGCAGGGTGCTGGACGTCAGCGCCGAGGTGATGCCTGCCTTCCTGGAGTTCTGAACCAAGGACTGAGCGGCAGGAGAGAGGAGGGGACAGTTTCTCTCAGTTCCCACTTCAATATGTTATTTTTTTATCAAGATAAATCTCAGTGCAGCCTATGAGGCCATGTGTATTATTACTGTCTGTCTGGCAATGTTCCCTTGAATAGGTACAGCAAACTAGAGGTGACAGCAGCAGAATTTAAAGTGCTTCCTTTCATAAGATCAATTTGCGGGTGAGACAAAAAAGCTAGTATACCGTCATTGAATAACTTAAGTGTTTGGATAGCAAATAGTGTCGGTGTTACTCACCATAGCCTGTGGTTCAGCAGTAAAGGTAGCAGGAACAAGGGAGAGATTTGATATAAGAAAAAAACAACAACATGGAGGGTTTTTTTTATTCCATAGAGAATTAAAAGTACAAAGGAGAAATAGTGCATTTGTTGTTGTATAAACAAGAATGAGCATCCACAATGAAAGCATGGTGGGGAAATCACATAGGATGAATCTGCAGCCAGATACGGAGACTGAGGCTGAGGAAGTCACAGCTGCAACCAGATTTCAGCATTTGATAGCTGAATGAAAAAGCCTGAGAGCGCAGCTCCTTCAGCCGGGACCACGCCCTGTCTGATCAATTACCTGAGACGCTCTGACAAGATATGCATGACAGCGAGACAGGAAGAGAAGCATCGGTGCACCTGCCTGTGACTGTCTGTCAGTGCGTAGTGACTGTTCATTAACAAAGACAGTCATCTGAGCTAATTGCTTGTGAGTGGTAAAGCTGGGATCTGGTGTGTTCAGGAAAATGACGCACTGAGCTTTGCCTGGCAGTTAATATTAAGAGCCAAATTGATGTTCTATATCCAAGCTGCCTTCTGTTCCACTCGCTGCTGCTGCAGAATGTGTATTTGCATCGAAAGCAATAGTTAGAGAAGGATGAAGTCACTCTCCTCGCTCTGTTTAATATAAAGCTCTAGCTGGCAGCCACTTAGCTTAACTTAGTAGAGTGACTGTGAAGGTAATAAAATCTGCATACCAGCACAACTGAAGCTCAGTAAATAGTGAATTATATTTCATTTGTTTAATCTGAACAACAAACAAATGTAAAAGACAGACAGATAAAGTGATTACACAGTCCAGGCTGTGTAATACTACATGAGGGAGGAAGTGACTTTTATGAATGAGACATCACTTTCTCCAGAGGATCTATATTTCCCACTGTCTTATCCATAATGAGGCGGTGTCAGGGAGGCATGGGGATGATGGCAGCCTGGGGTAATGAAAGGTCTGTTATATGACAGCATCTAGCAGGCATCAGTGTCAGTCAGAGGAAACCTCTGGCCCTGCCACTGGCCCCTTAACCCTGCAGCTCGCCCTGTTAGGCTGTAACAGCAGGGAAATGTATCATCTGCTTGCACAGTGCATGTAGTGCAGCGGGCTAAAAGACAGAGTGGAAGAGGAATAAAGAGAAAGAATGATGATGAGGAAAAGACCAATAAAGTAAAGAGAATCGGAAGAGAAAGGACAGTAGAGAATCAGAGGGGAAACAAGAGGAGGTTTAAAAGATGAGAGTGCTGACTGCTGAGCTGACTAATATATGGACTGGGGAGATGTGAGACACTTAGTCAGGGGAATATAAAGAGATTAGAGCAGAAACTCACCAGATCTCTGACCAGAGGCATAGCTTTCCTCTTCCTGAGGTCTGGCATGCTGTCAATGCTATACAGAGCACCACCCATTCTGGAGACAAAACATGCACAGAGCAGGATTCAATACCAGCCATTTTTCTAGGAACAGATGTTAACTAGAACCTGTACACGACAAACCAATTAGACAATAGATGCATTCAGACATTAAGGCTGTGGGCTTGCCTTTCGGTTGGTAAGTTATAGATTTTCAATGACTGTAGCAGTAACAGCGTCATGGGTACTTACCCTGCTGATAAAAGCAGAGAGGCAATGCCAACGCTTTCCCCTCGGGCCTGAGGAGAAAGAAAGATGAGAAAGGGAAGCAAGCAGAGTGCCATTAGAGCTGTGACTGGAAAAATGGGAACTATAGCATATTATACTTTAGTATATAGTGCTTTTTTATTGTCCATATATATTTATATTGAAAACAACACAAGAGGGAGATACTGGGGGGTGTTCCTGCAAAAAAGCACTCTTTCATGTTGAATTTCACTAGCTGTAGCCATGTTGACTGCAAGTGTTCGTGGAATTCACAAATGAATAATACAACAGTGGTGCAATTGGGAGATAGCAAGAAAAAGTGTGAGGTTAGGGGAGTGGTGGAGCTGAGTTGTGTCTTTCTGACAGCAGTGGCTTTTCTGTGTTTGAGAATCATAGTAAAAGTAGATTACAGCCAGATGGCCATCCGTGTAATCATTCTTCTAATTCTATCTGCTCTGTTACTGAAAGACGTGTTCTTTGTCCGCCTGCCTGTTTAAAGAATGACACACAGCATTGATACTCACGTCACACTTGCGCACAAAAATAGTTATGATTGACATAAACGCCAGGCTTTGAAAATTACACTTAGCAGGCTTATAGCTGTATCCTATGGCTTGCTTGGCTCCCCAGAAATATCTACGAGCCTCACAGGATACATACAATATGAATTAGATTAACACACTACTGACCACACCCACCTGAGCGCCTGCTCCGGCCATGGGTAATCAGATTGGACAACATGCAAATCGCTACGAGGATGGCAAACAACTGAAAAGAAAATAATGAAATGGCACAACAGTACAAGGGGTAAACAGAAACTATATAAGCCACAGCAATAACCAAAAACTGGGATACACGATGGACCAGTCAACAAAAGCTGGAAAAAGACACAGTAACAGTAGGACATGCAGGGACAGTCAAATCGTAAATTTATAAATTAAAGGAGCAAACAGACAAGAATCATATGAACTCAGGCATTCACCTAGCATGAATGCACACATATGTGCACACACACACACACACACACACACACACACACACACACGTGCACACGCACACACGGGCTGTACCTCTTGCAGCTGTAGTCGCACTCTGCTAAAAAGTCGGAGCCAGTTGGCTTTGGCTCTGGCAGGACCAGGTTCCATGATTTCCCTCTTTGGGAAGCTAAAAGGATTAAAGAAGGGTTGACAATTAAAAAAGTAATCTTACATATGTTTGTATGTAATCTAGTTACGGCAGTCAAGTGCAGTGACCACAGAAATAACTTTCGCTAATGGCATTAGTCAATGATTTAACACACTACGTTTGTCCTTCGTTTAGAGAGAGATTTCTTAGGCGTGAGAAAATAAGCCTGGGGTGGCTCTTTATTGGGAGTTTAGATATGATGTACACCTGCCCTCTGTGCTGCTTATCTCAAATAAAAATAGCTTTTTGATTCTGTTTACTGATAGGTGTACAGGAGAAAGTGAATGGTGTCTCTTCTGTCCAAAACGTTCATCTAGACAGGCCTGACATGTTTCTTCCTATGCCCACCCTTTCTAAAAAAGTGTGTTTCTTGTGTTCCTATTTAGAGAAAATTGGTTGTGTGGCCCCTAATAGTTGCTTCACTGCCTGTTGAGGTATGCACATATATGTAAATGAACTGCAATCGTTGTACCAAAATGTAGCGACCTCAGTAGAAGTTTATTTTTCCAGCTGACAGTATGTGAAAAGTGTTCACCTTGGAACGGGTGGGTCTGCTGGTTTCTCCTCAGGAGCTGGAGGGACGGTCTCTGCTGCTGGAGGCTGTTCGGGGACTGGAGGTTCTTCTGATGGCACCTCCGTCCCACACTCAAAGTCCAGGAGCTCGGTATCTGGAGCTGGAACCTGTGAGGTTGTGGGGGTGGATGTAGTGGCAGGCTGCGTGGGTGCGAATGTAGGTTTGGTGGATTCTGCACTGAAAGGGGGCAGCTTGTCGTCCTGTGTGACCGTAGGTAGACCAGGAGCTGCGCTGGGGGGCTGGAGCTGATCCTGGGCTGTCCGCTGCTGATGCAACGATGCCTGCTTTTCCAGCGGAGGCCTGGTGGAAGACAGCCCATCAGAGGGGGGCATGAGGGCAGTGGGGGCCGTGCTCGTGGGTGTGGGGGTGTAGGGTGGCTCCTGGTCTTCGCTGAGTGTCCCATCAAGTGGATACATATCTTCATCTTCCTCATAAGGCATCTCCTCCTCATCTTCGTAGCGGTACTCTCCATCCTCCCCGTACACGTCGCCCTCCTCTTCGGCATACAGCGCCCCCTCCTCCCCTCCATCTTTAAGGTAGCCGCCCTCGTCGCTGTAGATGCCTTGGTTGTCCTCACCATCCCACACTGGGGAATCTTCTTTGCCGTAGCTGACGGAGGAGTGGCAGGAGTGGTAGGAGTCGTTTTCGTCGTAGAACTCTGAGCCTCGCAAGCTCTCGCCGTCCTCTGGGACAAACTCCTCGCTGAGCTGAGAGCTGCCTCGACTCAACTCGCCTGATGAGGCGTAACGACTGTCTGTGGGACTGAAGGGAGGGAGAGATACACCTGTTACATAGACACACCCACACAGGTTTACAAGTAAACTAGGGGAGTTCCCACACAACAGGGGATTTGGCACAGGGATATTTAAGGAACTTTTGTTGGGGTCAGGAAGGAAGACAGCTAATCAACAGGTAAAGAGGACTTGTAAACCAACCAATAAGAAAACTCAGAGTGGGGAAGGGGGCAGGTTAGGCTTGTGATGCATCTATGTAACTGCAAGTGGTGTCATTTAGTAATGGGAAAGGTTACTATGGATACTAGTTCACACAAATTAATACAGAGGCACACGATACAAAAAGATTTAAATAGACCTACTCAAATGAAAGAGAGCGAACCTGGAGAGGTTGAGGGTAATTTATTAGACTGGAAGAATAAAAAAACAGCCTCTTTTTGCAGATAAATAAGTGAATAATATTTATTCACAATGATGAATGAGACTATTAGACACTGAGACAGACCATGAGTCAGAGGGAGATTTAAGACACATGCAAAAACAATTTCTTACACACACACACACACACACACACACACACACACACCTTCACACATAAAAAGACACACTCTCACACTTTATTGCTGCGTCTCTATTGATTACAGTCGTGTTGGCTCAATAATGCATGGTACAGGAGAGCAGTAAAAGGGAGAACTGTATAATGGCTTTGGGCTGTGAGCCAGATGTAATACACAGGTATGGGTGAATGGACACATAAACACTCAATCACGACACCCCTGTTCTTTTCTATTCATCATCTATCTCACGATCTCTCTCTCGTCCACCACAAAGGCTGACACAGACGGTGACGAATGCTTGCATAACATTTGAGTCTAGATACATGTCTGCCCTTTTTCTTAGCGAAGGATGTAAAAACATGGTGAAAATGAAGATGAAAATAAGCAGAATCTGTCTTGGCCCTTCTGCTAGGACCCCCATTATTGAGATAAAGGCGTCCTACTGTCTTACAAGTGGAAATTAAATGTGTATAATTACCAAGTATGGGACACCCAGAATAAGACAGGGCTCTTCTTAAAGTCTCACACACAGGATGAGGCTGTAATAACAGGCTGTCGCGACAACAGATTCACACACACACACACAGGCTCTTCCACAAACGCCAACCGACAATTAACCTCTCCGTCTCTGACATGAAACAATGCGCACGCATACAGAAAACACGTCCTGTCAGTCACTCGCCCACACACATAAACACAAAACTGCGCAGAACTTATAAGAGTTTAACAATGGCAGAGATGAGTGTGATACATCATTTGCGATACTGGTTTGGGGTTCTTCACCGGGAAGACAGTAAATATAGATGCAGGACCAGTAGTTTTCTATAAAAAAAAGTATAGAATATACATATACAGAGATAGGGTAAGAGCACATGCATGCAAGCACAGCGAGCGAGGAGGACGGGACAAGTCCACCACTGACGTCACAGCGAGACGGAGTCACAGGCTGGAGCAGGAGAAGGAAGAGGAGGAGGAGTTGGAGAGGAGGTACAGAGACCCACCTATCGGACAGTGAATGCCTACTGTCTAGAGAATACTGACGACTGGTGCGCCGGCTCGACCCTGAGCCTGAGTCGATATCGCTGCGCCCGTTGGTGGCGGAGTCTAAACTATCATAGCGTCTGGTAAGAGGAGCAAGGAGGCAGGGAGGGAGGTAGGGAGGAAGGGAGGAAGGGAGAGGAGCATCAGTAGAGCTCAGTGCAAATCTTTCAAAGAAAGCTCTAACTAAACTGAGCCTCTGCACTGCCCTGTTCAAGGATAGGTTCACAGGTTTTCAACACCGTCTTAAAATAATAGTGTTTATATGAACATTGAAGCTCTCATAATTTCCTATGTTGGCAGTGGCCATTATAATATCCCTTGCTGTAGAACTCACAGTGTAAATGATGGGAGTCCCTAAACACTTCCATTGGAAGCTAAATCTGTTTCAATGTTCACATAAACATCTGATTTTTTTTAAAAAACAGACTTGAAAAACTGCAAACTTATCCTTTCTGCGCAAAGACCTCTAACTGAGGTTGAGCACTTCTAATTCTAACTAAATGAAAAGGTCAAGGTGTCAGGTGTTTCAGCTTTTCTGAGCATTGCAAGACTTTTTTTTTAATCATCGCCTTTGAAAACATGTCCAAAAAAGTTCAGAAACAAAACTGAAATTCAGTTATTTCCTGCACAAAAAGGTAACGCAGAAGAGATCACATTAGGGGTTTCTGATGCTCACACGCTCGACATGCACACAAAGATGCAGACACGCGCGCACGCATTCACACATGCACACGCGCTCACAGAAAAGATAACCACAAAGGCCCACTTCATACATGACCTGTATACAAGAACTGTGTGCCCCAGCGTGCTTGTATACACTGAGGCCAGGGTTATTCTCTAGAGGAGGAGAGCACAGTGGGACAACATGTTACCATGTACAGTACGGTGAAACAAAACAAGGCCGCAGGGGCTGAGCTAAGCTGTCTCACTGCTAAATATTAGACTCCAAATAGAGTTATTCACTTTGGATTACTTGTTTAAGATGGAAAGCGTGATATTACATTTTCAACATCAAACACTTTTGTTCTTTTGGTGCTTTTCTTTTCCTGTCTCACCAAAACAAATCTTATGAAATGTTCCCACAGCCTGCGATGAATTCATGGGAAACTGCTTGGCCTCAGTTGTAGCTACGTAGTGGCTGCAGGGCACTTGTTACCTCATGGCTCTGTGGTCGTAGTCCAGCTCGTGCATGTCGTCATTGTAGGAGTGTCTGTACTGCTGGTGCCTCATGGGATACTGGTGCATGGAAGCGTTGGGCTGTGAGGTGGTGTAGTAAGGAGGCGGGATGCTGTTACTGGTCTCACTGCGGTAGTCGCTGTCCCTGTCGTCTACAGCACTGTCTGGGTCGTCATCTGTTTCCGCAAAAAACACAGCAAGAGACAGGACAAAGTGGAAAATTGGTCAGAATCATGTGACTCTGTCCTTGCCATGCACAATGGAAATTACGCTCTTGCCTGAAAATTCATATGTATCATTAATAAATGCCCCAGATCTTAATTTACTGTAACTTTACTCAATTTAATATAACAGCTTGACTTGAGATCCATCAGGAGAACAAGGAGCTGAAAGGAAGTTCAGGGAGGATGTGGGGAGAAAAAAAAATATTTATATGGCAGCTAATGGTTTCCAAGGAAAACTACACAAGGAGATCATTACATTAAGTGAGACATGGACAATAAATACAGAATTACTCCAAGCCATTAGCAGAAGCGCATGAAAGAAACTTACTTTGCTGATCTCCCCACAGACTCCAATTACCTGGAAGGAGATACAGGGTTGGAAAAACCAAATTAGGTTTGGGCCACAAATTAAACACATCAGCAGTCCGCAGAACCAGGTAAAAAAAAAAAACATGCAGAGACTTGTAGCCCTGATAAATAAATACTTGAAGACATAATATGTGCCCAGAGATTTATATGTGACAATCACATGTTTTTGTGAGTCAAGAAAAGCACAAGGTCTTCAGAGAAAATCAAAGGCCGCTGGCCTTGATGCTGACAAGTAACTAAGACACGCAAATACACTCATGCTGTTATCATCTCTACACACACACACAAGCATCACGCCACTACCCAAACCCTCTGCCCACAGATTTATACAGTACACACTTACCCACCTGCTCCCTGTGTCATCATCACTAGACAGACAGACAGACAGACAGGCAGGCAGGCAGGCAGGCAGGCAGGCAGGGTGGTGTATGTCTGACAACCCAGCGTATGTCAGTTCACATTCATCGCACATCTAGCACCTATAAGTCATTCTAGGTTTTGGGCAGGCATGCACGCGTGATTCGTCACATCAGCCTCCCTCTTTCCGTGCTTTGCCTCATCTATCAGCCTCATTTCTGCCTCCTGTCGAGTCCCGTTCTCGGTACGAGTCAGTAGGATGGAGGAGAGGGAGTGAAGGGGAGGGAAAAGAAGGGGCATAAAAAGGACACAGCAGGAGGCGGAACAAGAGGGGAGGTGGATGGATAAGTGGTGTCTGACACTCACAGCACTGTGTGGTTGGTGCATGAAGTGGTCGCTCCTGTTCTTCTTGATAGGCGTACTGAAGAGAAAAAAAACAGCATCTTAGATAATAAGATCCAGCACTTCTTCTGGGGGAAAAAAAGGGAAAGAAATATTGACTCTAGCAAATCTGCTGCTATTAGCAGCCAAAGAGTGTAATTAGAGAGAGAAGGAAAGATAAAGAAAGAGAAGGAGAGGGGTAACGAAAGAAAATTCTATGAAAGGGAAGAAATAAATAGAGGAGGAAATATAGACAGATGGTGCAGAGAGTGAAGGCAGCATGGAGACGAGTGAAGTTCTTACATCTTGATCTCTCATGGCGTTTAGTTGTTCAAGTTTCTTGGCCCAGTATCTGGCCTCTTCCTCTGGAATGTCTGCAGCACACAACACAAACACTGTTCTTCTACTCACAACAAACACTGGACACTTTAAATGTAAACTCTCTAAACCTATATGCACTGGAATAAATCCATAGAGCTCTCTGGAGCTTTCAATCACATCACACTTTCTTCTTCAGCAGATGAAGGGCACCTGGTTGTCATAAAATTATATACTGTAATCAAATTCTATTTTTCTGAAGACTTGAAGAGTCTAAAACAGCAAATGGACCTTGTGTTGAAGTTATTTTGTAGTGGTAATACCGGCAACAGTACCTACGATATTTAGCTGTTTATCACATGTAATGGCTGAATATCCAGATATCTAAAATCTACCGTGTGTAAATAAGATACAGTACAGAATAAAACAACAGATAGGATGAAGACAACTTTGATGAAAGGCCAAACCTAGTGGCAGTTCAAAGCGGGTGTCGAGCAGCAGCCGGTGAAAGGTCGGGTCTTTAGTTCCACAGATCTCGTTCTCAGCCATGATCGCATTGGAGTCCAGGGTCAGCCACTGGCCTGGACCCTCCTGGGAATGATAGAGGAGGAAGGGCAGAGACATATGAATCAAACATTATGCATGAAAAATATGCCTTTTAGTATGTCTGTCATTTTTTCGGCAATAGAAAAAGCATAATATAAATTAATGAACTGAGAACAAAATGGAAATTCACCATTGACCAAAGTGCAAATCTCTTAATTGCCTCACAGTATTATTAGCTTCATACCTGATCAAAGTCAATAGGTATATTTCCAACTTTTACTTTAAATGGAAAAAACAGCAAAAACAAATGTCCTACTCATATGAACCTAATCACAGTTCAGCAGAACATTATGATCACTAAGAACCATCAACATCGTTTAACTTGTAATAAGGAAATTGGTCCACCAGGCCATCTTAGTATCTCGTATGATAAAGTGGCTGATTTAATCAATTCACATTCGTAGTGTATAAAAATAACAGGCTGGAATGTGAGATGTATTATTGATTACACCAAATATAGTGTAATGCATCAGGATGTGTTATATCCTCCTGAGACCCGAAGAAAAAAAGTGTCTTACAATTTCTGTTTTTGTGTGATTTCCTGTCTATTTGGGCCT
>JAOXYL010000105.1:18065435-18077151 GCA_028564955.1 Terapon puta
TACTTAAAGAAGATACAGGTGAATAAAATGTCCATTATAATGGACATAAATGAATGGGCCGGGTCTCAGGAGGATATGATAGGACTACTTTCTATTTTGATACAGTTAACAGTTACTAATCTGCACATTGCAACTGCAGTCAACTTTGAACATTGAAAATTGAAACGAACATTTTGTAAAAGTTACCTTTACACATATAAAACATAATCGATTAAAAAAATACAATATAATTAATTACTTTTTTTCATAGTCAAAAATAATTACAGTAATAAGTCCCATGTTTCACATTAGAGCCTTAATTAGAGTGAAATTAAATGTTATGTGTTCCACAAGCCATGTGTTCATTATGTCATGTTAATAATTGCCTTCTTCCATCACCCAGGGTGGAGAATCAGCGTACATGTACAGGAAATGCAGATTATAAAATCTATTGCTGGGAGACGCGTGAACTAGAGGGAGAAAGTGTGTACCTCATTGGACTGCCGTATGCTGCGCAGGGGGATCCATAAGGTGCCCACCATGGTGTCCCAGATCAGCCCTTTATTCCACACCTCCACTGTCAGACCCAGATCCAAGCGGTTTATTTCACTGCTCGGCAGACGGAGGAAAAGGCGGATTACGAAAAAAGAGAAATGAGCTCGGAAAAATCAGAGGGAAGACAGTAAAATAATATAGAATGTGCTGAGTGGAGCCAGGGTTGTATACAGACACCTCACTGCACAGAGGGATTTTCACAGAAATACAGTCTAAGCCATCAGAAGCTGCACTTAAATCTGGTGATGGATATGCACTGTGATTCAATCTGCTAAGGGAAATGAGTCATTCAGCACCAAGATGGAAAGAGCAGGTGATTGTCAAGGTGGCTGCCAGCAGGATACAAGAAAGAGCACAGATAG
Source organism: Terapon puta (assembly GCA_028564955.1). Lineage (NCBI taxonomy): Eukaryota > Metazoa > Chordata > Actinopteri > Centrarchiformes > Terapontidae > Terapon > Terapon puta. The sequence continues at coordinate 18,066,332 of JAOXYL010000105.1, forward strand.
GACAGCAGCAGAGACTATCTATATTTCTATGTGACAAACAGCAGTGAACTGTAAGCCTCATTTTTCCATCGAGCTACACTCATATACAGTCCATATAGCTAAGGTGTGGACGTACTAGGATTTATAAAGTGATTACAAATCTGACTGGCAGACTATCAGCTCACTGAGCACCTCTCATCATCCATCAGTGCCTCTTCCCAAGCCCACTGGCTCAATCAAAACCTAATAATAGCTACAGCTTTAATATGAAAATACATTTTTCTGTTTCCTTGAGAGCCAAGGAAGTGATCTGGCAAATGTCTGAATTGTGTGAGATAGAGAAAGAGATGGATGTACAGAGAAGGATGAGAGAGAATGTGCAATCCCTCAGTTTAGCAGAAAAACAGCAGGATGGGAAGACATTTGGCTGTTATTTTCTATTCTCTCTGGAGCTATAAGGTATAATGAAGTCTGGAGAAGCCCTCTACACTGGGTGTGTGAACTCTGTTGGAGCAGCTCAAACACCACAGGTGTTATGTCATCCGCTCACTCTTCAAAGGGAGAGAGAGAGAGAGAGGAAGAGGGCAAAAATAACTCCTTTTAGGAAGTATAAATGTCACGGCTGACCCTGCTACCCCATGTTGCACAATGTCTGTGTGCAGGAGAAATGAACCTTTGAAATCTCTATTAATGTGAATTAACTATCTTTTTACTTCTGATTTATTTCGAACTATTTATATATTAAGATGGTTTTACATCTCCCAAATTATATTGTCACTGGATGTAGACTTGAATAATAGTTTTATTCTTTGTGAGTGAGAAAAGGTGTTCAAACTATAATGTTACTATGCCAGCAAAGCCTGAACTACGGGAAAAATAAGAGAGAATTAATCTTTGCACTCCAATATCCTTGTTGCACTCACAAAAAAATCAAAATCAGAGCAGCAGAACCAGATATATCATCTTTGTTATTCCATGCATTCTTGGTCTTTGTCCAAACTTGATGCCAACACCACCCATAATGCAACTCAACAGTCGACAGTTCAGTCAGAGACTCGGGGGTGTTATGTTAGCAGCAAGTGAGGAGCTGGCTGACAGAGGTCTGGTAATCTCACTTCTGTCTAACTACGAATCTCCAAAATTGATTTCATTTTTCATATTTATAGTCTTCAGATCCCACCAACGCAGACTCGGCTGAAATCACTTGAGGATTGAGAAACAAAGGGTTTCAAAAATGTTTTTCACACACACAGAATTACTCTGTTAGACCTGTAAACAGATTTTGATGGTGGAGTTCCTCTTTAAGTCAAAACTTCTATTCATTAATCTAATGGATAATTTATTGGTTCTATAAACGTGAACAGTCTGTCTGTTTGCATACAGTTGTTTTTCTGTGAGCATTTCCAAGCCAATCTGAGAATCTGAATCTGGCAGAGATTTTGAAAAAGCACCCCACCCACACAATCACAAACCATAACTCTGTGGGTCTGAGGGGTGAAGACAGGTGGCTCATTACACTACGGGTACTCATTTAAGGAAAAGGCGGTGAGAGGAGAAAGTAAGAGATGGGGAGCACATGTAGGTTTGAAGAGATGGGAAAGTAGTGAAATCTTGAGTCAAAGTTATGCAGCAAAGACTGTCCTCCAACTGAGCAACAGGCAGATTTAAAGAAGAAGACAGAGGGGAAGACATGGTGAGATGAAAGAGGTCAGAAGACACGAGAGAGGACAAGAAGCACTCACAACATGAAATCCTGCTCCCAGCATGGCTGACTGCCACGCACAGCGATGGTTGTGCTCTTAACATTCTGCACCTTGAGGGTCACGTATGTGTTAAATTTCTCTGTGAAAAGTGAAGAACAAATACCATTAGTCGTGCTACTGCGTACTTGTTTATGTAAAACAACCCATTCAGTAAAACATATCCAGCGAATGGATGGAATCCAAGAGTCACAGCTCACCTTGGGGTCCATCAAGCTTGGCTTTCTTCACTGCAAAGAAATTGAGAAAACAAACAAAGATTTAGTCTAACCACCGGAAAAGCAAACTAAAATATCACTTTTCCAGACATGCATGACAATGGTTGACAGATTTTATGCTGCAAACAAACAGCGAGGGAAACGCTCTTCCTTGCCTGGGACTCTATCTCTCCATCTATGGAACCACTGTTTCTTTGGATAAAATGCCACAATCTCAATATGAAAGATTGCATTTATGCAGAAGTAGATGCAAGGATCTCTGAGTCACCGGGCCAAAGGGACAGTTTGTGTGGGTAAGGGTAAAAGGTGGTACCAGGTAGGAAAGTGGCCACATGCCTTGTCACCTCTGAATGATGTATGCATGCCTCTTTCTGCATGGCTGACAACAGGAGGTGGTTCATAAAAGACAAAGCAGCGCTGCTTTTAGTCTAAACACAATAGATGCGACTCTGCTGAGATGCCACTGCCAGCTCCTCCATGCAGGGACCTCTGGAGGTACCAGACTGACTTTTAAAACCACAGTGACGTCAAGAACTTATTCATTATTCATTCAATCCGGCACCCTGCCGATGCCCAGCATCCCCATGTTCAGCAGTGAGGTATTAATATGCAGAGCTCTGTTTTTTTTTAATCCTTGCTGATTGCTTCTTTTCACTGATGTTACATCTCAGGAAAGAAATACAGAGAATAATTTAAAATCAATCTAATTGGACCTCAATAACAGCTCTTAAAACCCCCCAAGCTTGGCTGAATGAAGAATGACTTCATAATGTTTGACCTGCACTCCACCTCTCTGTAATAGAACGATCAAAATAAATAACTTAAATAAGGAAAAGCCCCAAAGTTAAGGTAGAAAAAGTGACACTGATAAAGAAAGACAACCTGAGTCATTTTCTTACTCAGTGACAGAAGAGCAAGCATAATAATCATTGTGGACAAATTGGCTTCTAAAAATAGCATCACCCCAGCAGCCCCTTGGGAAAACGCTTATCACTTAAATATGGGACTGGTTCACGAGGCAGGTGCTCGAGCGAGTGGTCTGGTGGAGCATGTGCGTCTTAGGCAACTTCAAAGTAAAATCCCCTTCCTGATATTTTAGCTGCTGACAAGGCAGTCACGCCTTTGGGGTTCTTTTCCGTGGAAGCAGTGAATTTATATCTGACAAATGAATTATTTCTTTGCTCTAAATAGACAGTAAATGACGGATGTGCCTCGGCTGCACCCTGCCAACACTCTCCTTCTCTCTCATACACTGTCCTCCACCCAACGTCAGCCAGTCATCGGTCCTCTCTCTCTCTCTCTCTCTCTCTCAATCACTTGCTTCTACAAGCTCCCCCTGCCATGTGGCGAGTATGCACGTGTGCTCCCTTTCTATCTCTTTCTCTTGTGCTCCATTAATCTCTCTGTGCAGCCGGATGCGGGCAGAGCGAGCTGCATCCCCAACACTAAAAATAACCACTTCAGTGTGACGGGGGTGGGGGTGAAGGAAAGGGGTGTGTGTGTGTGTGTGTGTTGGAGGGGGGTAACTTACAGCTCACAGGCATAAGACTAAACCACCATTGCAGCATTTACAGCACAAGAGGAAGAACGGGAGTAGATAGGGGGGAAAAAGTGTTACCTATTTTCTGCAAACCCTCAACAGAAAATACTGAGCACCTGCCACAGCAATTACAGAATCTGGTTTTCTCTTCCTTTGCTGTGAAAAATGGGATAAATACTTTCACTCCTGCACTGGTGTGGAAGGGGCTTTTTAATTTCCTAAGGTTTTCCAATCAAAACCTTTCAAAGAGCCCACACTTGAGAGCCATTAAACTGACACCAGAGCAAGCAATATTGACCAACAGAGAGGGAATGTAGCGAAGAAAAATATAAAGATTATGAAAAAAACAGAGAGAAATCCCTCAAAAGAATGACAATTAAATGAAACAGCTGCAAAGACTGAGAATCCTCCCTGTGTGTCCCTCCCAAACACAATACACTCACAAACCGTATATCTTCGGGAATATATCAGTACATTTGATTGGTGCATATCTGTTACAGAAATGTGCAATGACCAAATATTCCACTTAATCTGAGTTTAAGGCTTCGTCTTACTAAAACCTGAGAAAAACATTAGAAAAAGTAGGTGTAACATAAAGACAGACTTCCAGCACATACACAGTATATATACTGTATTGATTCCAAGGCTATATATGTGTGTGTGTGTGTGTAGGATGGTGCATGTAGCCTTGGAGTCCTGAACCACAGAATATGAATGCTACATTATATCTTTGCTCCCAACTATTTTCAGACTCTCAGCAACCCCAGTCATTACTACAGCAATGCAGCAGCGTGTTTGAAATGGAAATAAGACACAGAACTTGCCAAGGACGGTTTGGTTCTATTCACTTCTAACGTTGGACTTTCTGCCTTCACTTGCAAAAAAAAAAAAAAAAAAGAAACCTTCCCTAATGATCTGAATACATATGTAAATATCCTTTAATAGATGTTTGGGTGGTGCCTTAATGAAAGAAGGTGACACTAATGAGGATGTCTCCTGTGGCTCACTCTGTTATGAAGTTAGAACGCGTGAATGGGCATTTGGCTTCGGGGGTGACAAGAAGGGGGTGGCTGCCAGATTTAAATATGCTTATTCAGCTTTTGAGACATTATTTCAAAGACTACATCTCACATCACGAACTGGAAGTGCAGTATACACACATCTCTGGCGAGGCACTGCCACATCACGATGTTTATCAGCCCATCTCGTGTTCGCATGAAGCTCAAGGTAAACAGCCATCACCCTCTTTATTTCTTCACCCTTCTCACAGCCACGGCGTGAAAGTATAATATCAGTATAAACCTGGCTGGAGGCCTGAAGGCACAGTGTATAGAACCTAATGAGAAAATGCCAGCAGAGACCTAGAATACCTTTGGGGTTGCTATGCCAACAAAGTTTCAGGACATAAAGGGACCACCAGTGAGCCTGAACCTCAATCCTGACATCCGTGCAATCAGCTCAAGCACCACCGTCAACACTTACAGCAGCCTCTTCATACACACTACAAGCATCCGACCGCTCTGTGAATCTAAAGGAGGAGCCTGAGGGCGTCGCGTTTCCATCTTTCTGTCCTTGCTCCCTGACAAATCTGGCATCATATTTATCAAATGTCTCGGAGAGGAAATTAAACAGAACTGGCACAAAATGGTGCATGTGTTGCTGATGTTTCAACAGGAAGCTGAACTGTTTCGAAACTTGCACTAAGTCATTGAGAAAGAGGAAAATCTGTCCAAATCTGTTAAAGAGTAAACATTTTTTTGTTGTAAGAAATATCTTTTCATAAGCCAGTCACTGTTAGGGAGTACTTTAAATCCATACGAGACTTTAAGCATCATTCTAAAGACAGGAATGAATCTCATAGGTGGGGAATAGCTTAATTTTTTGGTTGCCGAAGTGGGATCTGGGGTTATTGATAAAGCTCAAGGAATTCCCAAGGATAAAGGTACTTCACTCCCTGGACATTTGCACAATCCACCCACCAAATTTCCTCTTAGACAGTTAAATACAACTCAGATGGCAAAAGACTCAGATTAAGATAATTAGAAGAGTTTTAATAAATGGAGGTCTTTTGTTCCTATGTGATCTCCGACCTCCCCCAATCCAAATCAACATACATCTTAAACGACCGTAAATAGGAACAAATACATCGAGACTACATCACAAGCATAATTTGGAAAACACACCGAAGGAAGGCATTTTACAAGCAGTCACAACATTACTGCAACACGATGAGCCGGGACCACTTTATACAGCAGAAAACCAGTTTGGACACCACTGGGGAATCTTAAATTATGCAGAGGCAGAACAGGTTGTGGTTGTCATGAGGGAGCTCAATCAATGAGAGAAATACAATTTAACAAGGCTGCAAACAAACACGTGACTTAAAGAAACACCCTGAGGTGAAGAAACCTGGCAGGCTGCTGCTGCACACGCCTTTTTTTCTTCTTCTTCCCCGCAATTACGCATGAAAACGGCTGAAATAAAAATGTTTGCACTGGAGATGACTTCTGATCAAAGCTTTTTTTTTTGCTTTTTTTTTTACACCACTCCACGCCTCTGTTACACAGGGACAACCTGAGAGTGGCTTACATCTTGTTTTACTATGTTTGACAGCGGCTGCCAGAAAGAATACACCTCCTCCATAAATCGATCCGGTTGTAGCGATGCCAGGTTTTGTAAGAAGAAAGAAAAAACAGGCTGTACTCACACACAGTGACAGTGACAAATTTAAGGAGTAAACGACAGCGAGAGGAGAAAAGAGATTAGAAATATGCACAACCGCCAATTGTGGAGAGAATTTTTTTTCGACTTACTGATGCTATTTAATAATATTACAATATTCACCACATTCCTGGGAAAGATTGGTTTACTAAAATACTGATGGAGAGATTGATATCCTTACAGGTAACACCCCCCTCCCAAAAAAAAAAAAAAAAAAAGCTATAAAGACACGACTCGGAGCTATTTTAACAGCTCACACTAAAGCAGGTGGAAAGTCGCGGACTGTTATAGTGTTTTTTTTCTCTTCTTACCTCCAACACACAGCAATGACATTTCTTATGTGCGCCTTTCGTCGCGCGGTCCAGCCTCTTCAGCAGCTTCCGTAATTGAGCTAATCTGTGCGGCGCTCAGCCCGGAGAGAGAGTCGCGTCGCGGGGCCTGGCAGGGGCTCGCTCCGCCTGACGGAAATGATTGGAATTTAAAAAAAACAAAAAAAACAAAAAACTAACTTGAAGGCCAGCGTCGCAGTCTTCTCCGTCTTCTTTTTAAAAAATGTTCTTTTTAAGGCGTGTCTGTCCGTAATTGAGACTCTTTCCGAACCCCCCCGGCTTCTCTCTCAGCTCTCCGCTCCCCAACACACAGCCATCTTGTTCAGCTTCAGCACCACCGCCGCCGTGGACAGCTCCTGCCAGTGACGTCACGGCGTGATGGCGATGTGTGCGCGCGTGTGTGTGTGTGTGAATGTGGAGGGTTGGTTGGATGGAAATGCTGAAACATGTGATTATTAGCCTCTCCCTCCATTACCCTTCTCAACACACCTCCTTGGAATCTCTGAGGAAATCCTCGGTACATTACCATCACTGATTTGGGGATTTTGGCAGTGTTACTTCTAAAGAAATGTTAAAACTGCAGAGGAAAGTGATTGGGTCGCAGTTACTCAGCAGTGGGTCAGTAAACAGACACTCATGTTTACATAGAAACCTCAAGTGGTGTTGGTTATCAGGGATGGTATGGGATTTAATTGGGGATCAGTAATGATGTTTTTTTAGGACTTATTGGGCTGCACACGCCACAGATTCAGGAGTTTAAGATGTTAACACTGCAGAGAGATGCAGGGTTTTTCCAGGAAGAAGACAGTGATGACACACATAAATGATGCATGTGAGGTGATTTATTAAAGTGACATTTTATGCAGATGATGTTTTGGTCCATAAGTTCACAAAATGCAGAACTTATATCTATATAATTTGTCATAAACTATTATTTTTTGTACCTTGAGTATCCCATTGGTCATGCTGCATATTGTGACAGGGCACCCGACCTCATCATTTCACTTAAACACAAACAAAAACAAAGAACCTCACCAAATACTGTTCTAGCGTCAAGACTTTCTCCAGTGTGGGTCAACAGCTCCCCCTGCTGGTTTACAATGGCCACTGCATCTTTACAGTTTTCTCCTTCAGGGTAAGTTCACCAAAATCTCTCTAAAGCATATAGTGCCAGTAAAGTTAAACTGGAACGGATAATTGGACTTAAACTTTAAATGAGGCATTTCAAAAAAATGATTTGGAACTATTTCAATAAAGAAAACTGAACACACCCACTTTTAGTTGGAAACATTTTCAGTGTGGTTTAATGAACATTTCAGAAAATACAAATATACTTCACAAATATATAATATTCTGACATGTGAACTGCTTGTCCATTTAACAAACTGCCGTTAAGTTCAATTATGTTTACCCCAACATTTAATTTTCAACTTGTCATCTTTTTTTTTCATGCATTCTACATAACGCTACATACACACTCCCCACCCACCAAAAGCCTAATGGCATTGATTGTAAACTAATAAACGGACTTGTCTCATTGGACACGTCATGTGCCTGTTTTGTGTACCACCTAATCGTGACGGGGTTAATCCAACTGTACTTAATTAAGGCAATTCAAACAATAAAATTACATTACATTGAATGAGATTCCTGAACTGTAGAAACACTCAACACTACCACACAGGTTTGCATTCACAAATGTGCATGAATACACATATTCTGCAGAATACACATATTCATCGAGAAGAGGCATGTAGACATTTACCGTGTGTGTGTGTGGTGTTTTGAAGCGTTTGTACCCTTGCCTTTACTATCCTTGAGATATCCACGTGCTCCGTTGAATGGCACTGACTTGACCTAACACCACCGAGCCTGTCACGTGTCCCTCTGAAGCAGGAATGAAAGGTCCAGTCTGAGTCTCCTCATAACTTCTCACTGATAATGAATTAAAGCAAGCAGACAGATAAGTAAGTAAGTAAGAGAATAACACATTAAAAACAAAAATCATGTTAGGTCCAATTAAATAATATGGATGATAAAGACTATTTTAGTTGCTTTTTGACAGGGTCTTCAAATATTGACATGATATGATTCATCTCTCTGGTTAAGCATCTGTCTCTGTGATGTCTTGGAGAATTACTGATACTGCACAACACCTATGGAACTGAAACATATGGTTGAATATAGAGTGCTATAATAAGCAGAATCTCAGGTATAAGAATCAGTCAAAGCAACAGTCCTGCTCTGAAGTGGCACGTAACAAAATGTAGGAGTGGTTACAGACAAGAGCGTTTATGAGGGGATAATCACAGGAAAACAACTTAAGAATCTTATTAGAAAAATCTGAATGAATGAAGAGTTAAAACATGGAAGGGAAAATTAATTCCTAATGATTTTATTGGAATATTTTTCCATAGCGCCATAAATGCTTCAGCAGAAATTCTCTCACTCCAGCAGCTACTTCAGAGTCTCTAAGCAGGTCGCTGTCTTGTACCACCCTGAACCTGGCTGTAATATTCTCTTTTCTAATATCTCTGTGTCTGCCTCTCACATTAGTCATGGACCACTTTTCTTTAGAAAGACGTTTAATAGCATCTGACCTCATGTTAAAACAATTCTATCTGTCACAGTACAGCGCTGCTCTGATGACACGTCACAGGCAGATATTAATATTTTATATATTAATACACTGTTAACTGAAATTTTAGCATCTCTGATTACACCAATGATCCAACCTGGTGAATACACATCTCAACACTTTAGGAGTTTTGTGAATAAGACTTGAAACACTCATACTAGCAAGTGTAAGAGAAGTTTGGGGGAGAATATTAAAATGTTCTTGTATGAAGTCTGATATTTTAACAACCACTCCTGATGATGACAAAACATTCAACCCACTAGCACACAATTATACATCTTTAAAGTCTGCTTTTATCTTATACTTGCATGAGGAAAATATGCCTGCCAGCCATTTAATCTTATAGCAAGTAAAAGAGCAATGGAACACAGCTAGTTTTCTCTTTTTTTAGCTCTACCAGGTTGTGTCTGTGAGATATTAGTTACCTGTCCAGATGAGAGAGAACCTCACAAAGCTGTGTGAGCAGGGCGCGGTGCTTGTGAGGGTTTCCCTCCAGCACCCCACTGAGACGACTCAGGTATGAATCCAGGTTCCCAAGAGACGCTGTCTCGCCTGTGCCTGTTCAGAAAAGACACAGAGAATTAATTACACACATCCTCACCAGGTAAAACATCACAGAATTTAAGCATTGATAATGCAAGCTAATTTAATCAGCTTTTCAAATTAGTGTTGATTGGAGTGACAATATTGACTGTTATTGTATTCAAATACTGAAAAATCAAGTGGACTGGTTTACAATGCATCTGGACTATAGAACTACACAAAATAAATCTAGCATGGTCTAACAGTGGACTGCTGACCTGGCAAAGGGACTGATGACAGGCTGTTGACCAATGTGTGTTTAATGGCCAGCAAGTGTTGGTGAAGAGCCTGGGTACGCTTCTCGTCCAGACCGAGCTCAGCCTCCAGACGCTCTTTAGCGTTGTACATGTCTTTAATGTGCCGCTGAAGCACTGCGTTCTGCTCTTCAAACTCGATGTTGGCCTTACGAAGCCGTCGCAGCTCAGCCTCCCGAGCTGTCACCACAAAGAGAAACAAAAAACACGGTTTGATGAGAGTTTGACATTTTTGCTTACAAAACATATTTAATGTTGGATAGATGTTACTTTAATGTTACTTTATATGTTTTAACATATCCTTTTAGCTAATAAAGTAAACACCACAGTCCTATCGAAGCATTATGTCATTTTAAAACGGGTTTGTAATATAACTGAAGCAACATTTCGTGTTACCTTTATTCTGATCAAGGAACTCTTCAGTGAAGATTGGGATGTCGAATCTGGTCGAGAGGTCAGAAGCCTAAAAGACGTAATCAGTAAATAGATAACTTAGGTGTTTTAAATGTATCTGAAAATCACATTACAGAATATACAGAGTTAAGATGTGGAAGAGACAAGTACCTTTGGTAAAGAGGCCTCTGAACTAGTACTGATGATGACCGAAGCTGGAGTGTCTTCTGAAAGAGACACATGTATGTTCATGAGAGCTCCCATTGCATCATGGAGCGATTAATCAATAGTGTCTCCCTCTATGTCTCTGTTGATGTGCTGTTATTCTAAAAGACATATGCAGGAGCAGTAACCATCATGCCACACGTTGTGTAAACAGAACGCAGTTGTCACCTTTCTTGATCCT
>JAOXYL010000105.1:18134903-18152058 GCA_028564955.1 Terapon puta
TCCTCCTCCTCCTCCTCCCCGTATTCTCCCTAGAGCCTCACAAGAAGTATAGTTAAATGAGTGCAGGCTATCAGGCCACCTTCATCACTCTCATTTCATGGCTACCCCAGAGCAATTATGGGGCGAGAACCTAAGTTGCATTCTGCCACTCTCTCCTTCATCTTATTAAGCCCGGCTGCGAAGATGGGATCAATACCCGGAGTGAGCTGAAATCCACACTTCTGCATTCCCTCAAGTTTCAGAGGCACGAAAATATTATTCTGCTTGTGGAGATCTTCTAAATTCACTTGATGACCTCCACTTTTACAAATAATTTCTTTGGGATTTAATCGTCGTGATAAATATTTCTCAATGTGGTGCATGGGGCAACAACAGTAATCACTTCGGATTTCGAACTTGTCGGCCGCCTGCAGCCTTTCTATGTGATGTCTGCAGATTCCTTGTTCAAAAACACGAGGGTAAAGCTACTCATTACTGTGAATTGCTTGCGTGAATGTAAATATGAATGGCTGTCTGGGATGCATGGTGTGGAATGAAACTCTTTCTCCATAAAATACAATTTTAATCATCTCAACTCTCCACCTGCATCTCAAACATCGTAAAGGAACTGAGAAATTTTGGGGATATTCAGGTAAAATATCAACTTCAATAAAATACCGGCTTTAATGTTTTCCTCCTCTCTGCGTCAGCATACAAACCTGAATGCTGCTGGGAAGGGTTTGCTGCACGCTCAGCAAACCCTTCCCGAAAACAAAAGTTCAAAAATAGGAGCTTCACTTGCTATTCAGAAGGCTACCCCTCAGTGAATCCACGATTTCAGCGAGTGTTAGTCACCCGTTGTTTTCTCCAAAAATACGCACACAAACACACACACTGACTCACACAAAAGGTAAATAGCAGCACCCTCTGTGTGCATTGAGCAGCCAAAGAAACATGCACAAACACACAGAAGACACTACAAACCCCGCCCCACATCCACCACTGTATCACCCCCCTACGCCCCCCATCCCCCCAGCGTAAGCCGGGATACACTTACCGGCTCCGGTGTGCCAGACAGTAGCAGATCCTTGACAGTTAGGGGGAAGCCAGAGGACAGCTGTGGCCTGTGTACATCAGAGGGATATTGTGTAATCCTTGTCCTGCCCATTGGGAAGGTGGACTTCCAGCCATCTGCAGCCACACAGACATGAGTGTAAACATGAAGCCAAATCCAAAGAACAGTTAGACATGCTTGTGTCATTGTTTGGATCTTGTGATTAACAACAACACAAGGAAAGGAAAAAGATGACTTTTGGAGCTTGAATGTTGCTAAAATACAAATTACTGTTTGGTCCTTGACGTGTGTACTTGGATTTTTCAACGCCAGTTTCTTGGATGGTTTGTATGCCTTGAGCACAGTCAGAAACACTGAATGTTATCCTGTTTTATTGTCTGCGATACAGAAGATCCATGGACTTATGTGCAGGATATTGTGACTGAAATGTCACACTTTGTTTGTGATGAATAATTCTCAGCCCACAACCATGTCTGGAAACACTTTAATATAATGTAATTTGAATAAAATTATGATTAATTAATGATTTTCATTGATCAACAGTTGTGTGATAATTAATTTTCTCTCTGGTTATCTTTCTCTTCTATGATTATTGATTGAATATTTTTTAGTTTTAGTATAATTTAGCTCTTGGTCAAACAAAGCAAACATCTCTTTGGACTCTTTTTTTCCCCACAATTTGCTGTCATTCTATAAACTAAACCATGAATTGTTTAAAGACAAAATGACCTGTAGATTAAGCAGTTGTGAAAATGAGAATGATTTGCAACTGGATGTAAAACTGTATTAATGTTTCGTCTTGTGGATTTCGAAACTCACTGAGATCGATGGAGACATTGGCTTCCAGGTCTGCCTTGGTTTGTGGCCTCGCATAGACATACTGAGCGTCCCCGTGGGGGCTCTCGGGGCGCTGTGGGCTGTCCATCTGGTCTGATGGAGGATCCTCGCTGATCCCGCTGTCACTGGGAGAAGGGGACCAGAGAGGCGAGCCTGACACAGAATCACTTCCGCTCAGAAGGGCACTCAGGAAGTCGTCGTCTGCCTGTTCGGGCTGCTGCGTCATCTGCCGGGTGAACAGCATAAGTGCTATCATTAATCTGTCTGCATGAGATGACAACATGGCAAGAGATGGGACGCTCTTTTACGGACAGACAAAGACCTACAGAGTATGTCAAGAGGGAGGCAGTGGACACAAAGCAAACAGCTATTTGTTGTATTTGTTGTATCCCATAATCTCACATACATTTGGGTCCTGGATTGGCCAAGTGTGATGGTTGCCATGGTGTCCGGTTTCCTCGTGACGGAGGATTCCATCGTTTTGATCAAACAGCCAGTCGAGCAGCTCAATGCCATTGCAACCCTGAAATGAGATCATGACACTTAATGACAGCATCACATGTCTTTCTTGCTTTTGAAGCGGAGACAGCAAATCTATAAAGGTTTCATATACCGCTGCAGCTGGGGACTGCTTTTTACTGCCAACCATTCACCATGATCCTCCCCTGAACAGACTGTACTGTACAACATGTTTCCCCAGTCTGTCTCTATCTATATCTGTCAGTGTCTGTGACCATTTTCTGTAATAATTATGGCCTTTTAATGCAATTTTAAAATACTTTTCCTTAGGCTTACTAAGATTTGAGGCTTTGATTTAGGCTTTTAATTCACCCTGAAGTCTGGACTTTGCTCTACGGGCTTGTCCCAATAACCCATATCTGTCACACAGTACAATAGAAAGAATAATCCTTGGTTATATACCTCGTCTCGGTAGTGCTCCATGGTTTCCTTGCTTGGGTGGCACACCAAAGAAACACCCAAGATCACTGGGACCCAGTCAAAATATCCGATAGACTTTGCAGTGGAGTGGCTTTGTCTCCGTTCCTGAAGAGTCTCCGCTGTATCTCTCAGCTCTTCTCCTCGGGTCCAAAGTTTAAACTCCAACACACCCAGCCAACTAGCTTGCTTTGCTCCCATTGGCTGCCTGGTGATACAATGTGATTGGTAGCCGAGACTACACACAAGGAACTTCACAAGTTGGTTTATCTGGAGATCTTGAGACGGAGGACATGAAGTCTCCACTGGGATGTAAAACGCCAGAAAGGTCAAAGTCTGTTGTTTTCTTTTCCTCTTATTTGTTTGATAGCTTATTGACATAAGGATAGCTCTGACCTTTGGCATATATTCATAACACAATGGACAGACAACAGCCAGATTACAGAAAACAGAAGTCAACAACACCGGTTTAAGACATAGTTTAGAAGAATGTGAAATAGAGCTGTTCATTTAATTGTCACACTCACTTATATATGTGCCTCAGGGCACATTGAATAGTTAGTTAGTTAGTTAGTTAATTAATTAACTGATTAATTCAATTCACATAGTTTTCATGTTAGTTCTTTATAGAATTACAGAAATGATTTATTTGTAGAAGAAGTGGAAATAATAGAGAGCATCCTGGGGCTTTTTAAAAGACTTATCTTCCTTTAAGGAGGCTTAAAAACATCAATGTACTGCAAAGTAATGGCTGAAAATGTAATTACACAGAAACAATTTTCACCTTGTCCTCATATCTATTTGTTTGAGGCTCTAATTATTTTTTTTTTTTTTGCTGAGGCTTCAAAACACAGAGTGCTCCTCGAGAAGTCCAAAAACAAATTAGTTAATTGTAGAGGAACCCTGAAAGCAAAAACATATCCATATTAAAAGAGCAGTAATAGATAAATGGCTTAGAATTTTCATGTTAGATTAAAATGAAGACAGAACAGACAAGAAAACAAGATATGAAAGGCTACTGAAGTTTTCATATACAGACTTTGCTTTGACAGAGATGCACTGTAATAGTTTAACTTTTAGTGTAAAAATCAGCATCTTTGTGATCTGTGCCTGTGGGGCGCAAAATCTGCCAGAACCACCGCTTCTCCCCGTTCCACCAAAATCTCTCACATCCTCAATACCATGCAGAAAGGTAGAACGAGGACACTGCCAGAAACCGCCGTTTTATCGGTTCTACTGATGTCACGTATTGCAGTTGGAGACGGCAATAAGTTTATTTGACGTGGCGGCGTGGATGTGCTGTTGGGAAGGCTCCCTACTGCAAACGTGTAGCATAACAAAATGGAGTAGACAACACATGATAAATAACAAGACCTGAAAGCAACTCTCCTGTATTTAACTTGATACAACCTCTGCAGGGAGATAAAACCGCGCAGAGCCAAAGGACGCGGAGGATGAGGTGGAGGAGGCTTTTGGGAGGCAGAAGCAGCAAAGCAGTAACAATGATTATGAGCACCAAGGCCTGTAAATAGGCCACAACATCAGTGCGCTGAGATTTGATGGATATGATAAGCTAGATGTCAGCTGACACAGCACAGAGTTAGGGACTTGCCGGGACTGGTCTATTGGGTTTTCATAAAAGAAGAATTATGTAATCATTATTGCTTTATTATCAGATGGAAGGAGGTTCCAAAGGGCAGCCGCTCTGTAATGACTCCGCGAGCTGTTGTTGAAAACTTCAGCTCTGAACGTCTGCGGAGCGAAAAGTTCAGTACAAACACAGAATGAGTGTACAGTAGGGTCATTCGATGGCAACTCACCTCAGACCTTCATTTCACAGATTTTCTAGAATTAAATAATGTGAAAACTTTTAATAAAAAGATCTAGCCTTGCACAATCCAACAGCTCATCTGCAGTACTTTTAAAGTCATTTGTGCTAGTATTTATATGCATATTCTGTCGCTTATTTTTCACTAGACTAGGCTGAAATTCATCCAGAACATCCAGGAAAGGATCATTTTACCTCTGTGAAGAACCTCTAATTTTAAGAAATTAATATAATTTGATTCAGTGGAGCATTGATATCACATCTAGAGGTTATTTGTACCTGCATAAAAACTGAGTGGCCCAAGAGACATCTCTCTCTCAAGAGAGATTATTTTAATTTCCTCAAAACAGTTTTAATTTAAAGTTTTAAATGATTAATATTCATGCCTGAAAACATAGTATAAAGTAATACAATAAAGCAGAAATAAATGGAAATACAAATATTAAAAAGTTGTGCAGTTACCTTCCATCACTGATTTCTGACTGTGTGTGTTTTTATCTCATGCGTGTCTGCACTCCAGGAATCTCATCATGCTGAGACAAATTTGTCATCTCTCAAAGGAAGTTTTTGCATTTATTTCATTATTTGTTATTTTGGGTATTTTTTTTCTAAAACTGTATTTTCAAAATGCTGCAGTAATTGTTCGATAGTATGAAACAGAGATAAAGATGATACACTAACATGTATGTTATTACATGCTGCACTAAATGCTGTTTTTTTTCAAAGCTTGTAGTGTGTCTGCAGTGCCTATACACCAATTCTTGAGTTTAGTTTAAAATTTTGTACAGACATTCATGGTTCAGTGAAGATGAATCTTAATCATTGATCATCATAACTGATGATCTTCTGGCTTGTTATTCAGCATCACCAAAAACAAAAATATTTGATCTGCCATTTTTGACCAAATACCTGCCAAGTATCAGCTTCAGCTGTATTTTGTGTTCTCCACTAATTAGCAAATGTTGATCTGCAAATAAGAAAAATGTTGATGGCAAACAAGGAAAACATTACCTGCTATCAGTATGTTAGTTATGTCACTGTAAGAACATTGCCGTTCAGACAAGCATTTTGCCCAAAGCATCTTTACTGTACTCTATATTATACATTATGTCTTAATAAAGTTATACATCAATCACACTGCACTCTTACAAATGCTACACAAACAACATGACGTCTTTTAGTACAAGTTGAAAATGTTTCACCTCAATTATTTCTTCCTGTCTGAATCTGAGCTGCATGCCCCTGTTCATTCCTACTGTTTCTGGTACAGTACACAGCAAGGAAAAACAAGAAGCAAAAATAATACGATTCCAGTTGATGCTCACCGGCATGAATCGAAAGCACTCGACTCATTTTGCTTGTTGGATCTCCTTTTGTTGGGCTGGGATGCATAAATTCCAAAAGCATACTGTACTGCTGTGCCCATGCTTTCACCTGTGCCTCAGGAGAGACTGAATTCAAACTATAAGGTCAGCAGTCTGACAGCACTGTGAAATATTAATTTGAAGGTGTCTAGAGGGATGCAGTCAGGCCTTGACTCACTGTTACTACAACACCTATTTTTTTATTCATGTACTGTATGTCAGACCATTCAAATTCCACTTCAAGTGGTATTTTTTTTAAGATGGTTACCATCCTTGTGGAGTGATAAGAGCCTTGCAGGAAAAATAAAAATTAGACATGCATGATAAATATACTGAATAGACACAGTACCTGTTGTTGTTGTTGATGAGTTCATGTGACATTTGACAGAGCACCATTAATTCCCCATTTGAACGCTAATCTCTGCTGTGTTTTATATTCCAGAAATCTGAAATGAAGGTCAGGTGACAACGCATTCCTAATTGAAAGGTGTGGGAGTTGGGGGGAGATATGTTAATGAGCTATTGAAAAACAACACTGTATTGAGATGTACAGATGCTGAAGACCAAATGCCAATCATTACAGTAAATGCCAGTCTGACAAGAGCTGTAACACTGCAAGACCTCTCAGGTGGCATGCATA
The DNA here is from genome assembly GCA_028564955.1 of Terapon puta. Taxonomy (NCBI): domain Eukaryota; kingdom Metazoa; phylum Chordata; class Actinopteri; order Centrarchiformes; family Terapontidae; genus Terapon; species Terapon puta. The sequence continues at coordinate 18,141,563 of JAOXYL010000105.1, forward strand.
ATTTTAAAGAAAAAAAATCCCTTAGAACCCTGAAAAAGACCTAATGTGACCCCCTATGTTAGTATGGGACATAATCTGGCTGTGACACTATAGATTGATGGACAGATGTGACATTTCTTGGCTTTGTTTTAAAACATGTTCTCCATACATGAATAATGTAATTGGTCTACTGGCATCTTTTGATGAATAGCGTCCACTTTTATGCAGAACTTAAATATGTGTGTTTTAGAAATATTGATTTTAACTGGTACTACTTCAGCCATGGAGATTTTATCTATTTTTAAAACCAATAAACTAGCAATTATTTGAGCTTTCTTTTGTTTTAAAATGGATCTTGAGGCAGCAATTTTCATTTCCATACAACTGTATATATATAAATTGTATGAATTGTCAATGGCTGTGCATTTGTGTATCTTGGGGCTTCTTTTTAACCTAGGTACTTAAAGATCGGAAGAAAAAAATAACACAACAACACAGCACAGAGGTAGCTAATACTGCATCTACCGAGCATACACAAGTACCACACAAGGTCTAGCACTGGGAGACTATTAGCATATCAGACCTGAAATGTGACAATAGGCTCATTTGCATAAACTCTCTTGTGTGAGTTAAGGTTGACATCAAGGCTGTATGAATAACTCTGATCTGAGATCTGTGTGATGTCATCTTCCGTTGTTGGAGGCTTTATACTCTGGGAGAAAGAAGAAAAGTCAGATTTTTGATGCAGTAGAAAAAAGCAGCAGCAGGTATGACTCAAACAAAGTTTCGTTGACCTTAAGGTCGGCGGTACTTGCCAGTGGCACTGAATAGATTATATATTGTTTGATCATCAGATTCATCCATTTATCATGTGACCGTACCAAACTTTTGCTTGTTTGAGCTTTTGACATATCAAGATTTGCTCATTTTCTCCACTTTCTCTGTGTTAACTAATGTGTGTTAACTTGTTTTCTCTGATCTTTTTTATTGTTTGTTACACAAAATGAGCAGTTACATTTTCAATGGGGTCTGGTAATTAGCAGTGGTGATTTATCATAATATTTCACAAATTATTGAAAGTTATTCTAAAATAATCAAAATTAAAGTCCAAAGCACTGACACAATGAAAATAAATACGATGAGCATTATCCTGAAAAAGGATTATTTTGCTGGTGCTCATCAGCATTTTCAGCCAAAACTGCACTGTGAAAATGTGAGAAATTAAATTAAAATGAGAAATCAAGTGAAAGACGGCCTTTGAGAGGAGTTGCTATGCAGTAAAAGCTGGTGATTACAAACAGTGAGGTCGACTGGGACTTCATCTCTCTAACACATTTTGTCAGAAAGATGCGCGTGTTTTCCCACAAAAGCCAATCTATAGCCTCGCGCTCATCTTCACAGACACACAGGTGCTTCATTCATGCTAGTTAACCATGCCAAGCACGCTTGTTTTGGACAGAAAGTCAATACCATTTTTTTCTGGGATGTGTATCATGCAAACACACCTGGGCCGCTAGTTTCATGCCATTAAACAGTATCAGCCCATGCAATCAACAGTGAAGGTATCAGTAATGTTGACGCTAACAAGAAATACTATGCTGACCATTTGGTGTCCATACTATCCATATAAACTGCTGATTACGCAAAACTTATCGCAGTTTATGGCTCAGTTCACCATTGAGATGCATCAGCTTTTACTTGAGCACAGACAGACGCAGCACAGTAATGATCCCTCTACAGGTTATTTACATTGTGTTTTTGACGTGTTGTTTTTTGTTAAAAGCCATTTAATGCAAGTTGTTTGTAGCCAGACAATCTGCAAGGCTTTAATAGATGACTTTAGTTGGATTTTATTATTTGGTATGTATTAGGTGTGCCTTTGTGTGCTACAGCCCCCTGTGACCCCGAGCAGGAGAAACGGTGCGGAAAAAGATAAACGAGCAGAGTATTCTGAAGTTATCATTTTGAGTCCTGTGTGATACTAACCATGATCTTCCTTAAATGCTCAGGATTAACCGTACACATTTGTGGCTGTAACTTGCCAGCAATTAGCAAATCAAAAGGCTCAAAAGTCACCAACTTTCATTTCGGGCTCTCTCTTATCCCGACCACAAGCGGCATCTCAAAGCAGCTGAGTGCCACAGGGATATCTTTTGGATTCAAATACAGGGAGGGTGTATTTTTGATGTGTTAAAGTTCTCAGTTCTGCAGGCAGAGAACTCATCAGAGCCACATTAGTAAATGCTTAGACCTGTTTGAAAGAAACCTACTTATGAGACTCTTTCAGCTCATTGACTATGGTTCGCTGGTCATGGTTTTCGACTCCATTATACACAGACAATGTGATTGTGTTCTGCCAAGTGAAAAATGGATAATGTAGGAACTGGTGAAGAGGGTCGTCTAGAATGCTAAAGCACTCAAAGGGGTTGGAAGATCAAACCAAAGCTAGGAGGTGAGTGGATATTAAACCTCCACTCCAGTGGTATGTTCATGTTGCTCTATGTATATAATAAAAGAATAAGGCATACAGGCAGTCTTGTTTTTCTTCTTCTCTTTCATCCTTTTCCTGTCAGCTTTTGGCCATATAAGAAAAAAAACACAGCATATAGATAATTGTAAATGATTGCTATGGTAAAGTGCAGTAAAAGACAGACTGCAGAGATATTGGTTTCTCTGCTGTACAGAAAATGGCCTGGTTGGGTTATTTCTGTCTTGATCAGGGGAACAGTATTAACTCTGTCTTTGCTCCTAACAATTTTTGTGCTGATGCAGTGTTCACTTGTTCAATAACGATGGTTAGTGAGAAGATTTCAACTTTACATTCCTCTTCTGAATTGTGTAAACAAATGTTCAACTGTTTCTAAGGTCTCCAAGTATTCTCTCATCCAATATAATCTGATTTTCTTCCACCAGACCTCTATTTAAGTAAGAAATGTGTATTAATTCAGATGAAATTACATGGTCAAACTGTAAGTTGTGGAACGTTATTCTGTGTGTTGCAAGGAATTACAGAGTAAATTGCATTATAAGGTGTTAACAATCACAATGCAGCTTTCAGTAGCTTGACATTACCATTGAAAATACATTTTGTTAGTTAATAACACATTTTCAGACCCAGAGCAGGGGTGTCACATAACACGAATGATTGCACAGTTCTAATTATTTGTGCTAGTGAGCTAAGTCAGTGAGCCAGCATGTGGCACAGTGGATATCATGAAGTAGAATCTGGACATTATTAATGCTGCACCTGTGTATTATAAGTATTACACTTTGAGAAAGGTGTGGGCTGTTTTCTTTATTTCTTTGTGTGTTCCTATTTGTTCAAAGACGTGCTCTGGATCACAGGCTTTTTCATGCCTGAATTTGGGTTGTTGAATCGATCTTTGGCCACATCATACAAAATTGGTCCCACCTCTCTCGTGTGCACTGATGTTCTGCTGCCGTTAAATCTGAAGACGTTGACTAATGAGTGACTTTTTCACGTTTTAACACGCTACTCCACTCTATTTTCAGCTTCTCCAGAGTGTTCAGGTTATCAAGGAGTTATCAGAGTACCACTCTTGTCCTAACAGCCCTACAAGGTTTTTCTGTTAACTTGCATACTGTATAGCATTGTTAACCGGCCAGTCGCATAGCAACCATAAGCGAACATTTCTGAATGACATCTAAATGTCTTTCTTTGCTTCTAATTAATTATTTGCCTTCTTTGTGTTATTTGCAAAGGTATGCTGTGTGCACCTCCTGTAAGGAAAAGAAAATTATTTGACATTTCTTGTAAAATCAAGTGGTTTTAACAGCAACTCTTCTACACAAAAACTTTAACTGAAGTTATGATATAGCAGCTTCAAACACTGCATCTTGCAGAAGACAGCTCTGCCCCATGCAGAGAGGCGTCATTGCTTATGGCTGGCCCGCAAACATGCTGCAGGGACTTCTTCTCCCATCTCGAACGGGAATATCTGTAAGTCAAGCCTGGCAGAGCTTAAGGGGCTCTGCTCAATAGAAAACCAGGTTGATTTGCTCTCTTGTCAAGATAATTAGCTTGTGTGACATTAAATTTTTTTATTGTATTCTCTTACTTTATGTGATATTATTTTAGTTGTTTCTATGCAATATATAGACTGACACACTTTCATATTGAAATGTAGTGTTAGAGTTTTATTGCTCATCTGTCTGCACCATGTTGTTAAAGTGAAGTGCATTCCTTGCTCCAAGTTGCAACACATTGGACGCAAACTCACTACACGCCTGCAGCCACCTCCTACTGAGCCTCCCATCTCTTCCTGGGAGGGCTCTTATAATATTTTGCCTTCCTCGTTGGTGTAAATCGTGATGGACAAAATATACAAACACCTTTTCATGTGATGCATCTGCATGAAATTGCAGATATGTCATTGCACATAATCACTGCAGCAAAATGAATGCTTTCATACATCGGTACCAGCTGTCAGTTGTGAAATGAGCCTAACCATGAATAATAAAAACATATTTTATTGGGATTTGGCAGTTAACTTTTAGGCAGTTAGCAGAGACAACACAACACCACCTCACGCTGTGGTAAACAGTAAAAAGTAAAACATATCAGTGGAAGTGTAGAAATAAGTGGAGATGTCTGCCAAACAAAGTAAATATCACCTCTAATTTAAATGCTTACTTGTCTTTCCTCTCTCTGAGAACAGACGAGGATGTGCTCAAGTTTCCCACCCACCGATCACTGCAATGCAAGGTCAGACATATTAGATGCATTATATTCAGACTGAATGATGAAGTTAAAGTTTGTGAATCTTTTACTTTCATTATCTTACTTTGAATGGGGAAAGTTGAAGAGACATCAGCCTTTGTTTTTGTTCGCTCTTTCACACGCTTAAGTCTCCTGCTCATTAATCACTGCAGTACAAGGTCAGACATATTAGATGCATTACATTCAAACTGAATGATGAAGTTAAAATTTGTGAATGTTTCACTTTCATTATCCAGTTTCTCATACTGCCCTATGAAATAGAAATTCAATTGGAAATGTTCTTTTTAAAAAATGTTTCTCACTTTGAAGGAGGAAAGTTGAAGAGGCATCAGACGGCTCTTTGTCTTTATTTGCTCTTTCACTTGTTTATGCTTTCACTTGGTTATCGAAGGGAAGACATCAAGAGATATCACAGGGTTAAAGCGGGATGATGAAGTGCTGTTTTTTGCTGTGTCATTCTCTAGCTTAACAAAATGTTGTGCTATCTCAATATCTTTCATACATGCTTATTTGTTCCATTTTTACTATTGGAAAGTTTTGTCTTAAAAGATATGTTTTGCCCTTTAAGGCAGCGCCACCGTGATAAGATGTGTTATTCGCGCATGAATGAAAACGATGGCAAATGCATTTCTTTGAATCACCCACATATCGAATAGAAATGATGAAAGCTGGAAAAACAAGCTGTCAGATATTGACATATGTGTGGGAGGAGTGTTTGGGGCGCCCTTCACCAATGTCTCCTTGAGGTCTCAGCACAGCAGCTGTTCAGTGGCCCTGAAAAAACCTTGTTTCAGTATATCCAAACTCGAGAGAGCCAAACACACCGCACAACTGTCAAATATACTTTTACCTCAATATAGGTCTGCCCATAGATGTACTTTGGTACTGTGGTTTTCCACAACAGTTGATTTTAGTAACTCACCATAAAGTTGTGCAGAAGCCTCATCTGCATACAGAGAGATAACCTCCCGACTGAGGAAGCAAAATATCCAGAGCTATCTGCTAAGCACTGCTTGGTTGGCTGGCAGTGTTTGTAAGAGAATGATTTCTGTCGATATGGATTATTAAAAGCAAATGTGATATTTAAGATGGAGCTTTAGGGGAACTGGCAATAATTTATTACCGGTTAGTCATTATTTAGACATGGATGTCCTTATGTGACTGGTGAGATTGGAAAGGGGATCACAATGGAACACAGCTTCCATCTGGTGGTTAGAAAATGTAAGTACAAATGAATCTCGGGCCCCCTGATATTTTCTCCCATAGTGCTGCGCTGTAGTGGTGGATGTAGAGCAGTGCAAGTAACCCAGACAATCAAAAGACCATCATAAAAAGCTCTCTCTTTTAATCAAAATGCTCTCAAAAGATGCAGACTTGGGGCAAAATTGAACAGTGCAGTGTAATGTAATGGTGCTGATGAATGTATATTTATTGTTACTTTGCATGTTGTCAATCTGTAAGGATTTTCTGCCTCCGTATAATAAGAAAGACAAATGTTGGCATGACAAAATGGACACGGCTGAGCCTTGGATGCGGGAGGGGACAACGTAGGAGTCTGAACATCATGCAGTGTGCTGATATGATGATGTTTTTCTGGAGATAATTGTGTTAATACTAAAACAGCAGCAGTCCATCCAATCTTGATATTGAGGAAGTTGGAGAGGCTACTCAGATCACAGCAGTGACTTTGATTAGCAAGAAAGACAAGATTGCACCACAGGTTAGACCATTTCTTTCTCATACCACAGAACTGCAAAGATCACAGCGGGTGATGGGTTCTTTTAGGGGATGTTTTTGGATGATAAAATTAATCTTCAATATGCCCAAATTTGTTCATTATTTCCAATCACTATTGCCCTTCTCTTATCGTGAAACTCATGTAATGCTCAGCAAGAGATCTGCTGCAGGAGAAAATTGTCTGATTCACGGCCCTCTGTGGTCTGAAAGCAACCTGCTCAGTGGGAGGAAGCCTCATCCTGGATTTTGGTCCACAAAAAGCTGAGCCAAATCAGCAGAGGAAGAGGAACTCAGATCTTTTACTTAAGTAAAAGTAGCCACAGGGTATTAATATGTAAAGTAAAAGAAATGCTTTCAAAATGATTCTGTATAAAGTATAAAAAGGTTACTGAATTATTTGTTGAGTAAAAATAAAAGTACTCATCATGGTATTATAATTAATGATGCAGTAATGTATATGTATCATTATAATGATGCTGCTGATAATTTAAATTACTTTATATCCTGCTGGGTAGCTTTTGGGTTCCCCCAATACAGGCTTAATTTATCTCCACCTATGATGATGCATACAACATAATTGATTGTGCTTGAGTAAAAAATGTTTGCCTCTTAAGAATCAAGAATCTTTATTATCATCATGTTTTCACATGAAGAAATTAAGATTAAATGCAGAAGTAGAAACAGAAGCAGAAAGCTGTATGAAATGCAATTACTCAACATATACGTTTTTCAAAATGTAGCACTTGGTTAAATGTTGATTTCCACCCCCTGCAAAAACCCAGCCAGAATCAAGTAATAATTAATGCAGGCCAGAAAAACAGTTTAATCCGTAATGATAAGTGATTATCAGATGTTGTATATGGGCAGATTTTAAGAGAGGTACTTTAAATTCCTCTGGTGCAGTTCAAGCCAGTGTTTTCCATAAAAATATTTTGTTCAGTCAGGGTGAAGTAAGGTTGATGTAATCATAGTTTAGCGCATTAATAGCCAAACACAACAGCAAGTTCACTTCTCCCTCTCTCCTAATGAATACACTCATGCTCTAATTGGACGTAAGATTGGGGTGCTGAAACGCTTGAGTAGTTTATGTGATTGTAAACTGTCTTCTCCTGATTATTTGCACTCCACAAAGAGAGAATTTATAGGACTTACAGCTATTTCTGGATGCAGCTCTTTCCTATTTTGTCTAACTGTGAAATTCTGTGAGGACAAAATCAAAGTGGAATTTTTGTTTATTTTCTGGATCACATTCAGCACAGCCTGTTCCTTTAATGATCGCACAAGGGCCGACATCAGGAGAGACATGTTGGTGTTCTTTAGCGGAAAAGCTCTGATCGATACGGAAGAGCTCCACACCGCTTTCAGCCTGGGGACCTCGGGCCTGGAGAGACAGGTGCAGCGCACTAACTCCACAGTTCAGCCTGCTCTTATCACATCTCATCAGCTTGTTCAGTCAGCGGTCCATAAAACTGTCTCCAGTGTGACGTGCCATCATCACATCACACCCTAATTTTCTTGAACAACACCTTACAGTTGAACGAGCGTGCTTTGCAATGCACAACCGGAGTGCAATGGCGAATTAGGAGCCAGGGGACACCTCTAACTCTTACCGCTTATTAAACCACAACTGCACTTTCAGAACTTCACCATGCCAGCCCAAGCAGAGAAGAAGCTTCCCCTTAGCAGAGAAGTGTTGCACATTTTATTTTTCTTAAGTTCTTTGTTCACTGGCTGACTTCAACTTCTAACTAGATGGCATATGGCACATTAAATTGCATGCTCACATTCACTGTGTGGCGTTGGCGCCTATGTGCATTGCTGTGTTTGCACAATATGCAAGTGAGTTACGGGATGTGGAGAATAATGTTGAATTTGGATAATTAGGAAGTGTGTGTGTCTGCCTGCCTGTCTTGACTGTACGTCTACAAGTGCACACTGAATGCAAAATGACTCCCTTAGCTGCCTTTGTCTCCCTCTGGGCCTTCCAGACTTCCCAAGCTGAACAGATCAAGCCAGGCTGCCTCCCTCTCAGGGTCCAGACTGGTTAACAAGCAGCAGAATAAACGCCAGCCAGTTAAATTGTATGTAACTTTTTAGTTCGCACTAATAGTGTGACCTTTATTGATTTCTTGTCTCTGCCTTCAGCTTGGCGAAACACTAATGGCATTGGTCAATAGAAAAACCATGAAGTGGAAGTTCTCAATACCCCTCCCCCTGTGCTGACCACATCCCTAAAAATAGCCACTCAACCTCCCTCAGAGCGCGGTGAGCCAGTGCCATGACAGCTCAGTGCTCTTATTCAATATGAGCTGCACTGCTTCCCCTGTTTGTTTCCTCGCCACAGATGTAAGAGCGCTAACATGCTGAGCCATCCGCCAAGCCCATCTACTTTGACTCCCGTCCCCGCCAACTCCCATTCAGACGGCCAGCCACATTCGGCGAGTACCCTGCCTCTTTGAATCAATACATTCGTAACGCGATGGACGAAGCATAAAATAGCACCGCGACTTGGCCGCGCAAATCGAAAACAAACAGCAAACTTTTCAGGCAACTGATATCTTGCGCGGGCACTCGGGGACCCAGCGCTCCAAAGAATTACTTTCACATTTCAAAAGAACAAGTTTACAATAAATAAACGTCCTGTTGTCTGTGTAGCTACCACCCACTGTTTTATTGACCGGTAATGTCAATGTGTATCCCCGCCTGCTCATGTCTTTCCCTCCACACTTGCACTTATTGAGCTTCGCAGAGAGAAATATTATGAGCGGAGTTCAATAGAGCTGAAATGATCCCCACTTCCCTCCCAGTGAAAACAACCATCTGCTCTGGACGGTCCCTGTCTTTCTCCAAACTTCTCGGCCCTGAACTTTGTTGACCAATCTGTTTCTGCTGCATGCCAAGGCCCTTTGGACACGAGCCTTTCCTCGCTCCGCAGGTACGCTGCCGAGGAGACGAGCGGCGGAGGCAGCTGAGGGCGATTCGCTCACACAGTGGTGCAGCCATTCGTAAGTCAAAGTTCTGGGAGAGGGACCCCTGTGGTGCTGCTCCTCCACAGGATGAGAAGCGGCAGCAGCCAGCAGCGGTATTGATTCACCTCGCAGCCTTGAGCCTGCTGTCACAGACTGTATATATCACTTTATTTAATCCACTGTTAAATAGGCCGTAATTAGAAATCTGTCCAGGGGATGTGTTTTGGTTAAAAGGTGGTTTGTGGCTAAGTTGCAAGTCAAAGTACGCTGCATGTTGTGCATTAGTTTTGTCAGTGTCGTTCTCCTCTCAGTAACAGTGAAATGGGGATTTTATTTTGATGATGGATTTGGATCTGAATGCTATTGACAGTGTCTGCGAAGAGACGGCAAATGATGCAAATAAGCCCTCTCTGGGGGGATTAGCCTGCTTACTATTTGAAAAGTACTTACAGTAAGTCTCCTAATTGTGGTTAATGTTCGCAGGTCCCATGACTCAATCTAATGACAGATAGATGATAGCAATACCGCTTACTTAGAAATAAGACTCGTCACTTGCAGCAGCGTTTACTGTGCAACACACACGTACAGCAGTAGTAAAAGAAGTACATGCCAGCTTGTATTGAATTTTTTTCATTTTCATTTCACCACTATGAGCATATAATTTACACACATACATATGAAGCTTTAAGAGTTTTTCCAAAAATTACATAGCGCAGACTAAAAGAATCTCCCTAAGGTAAGACAGGACACCTTATACATTATATTGCTGTGCTCTTCAAAACTTTCAGACAAAATAGCTTTGGCTGACAAAACTCTGCTGAACTCCAGGAGAGGGTGCAAAAAGCGTCGTATTGATCACTCTCCTTTCTTCATTTCAGAGCCGCGTCTGAGCAGTCTGTGACTCATCCTTTGTGTTTAACACACTGTTAAGCTTTATACATAATCGTCCAGTAATTTAGGTTTGTAGTTGGATTTTTAACATCCACGTGCTAGTTTTTAATAATCGAGACCTCGACATATAGCCACGGCTGAGGTACCACTGTTTTAACTTTGTGAGACGTTTCACTTTT
>JAOXYL010000105.1:18169769-18202831 GCA_028564955.1 Terapon puta
AATTTTATTTATTTATTTATTTTTGGTGATCTACCCTCGCTGCCATGGAAAACTGGGGTGTTACTCACTTTTGTTAATTGCTCAGAATCTGGACATAAAAAGACATGATACTGTACAGGCCAAGCATCTTTATTTCCTCGCTGTCCGTTTACTTTGTAATTCATTTTCACTCTCTTAATGTTCTTAGTCGATATTTCTTTTAAAATTCTGTTTTTTAATGCTTTTAATTGTCTTTTTTATATTCAGATTTTTTTTTATATTCAGATTTTAAGGTACTGTACATTTAACATTAATAAAGCTTGTGTGTGCTGTGCCTCTGTTGCAGGCTGTGCATTCCTCACCTACTGCGCCCGAGAGTCGGCCATCAAAGCCCAGAACGCCCTCCATGAACAGAAAACACTGCCAGGGGTAAGTGTCTGTCTCTCTCTCTTTCACGTTCTGTCTCTCTCCCCCTTCCTCTTCTCACTCTCTCTCTATCTTTTTTTTTTCTCTCCATGGTGGTCAGCCATGCCATCTGCACCCGGCTGCACACCAGCCGGCATTCTCCTTGTATAGTCCCAGAGATGAAAAACACTTTGGAAAGCAATTCAATCAATAGCTCAGCCTTTTGAAGGCCCAGTTTCAACTTTTCCATGTGTCTGTTCTCTGGGGGATATTGCCAGCATTGATCAGACCCACTCTGCCTCACACTTTTGAGGCAAGAGCAGAGAATGACAGTTTTTTGGGGGGGCACAGCTCTGCATTTTTGGAAAGGTGCTATCAACAGAAATATGTCAAGTATTCTGAGTTCAGATGGGGAATACTGAATTAATTCAGAAAACAAGAAAGCAATTTTTTCTGTTGCCCTTTTCATTTGCACTCATGGTGTTTATATTCACATTTATGAATGATATTTTGTCCCATTTGTGTCATTGTTTTGGTTTTTTTTTTTTTACGTATTTATGTGTGAGCATGCAATGAATGTGCACAGCTGTATCTGTGACATCCTCACGAGCATTAAAAAAATATCACAAAGAGACGAAAAGATGGTGGGATTGGTCGCTGTGGCTCCCCCATAAAGGTAGCGTAAATCAGGATAGTACCAGGAAAACCTCCCCACCCTCCCCATCTGCAGCCCCTTTGATAGAAAACAAAGAGCCTGAAAAACCCAGCCAAAAGGCGCATGTTTCAGTTAAACATGCAAATACAACTACCACAAACTTTGGACATTTTTCTTGTGGCTTTCTCGAAAAACAAGTTGTTTCGTTTATCCTGCAAATTAGCCAAGCACAAGGCTGCAGGGCGTTATTCTCCTCCTTTTTCCTCTGCATTTGAATAATAAGATGGTAGTCAGAGAACGGGGGGGAAAAAAAGTCATTTCGCATAATGCCAGAGGATGTGTTCACGAGAGGTTATAACTGTGTTCAGCAATGTGTTAAAAAAGGAGCATTCTCTGATTCCTTTACTGTTTTTTGTCCATGGTCTGGTCTCTCCAGTTTCTCTCTCACGCCTCATAGTCATTAATAATCCCCCCGCCCTTGCCAGCCTGACAGGGTGTCCGTAAGGGTTGACCTACCATTGGGATTAAACAGTTGATGTGGCTGAATGTATAAATGAGGGACATGAGGGCACAGACATAGACGCTAACAAGTCTGCTCCCCCTCCTTTTATTCGTGTGTTCGGAGAGGAGAGCAGATCTCCAAACCATCTGGGCTCTGAAAGGTTCAACAATCATCCGCATGGGGCGCAATAAACAACATAACTATAAACAGCCTTGCTTAATGTTAACAGGAAAAAAAAACATTTAATGTCTGAACAGCTATGATACATATAGTATGTAGAGAATTATCAAACACGCAGCAGCTCTGAAAGCGTTTCCTTTTTGTTTGCGCACGTCCATGAGGCAAATTCAGTGACTTTGCCCGCATTGCTTGTGAAAAATAAAACCCTTTTTCTTGTACCTCTCAGTGCTCCACTTCAGCCCTCCTGCTGACTTCCCCCTGTACCCCACCCCAGTCCTGTCCACCCCACATCCTCCTGTCTCCCCTCTCTCCGCCGGTGCTCCTCTGCTGCTCCTCTTCCTGAGACGGAGCGTGTCATAGAAATGTAACAGGCAGACATTGACGGGTGTCAGGCCTCACAGACGAGGCTGCTCCGCTGTTCCCTTCCCTTCAACTTCACTCGCGCACAAACACCAGCGGTCCGAGGAGACACAGTGTATGCTGTAATATTGCAGTCACACAGAGCACAAGCAGGCGCGGCACTAGCTACGCACGAATACAGTAGCCTGCCAGTGTCCCTAAACATCCTATTGACCCTGTTCGCCTGCCGATGAACCAACAGCTGTGGAGAGATTGACTCACAAAACGCTTGATTTAAAGAAATATGATAATCTACAGTTTAACAAAAGGAAAAAAAAACATACCAGACAAATACCATGCTGCATTGTGTAGTGTGTTTCTGTGCGTAAAAATATGTGTTTGTGCATTGGACTGCCTCCCATCGCTCCTCCTGTCCTTCCCTCTTGAGCCTCCCTGCTCCTAAATCTTTTGCGATAAGACCCCTGTTGCTTCACTGCTTGATGGTAAGTAGATATGCCAGTTGTTTGTTTGCAAAATCCTGCTTGATATGCAGCTTGCCAGGGGCTATGGTGTAATTAATGTAAACTAGGAATTCTCCAGAGATGAGTTATGAGTTATTAACGTCTGCGTCTTGTCATTAACCCCTGAATCGCTGCTCTCCTGCAGTGGGCTCTGACCAGTGTGGTTACTCATCCATGTCTGTTTTTCAAATGCTTGGATCTGGATTCATGTCAGACCACCAAAGTCCTGCTGGACTTTACTTGTTGCAAATGAGACGAACTGTGTATAAAAATTGCACCACCTAACAAGCTATTCTGAATCTCATGCAGGGCCGAACACAGAGCACAAACAAGCCCACCCGCACACACACACGCACACACACACACACGCACACACGCACACACACCAGCGTACACATGGACACCAGCATGCACACACTTGAATTTCATGAGATGGGGTGTTAGAATTTTTTTGGGCAATCTTCGGCTCGAAGGCCCGAGTTCACACCTTGTGTCCGCTGTAATGTCCTTGGGCAAAAAACTGAATATTTTAACTACAATTTATAGCCCTTTAAAATTACAGCTCAGGATGATTCGGCATCGCTTGCGTTTTTTCCTGATAACATGTTTTAAAACCCAGAGTCCAGTTTCGAGATGACAAGAAGCAAAAGCTGAGGTGTGCTCATGTACTTGTATTGATCACTAGTGCAGCATGACTCACACAAACACACAGCCCAGTCTCTTATTATCAGAAAGAAGCACTTGTGTTCTTGGATGTTATTATCCATGTCCCCCTGTTACACATTAGCTGCTGAAAGGAACAGTATGGCCTAATGGAAGTGTACTGGACTGGAATATAGATTCCTGCGGCGAAGTGTGATGGGAACCTTGGGGACACGAGTGCCTGACATAAGTTTGGCCACCGAACAGGAGAGGCTCTGACAGTTTAACAGGTGTGTGTGTTGCTTGGCTCCGTTGGCCGCGTGTGTTTGTGCATGTGTGGTTAAGCTGGCTTTGCATTGCAGCCAGCCCTATGTAGATACAGATAGCAGTGTATGAAGGTGGGAAGAAAAACATGTGCACATGGCAGCTTGCCGTGATCACACACCACCCACGACAATGAGTCTTGAATATATTATTTGTGTGCTGTTTCGTGCTTGTTTGCTGCCGATGGAGATGCGCTACTTTCGCTGTTACATAACTGTATGAGTGCTTTTGTGTACGAGAATATGCTCGCGTGTGTTAACTTTAAAACCCAAGAATCAGTCTTTTTGCCTCTCGCCAAGTAAAATCTAACCTCCCCAAATGACCCAGACAGTTATTACCCTTCATGGCATAATTTGTTCTCAAAAAAAAAAAAAAACCTCACACAAACAGGAACAGACTGCCAGTTGAGGCCCAGTGGCTGTTTCTACAGCAGTCGCTGTGTGTGTTTGTGAGTTTCACAGCTCTCGCAAGTCCGCAGGAGATTTACTCCACCCAGCTCAGCCTCATGACAAAATCCTGCATCGTTCACACTACCCGCCCACCTATCCCCCCTTCCTCAATCCCCACTGCCTCCCACTCCTCAAACTCTCTGTCCTCTAACCGCCACTCCTCAAATCCAGCAGATCCGAGAAATAATCTGGGCCGCTGCAGCAAGTCTATTTGCCGTAGCGCAGAAAAACACGCCACCCTCCCCTTTTTTGTCATGCTAGCATTGTGTACAACAGTGATTGTCTTGGAGAGGCAACGGTGGAAATGTGTTTGCTGCATGCATTTACTCCTAGCATTAGTACAGCTCGACCTGGAGGGAGAGTAAGAGGCTGGCAGTGATTCAGGAGGCAGGTTTATGGAAATAGCACCCGCATTAAAAACCCAATGAGAGGAGGGAGAAGATTATGCTCCGGCACACACATGTGGGCTCCTGCAATGTCAACACTCTAAGTAGATCCCCTCCCTCTCAATTGCCTCTGTCTCTCTCCGTCTCCATTTCTGTCTCTCTCGGTCTTTCGCCGTGCCCGTTGCTGCACACATACCTGCACCGTTAGTCCGCCGTGTGACCGCACGTGGATCCCCGCACGTCTGTACACATGTGCGCGCATGAATTTACGAGCGTCTGTATGTGTTATTGTGTGCATGCCAGCGCTCAGCTTAACCATAATAGGATGTATGAGAAGCGATGAGCGGAGCAGGGCTGTGTTGCGGAGAGTGGCCGACCTTGTGCTGTGGAAATGAGGCTGCTGCGCGACCGAGCCGTTTCCTCGACACACTGAAACCCCTCCTAGCCCTCCGCTGGGCTTTGCACACGCTCACACACATGCACAGACACAGGCATTACACATACACTGGTACTTTTACATGCATGTGATCCACCTGTTTATGAACTACAGCCAAGCTTACTCGTATGCCGGCCCGGCTGCCGCAAAGGCTAAATAATTCAATGCTACACTCGGTGAAGGTTGGCGGGGTGTGAGTGTAGTGTATTGTATGATTGTGTGTGTACTGTATGTGCCTGTGATGAGTGGGCAGGGATGGGGGTGGGAGTGGAGCGGACTGGTCAGCATGAAGCCAATCGGTGCTGGCAGGATTAGAGGCCTTGTAGTCAGGGAGAGGGGACTCGTTAGAATTTAGCCTTTGGGTAAGAGGAACGTGTGTGTGTGTGTGTGTGTGTGTGTGTTCAAGAAGAGAAGATCATAGTGGAGCGGAAGTTGAAACAGGCATGGACAAGGTCTTTAAATATTTTTTCTGCTTCATGAATGATATAGGGATATATGTTGTGAATTTAGCATTTCAGTTTAAAATAAAATGTAATTGCATCCTTACTGGCCAAAACTATTTTTTTTCCCTTTTTTTAATATTAGCCCTGTCTGTAATTGGTTAACTTTATGTTTCATTTGGATTTCACTCTTGTAAGATCTCTGACTCTTGTTATAAAAAACGCATACATACAAGGACCCAGATGTTTGTTAAAACATTTTAACGCCATCTGCTCTGAGAATTTTTTTCATTAAAATAAACTACCACCAGCTCATCTCGACAGATTAAGCTGCAGAGGGTACAGGAGTCTGCTTCTGACGTCTATTCTTCTTAACTTTTTATTGATAAATTGAGATGAGAATGAAGGGTACTGCAATGATTTTATATGTGTGGCCCGGTCTCTGCACTTATTACTCAAGTTGAATCATGCTGATGAATAGCAGGAACAGGTGGCGTTAAAAAAGTCTGGAGGTTGTTGTGCATGTGTGAGTAGACTATTTATTGGGATGCATACTTATTACAGGCTGTGCTATGGTACAGTGGCAGGTAACAATATTATGGCAGCGCCAGCACCAATATGTTAGGCCAACTAAACTAGTTTTCTTTGAGTGTGTGTGTGTGTGTGTGTGTGTGGGTCTGTGGGTCTGCTGTAATAGCATATTGGCGTAATGTACGCACAGTAAAGAGCTGCTGTACCAGAGTGCTCCTAAGGGAACTGAATCCCCACACCCTTACAACATGCACTTATGCTCTTTCTCTTTTTCTTTCTCTCTCTCTCTGTCACGCTCACTCACACACAGACTCTCACACACACAGACACACACACATACACACACACAAATATACACACCCCTGAAGCAGAGGGGCTAGAAATAGACTAAAACACACACAGGGTGACTGTTGGAGCCATCACAATGTTGCTTGTTTTCCACCTTCTGTCTCTTTCTGTCTTGCTGTTGCTCCTCTGGTACCCCTTTAACACAAATACACACACATGTGCACGCCCCCACACACACACACACACTTCCTTTGTTTGACTCATTTTTCTGCGTGTTAGATTAGCGACATATTTAGAGAAACCTTCGTCTACCCAAGGGATTGGCTTCCAAGGGTATTTGGAAAAAAAGAGCAGATCTGCACTCTGCACCTGCCTTTGGAGAATAAACAACACCCACTGAAACACTGAAAACGTGTTTCATCATGAAATTTCATTTCATTTCATTTGATACAATATATACAACACATATGCAATGGTCGCCTTTTAGTTGCTAGGAGGAGTGCTGTCGTAATAATATAAAAAATATATCAACCGAATATATAAAACAAAAATGAAACATATTTGCAGACTGAAAAAATGACATGAAATGCCTTTTTTTTAATTTTACATTTTTTTGTTAATTTATTGCAGCCAAATATTACAGTATATCATAGCCAATGTCATCATATGTGAAGCAAATCACCAACTAAGTTAAAGAACTTGCTTTGAGTCACAGATGACCGTATTTTGACCCCATTGTGACATTACTGCTGATGACATTACAATGCTGCTCCCCCTCCCACTGCTCAGGGTACATCTCACTAACCGGCTCTTGGGGAGAGACGTTGCTTGAAATACCAAAATAATCCACTCCACACCCTGCCCATTAAGCCACTTCACAGCCAGAAGTGTGCTTTTTTTTTAGAACAGTACAGGTTAGCAAAAAAGCTGAATTATTAATGTTTTTGATATTTTTAGTACGTTTAACCTATTTCTGGTTGTGGCTGGAGACTGCTCGCCCGCCTGTCTGTGAGATTCAATCATGTGACATGGCTGTGATCTGGGTTATAGAGCTGGGTTTTGTGTGTAATGGGGGGAAAGTGTGTATGTGTGTAGGTAGGTAGGTGTGTCTCTGACTTTGAATGTCACTGCCTGTACACCAGACTAACATGTGCTGGTCTGGATTGTTTTGATGCTGTGCAGTTCAGATGATATAATGTCAGTTTGGCACTGTGAAGCATCACCTGCACCAGCGGGGCTGAACCAGATGAGTCTGGTTTAATTCCAGGCCGCTGGGCATGGCTGTGCAGACCCGTGCAAGAGGCAAGGCCCATATACTGACTGACAATCCATCTGTTGGTCCCTGTACAGGCTTGTACAGGTGTGCCACTGCCAGCAGACACAAAGAGAGGGAGTGGGAGTGAGCAGAGGGGTGCGCACATGGATGATAAACTATGGCCCTGAATAGAGGGTTGTGCGTCTGTGTGTCCTTGTGTGCATGTTGAAATAGAGAGGAGAAAATATTAGCTCCTAGAAACTGGGTATCCAAATAGATACGACGGCAGTTTAGAAGGCATGAGCGAGTGTAGCTGAGAATATGTCACTTTACTCAATAATGAAGGACACACTTAAAACGCATCACCCAATGTGGCTAATCGGAGCTGACATCTCACTGGCTGGACCTTGCGCCTGTGGGAGAGAGGGGGTGGGTGGGGGAGGGAGGGTGTGGGTGAGGAGTGAGGAGTGTGTGAGACATAAGAGGGGAATGAGGGGACAGAAAAGTTGAAATATGGAGAAAAGAAGAGAGGAGCAAGAGGGAGACACGGGGTCATGTTCACCGCTTGAAGTCATACGTTCAGAAAATAAAAAAATAAAAATTCCTTCATCTGTGTGCGGGTGTATGCATGGCCGTGCACGTACTGTCCGCAGACACACAGCATGCGCTCTATATCTGTGCTCGATTGAAATGACACACTTGTGTGGTGGAACCAGGGGGAGCTCATTTGTAAGGCAGATCTAGCCGTGCTTTGGTGTACTGTCCATAGAGAGGGTAAGGGGGCTGCACAGCACGACAGCTAGCATTTGTCAGCAAAAATCAGGACTAATGAAATACAGTACACATGGCTGGAGGGCAAGGAGAGGAGTGTGACTGACAGGAGGCATGAGTGGAAACAGCCCGTGGCAGCACTCCTTCATGGCTACCGACGCATCAGCCAGCCTAACCGATTTGTTTTAAGCCCCAGCCCCCTTCCCATCCCAGATAAGGGTAGAGGCATGAGGCATAGGGTAGAGGAGAGGGACAGTGTGCGTGCGAGGGTCCCTGGGGGTAATGACATGGAATACAAGTGTATGGGGAGTGCTAGTGATGGGCCTGCTCATGTGGAAGTGGGTATTTGCATTGCAGAGGAGGGCTGTCAGTAGAGCTCGCTCAGGGAGCTATTGTCAGGGTGATTGCTAGCGGTGAAGGCTTCTGTCGTCTGCCCTGCAGAATACCGGGACACTGCGCATAGCTGAGCTAGCACCAGCAAGATCATGCACCTCGGCACATTCGACATTTCTTTGTGTACGGAGTCTGCAAGTGTTTTTGTTTTTCATTTTTATCAAACTCAGATTTTACCTGACACTTCATTTAAGCGGCTATGTTTTGTCCATCATGGCAGCCTTTAAGCGTTTTCATATAGAAAATAACAATAAGCTGGATGGCTGCAGAGTAGCGGGGAATATAAATTATATAGTTATGTGCCAACAGCTATAGTCTGTGGCCTCTAAACTATTTCAGTCCCTGCTGCAATAAGAGGCAGCTTTTAATAATTCAGAGTAAAACAGTATACTGGATGTCTTCCAGGCAGCAAACTCACATTTAGGTGAAACACTAAATTCCCCCCACCCCTCACTCCCGTCAGAACCCCAGAACCATTGCGGGGCTGTATCCGATACCCGTGAAGGACTTGTAGGGACACACACATCACTGGGTTGTGTTGTTGTTTGCAGAGTTTGTTGGCACTCTGCAGAGCTTTGCATTTATGTGTGTATATGTGTGTGTGTGTGTGAGTGACTATGCGTGAGAGAAAGTGAGTCTGCAGTGCACAGAGACTGCATGGGCTTTCACTCTTGTCAGCCCTTGTGGATCCCTGCACAGCTGTGGCACACACACGTATGTGCGGCACGTTTTGGAGGATGCAGTTTGGAGTCACGCTGCTCTTCAGACTTAGCCAGTGCACATCTTTTTAATGTGCTTTCAGCATGTTCGCAGACACGAGGTGCTTCTGTGAAGTCAGGCTGGAGGTAGAAAAGAGAAAATGGAAAAGAGGGCGAAAAAGACATAGATATGTAGTTTGGAGAGGGGGAGGAGGGATGGCTCAGAAAGAAGACAGGGAGACTGTGAAACAGAATGAGAAGTAAGAGGAAAGATATTTGAATCACTGAGTTGTGAAGATTAAGAAACGAGATGGAGGGAGTGAGCGAAATGGAGAGTGGGAGGTATTGATGGACGGCCTCGCTGCCTGGTCAGGACTGGTGGCTTCAACCTGTACTGTATGAAACAGGTGGAAAAAGCCGCACAGCTGTGGTCTGTTCTTTGTTGAATTCCATGATTAAGTCCAAAGGTGCCCCAGAGGCAATCATTAGGTTGACAGTGTGGTGCTCACTAGTGGAATATGCGCTGCTTCTCAGAGTTTTACATCAGAATATATGGACTGTTTAAAAGAAGAAAAGGAAGAAAAGCATGTGGGAGAATGAAAATGAACAAAAGACTTAAGAAGCAAAAAAGTGATGCGGCTTTGATCGCTGCGCACCCCCTGGATAATCCATGTTTTTCATCTGAAATCTGTTGTTTTCTCACCGTTGTTTGCCCTGTTCTGTCAATATATTAATATATGATATTGACGTGGTCCATAAAACCACTTCCAGCAATTCTCTTGATAAAAAACTGGCCCAAAGCAGTGCAACTCATCACTGCCTTTTTCTTTATGTACTAAAAAAATATGACGGTGTATTTACTCACCAAATAACTGTGGTAACTTGCATTGCTGTCTCTGGCTACTATACAACATAGTGTGGGTATATACATACTGTATACCTTTTCATTGTAAGTATATTTAATTAAACTGCTCGTGAATAAAGATATACAATTGCTGCTTAAGCATCTACAATACTGCATGTGATACAGTGGTATGTAGTATGATATTTTTGTATGTAATTAATTTCCATTGATGCCCATTTTGAGTGATCCATTTTGCTCAGTCTGGCCTTGATAGAACTAGTTTATTTAACAAAACAAACTAGTGTTTTCATTAGAGGCTGTATGTTTAAAATCATTTCATTCTCAACATTTCTAATTTAACTAAAAATATTTTATTCGCTTCCCTTGGCAAAACCTATTTTCGACATGAATGAATTTGTTGTGCAATTCTTTTGGTCACGCTTTTTTTTTTTCAGTGTAACTCAATCAGCTCTATTGGCTGCTGACCAGGAGAAGTCCACGATAAAATGATTTGGATTCAGAGAAAAATTAGGCGTTTTAAACTTGTTTTCTCTGCCTTTGCGGTGTAGCACGGAGAGGTTGTACCTTAGCCCACAGCAGATTGATATCCTCCCACTGATAATTATACATTATGAGAAAACCGTAGCTTTTCATCCCATTTCTTTTCTAAGAACACAAAAATACACTCATGTAAGTAATGAAAAAATACAGTACATTTGAAATATGAAGAGATGGCTTCTTCATTTTCTAATTTAGTTTGTTTTAATATGGATATGCCACCGTGGGTTAAATTGCGCACTGCGAAAGTGTTTTACCCCTCCATAGTTTGATGGTTTGATTGTGCACAGCTGTTGCAGGTGAGGAAGCTCAGTCTGGATATGACATGAAATCCTTAAGAAATTCTGGGGAAAAAATCAAGTACAGAGGTGAATAATTTCATACTTGCCTAGTTGTCTTTTTATTTCAAGCTCAGTCTTTTAATGAAAAAAAAAAAGCTCTGCTCTTCTTTGCCATTCATGACATTCGGTATGTAAAGTGTCTTTCTAAACCCGGCTGTATAGCTTAATGGTTTTATTTGCGGACGATGTCACATGAAGATGAGTGTGCGTGGAAAATGCTCGCTGACAGACAAACATACAGGTGCTCACGTGTTTCCGCGAGTGTTTCTGCGAGGTAGGATAAAGCTGTCTCTCAACATCATCACACAACATCAGTAATGGGGCTCAGGCGGATGATTACCGTGGCAGCGTGGGCCGCCGCACAACTTACACGAGCGTGCGCGCACAGAAACACACACACGTGCGCGACGAATATACACTGAAGCAAAAATTTGCGCTGGCACAATCCATTAGGCAGCGGGGCAGAGGACGAGTTTATTTTACCTGTTTCTCTTGATTCATTATTTATGAATCTATCAATCTGTATGACACAGCGGCAGCATATAGACTTTGGCTGGCTGCTTTCCTGCCCATTTTCCCATCTGCCAGCCTCTATGTGTCTGTCAGCCTATCTGCCCTTACAGAGCCTCTCTTTTGTCTATCAAAATATGTCTGCTATGCAAACTTTCTCTCCCCCTTTTTCTCTCTCTTTTTTGCTGCCTCTCATCATACATCTTTGTCATCAGACTAGTCCCTTTTATTCTTTGATCTTTTATTCAGTCTCTAAAACATTTTAAATTATGATGATGACTTGCAAATTTATCTCAGATTAATTTGATGGGTTCAGCTTGTACCCACTCGCCTCATGGGTGTGCTTTTACCGCAGTGTTATTAATATATTCCTCAAAGACTACTCTCCAATACCCCTCTTTCAAGACTGGGAAATGGCAGAGCCTGTTGTCCAACCCCCTTCTTCATTCTCTCTTCCATCTCTCCTCTCCTAACCCCTCTTTCTACCCAATTTCTCTTTCCTCGCCTATCCACATCCTGCCAGTTGACAGACTTTAAGCAATTCACGAAGTTGGCGTTTTAGACCATGATGTGCTCTGTAAAACAAGGTCCTGACGAGCGGTGTGTGTTGTTTGTCTCACATGTTCTCACATGATGTGCACAATGACGGACGTCTGAGTATTGGGGAGACATGAGGAAAATGTCTTCGGCTGCAGAAAGTGTTGAGACTTGATGTTAGTTGATGTCTCGTCAGGGTGCCAGTGAAAGAGAAGAAGAACAAAACAATGAAGGTTTAAAAAAAAATAGAAGACAAACGTTTCACAAAGTAGGAAACGCACTCATTGTTTTGTATTTCTTTTGGTGAAAAATGCTGTGCACAGACAAAACCATGACTGTGAACATTAAAGCTCTGCAGGGAACTGTTAACTAACTTTACAGAGGATGAATGGGAGGTCATCAGTTCTTACATGTCGTCTGGCACGTCTTAGCGTGTGTCTGCTGAATGACCATGGTCTGATAATGTCAGATTTATTATAGTGTCGTATCATGGTGAGAGCCCTGTGGGTGAACAGCAGGCTATAGTGTTAGTGAGTATATTTCAGGTTGTGGCACAGGAGAGAAAATAAAAGCCTTTTCTTTTCCTTTCTTTCTTTCTCTCTCTTTCTTTCTTTCTTTCTTTCATTCTCTCACACTCTCGCTCTTTCTTTCTCTGTCATCCCCTGCTATCTTTTGCAGGCCAGTCCCCCCTCCTTATTGAAGATGCTTGATAGTGGTCTGACTATAGCTTACAAAAATAGGACAGAGAATAATAAAGGCAGAAGAGATGGCAAGTTATCTAAGGATCAGCATGGAGCGCGGCTAAAAGAAAATAAGAAATTACAAATATCAAAAAATGTCGGCCCACCTCAGCCCTACCCCATCAAAACACAGGATCACTGAGCTGTAAATCCAGGCTTATTTTTTTGCTGCAAACCAAATAGGCAGAAAGAGCTATTCCCTCTTGCAATAAACGAGAACAATGACATATTGCCCGGGTTCCGTGTGAATGGAGCTATGACTATAAAGTGTGTGCTTGATGTGGGTCTGTCGGTCAGACGCTGCGATATCTTGCCATGTCGGGTACGATGACAGATCAGCAAGAGGTGGTTTGAAATTAGTGAATAGGTTACCTGTCATAAACATATAAGCCCCCCCACCCCCCACAAAAAAACCAAACATCTGGATGCAAACAGATTTCTGCAGAACACACCTTGTCGCATGTTTTTTTTTACATTTTTAATTACATTTTTTTTTTGAGAGGCAGCACACAGAGCTTGTAAGACAAATCCTTTCTAATAGGAAGCCTCGAGGGCCGCAGAGGAGCGTGGTCGATACAGAGAGACACGGAGGGCTTTGAAGATGGCCTATCTCTCTGTAAGAGAGGGGCCCACAGGGACAGAGCCAGGCTAAGTTTCTATAAACACTATCTACATAACACCTAAGATGTCCCTGCGTTTGATGTGACAGCGTCCAGATTAACTCACATTAAGGAGAACAACAAAGCCCCCAGTGATGCATCCTCTCTTATTGCCTGGCAGACGGGAAGAGATGGACTCAGAAACAGGGGCTTTCAAAAACAGCAATTCAAACATGCAAATGGAAAAAACATTTATAATTTCCATGCTTTGAAAATGTTGTCAGTGCATTTTTGTAGTTCAAAATGTGCATGCCCTGGTAATGCTTTTTTTGTTGCTTTTTTAAATTTAAATGATTGCTTCTTAAATAATACAAGACTGATATTGTGAATGCAGTCTTAGTTACACAAAGGCCTCAGTGACTGATGTACACAATAATCATCACCAAAGGCATAAACTGTTCCTGAGCTTTAGAACAACACAAACATTTAAACATGCCCCCTCTGGTGATTTCAAATCGTGCATTTCTCTACAGCAAGCAGACATTATTCACCAGTCGCCATTTGAAGCTATCACACTGTTGTGAAACAAATTATGTGCTACCTGTGTGTTTGACATTCTAAGTGTTAGTGTTTGGTTTGACTAATGGATTTCTTCTGACAGAGAGGTAGATGGGATGTCTTAGTGTCACCATGTGAATTGCAAACACAATGAACGAAACGGATGTCCTTGCGCTTTTAAAGTGTGTGTTATTCTGCGGCGAGGCATCTTCGCTGATGGGTGGACAGAGGTTAATAGAAGGTTTTGTGTGTATGTGTGTGTTGCGGTGATGTCCCGCTCTGACACACTGGGGACGAAGATCACTCGACTGATCTTCAAAAATGCTCTAAGGATAAGCATATGGACTATAGCTTATTCTTGAATTAGTGATTCACATTCTTAGTTATGCTAATGCAATGAATTGAATAAAACACTTTACATATTTCACCCAACGCATGCTTGAGTTGAATTCATTATAAAAGTATTCCTGTGAGTTTTGTGTGTTTATATTGAAGTAGCATTACTAGCTGCTAGTCATATAGCGCTGCCCTGGTAATTAGAGAAGGGCAATATGTCAACAGTATAATTTATTCACATTTATGATTGTGTCTTGGTGATATTATCATGTTTGGTTATCAAAATCAATAATTTCAAGCAGACTACAATTAAAAAAGCAAGAACAAGTTTGGTTTTCCATTTGTCTGATGTATTGAATAAGATACAATTATTTGATATATTGATATCAGAACAAACATTCAAACATTATTCTATATCTATGCAATCATCAACTCAACTAGAAATGTGCATCCAGCCTTGATTTGACATTGAGTTGATATTACACATAATATCTGCAGAAGTAAATTCATTCTAACGTCACTTTTTATATTATGTATCAGCAAGTTGTAAGCATGAAAATGTGTTGTAGGACTCCAACTTGCAATTATTATCATCATCAATTATATCGTCTTGATTCATAATTTAATTTCCCCTATAAGTTGAACTGTGAAAAATATCCAAAATAATTTGCCAGAAATTAAGTGTCCTTTGTCTCTTTGCCTTGGTGAGTTGAACCTCAGGGGCCTTGGCCCTCTGATTGAAAACCTTCAGGTCAGAGTGAATCAAATTAACATCACTGCCTCAAATGAAACGTTTCTGTTTGACTGTTGATCACAGCAGTGGGGTTATTTAGGATTGCCATGGGTTACAGGATAAAGGCAGTTTTACTCTCCCGTTGAGCAACTGTGGAAATGGCTTCTCCCCTTGAGCCAAAATGGGCTCTAATGCATTGCCTCTTCCCTTTGATGTTGACTATAAATATGAATGGACTGGGGCTGTGGTTATTATTGTATAGAAATCTTTTTTGGTGGATGTTGGTGGATGTTTATGGAGAGGAGAACACTGACAGCAGGGGAGCTCTGAGTACCAAGAGATTTCAGTGGATAGAATCACTGGCTTCAATGCACTTACGTCTCTTTGTACTCAGCTTTAACGTAGCTGTTAAAAAAAATTAATAAAACCATTCATTTCACATATTTCATTGTTCCCCCTTAAAATATTGTGAGACAAATGCATCCTACTAAACTAGGCTACGTGTTGTGGGAATGTGAGTATTGTTCAGAGTAAGGAAAAAATGATAAGAGATATGGCTGTCTTAATATTGCAGAGCTGTGTTGAAGTAAAGCATTGCATCTTGAGCTTTCACCAGCCCACACGCTCCCACGTCAAGCCCATATATTTAGCAGGGGGAAAAGCTTTTTTCTTCTCCATGCGCTGTGGTGCGAGAGGTGCACGGGGGTTCTGAAATGTTTGTCTTTGTTCTCCTGGCAGAGTTTTCTGCGTGTGGGCGTTCACAGTTTCTAGGAGCACCTCGGGAATGCATTTCAACAGATGGAGGTTTTAACTGGAGTGTTGGCATCCAAAATCAGGGCTATATGCTTCTGTAGCCTGCTATTTTAATTTGTTTGTTTGCTTGTTTGTTTGTTTGCTTATGTGTTGTTTTGCAGCCGGATAATCACAGGGTGTGCCGACGAAAGTGGAGTTGCAATTATGTTTTCATCTAGCCATAGGTTTGCGCTGCTGATCAAGTATCTGCGACATTCGACACAGTACATTATGGTCTGTGCTGTTTTCTTGTCACTACCCATTGGAGATAGGGTACAACATAAAAGATTACACAAACAGTAAGTCCTATCTGGCACACTGTGACGCTGCGTTCACTGTAAGAACAGGATCCGGCTGTGGTGCTGTCCGTGGTGCTGAAATGACCAGTGGCAGAGGCACCATTTCTTCTCGATTGAAATTTTGACTGTCTCTCTTTAGTATGAATTATGAACATGTCTGATTCTCCATAATATGAACTTGGTTCTTTTGTCTTTTCCATCTGGCCTTCAATTCTAATAGTAGTGGTGGTAGTAGTAGTAGTAGAGAGAGAGAGAGAGAGAGAGAGAGAGAGAGAGAGAGAGAGAGAATGTGAAGCAGCGGTGGAGTGGTCCACAATTCAACACACGTGACCTGAATGAAATGTGTGTGATACGAGGCATAGACTGTTTGCAGTGAAATATGCACATTAAAGAAAATATTTTTTGCAAGGCAAAACAATTCTTACCACCTCAGGGCACAACTGCAGCGTGTTATGACACCCATCTAGTCGACTGCCTTCCGTCTTTTGTCTAAAACACATTTCTTATTCGATTTGACAGTCTCAGAAAAGAGTAATTGCTTTTCTGACCTGTAATTTTAGCTCAGCCTTTGTATAAACCAAAATGCATACCTTTTGATTTATGTCTTTTGTCATGCTGCCGAACTCCTTTGAATTACCTGAACCCATGTGGGCCTGGCTGTAACGGTATTTTTCAGCTTTCCCTCAGCTGTTAGCAGACAGGTTAAACATATTTGGCCCACAGTGTTTTTTTTTCATTTGTTTTGTTTTGTTTTGTTTTGCTAGGGTAATTAATGAGTGCTGTGATGGCCTTGCCGTTTTTATGTTGGACACATTTTATGGGCCTGTCTAAATGCATATTTTTGTCTTCTGTCCATTATCACTCTTGTCTTTGTCTCTGCTGTTTTCTTGTCTCCCTTTAACTCCTTTTTTCTCTTACCCTCTGTGTCTTCCCCTCTTCCTACCTCTTTTCCTCATATTTCCATTCCTGTCTCAAAGCCATTTTTCTCCTCACTCAGCAGTGGTGGCACTCCTTTCGGGACTGTGGGTGCTAGAGCGCCGCAGGCTTCCCTGGAGCCAGAACGTAGCCTACAAACACCCTGTCTCAGACCAGACAGGGCCCCTTTATATTAGCCCTGCTTAAATAAAGCACACTGATCCAATATCTGGATTTCTGTATCAATGGGCGACGGACAAAGAATCTGTTCTCCAATATAGGCCAGAGTAGCAGTCTGTAGTAGTAGCCCATACCAATTTGTATCAATGTTTTTTTTTTTTTCTTTAAGCAGTGGATGTAAAATCAAATTCCTCTCACAGACATGCCCCTCATAATACTATGTCTAATTTAATCTAAAATTTTCAGCACATGGTGTGTACTGTATAAAATGTGTAGCCCTGACAGTTTAGAAACCAAACAAATAGGTCACTGTTATAGTAATGCGCTATAAATAGTTGTGTGTGTGCGCAAGGGTGTGTGTGTGCAGGCTGGTGTGTTGTTGTGTGTGTGTGTGTGTGTGTCAGGGATGTTCTGTCTAATTTTAGGCTCTCGGGAGAAGAGAGCAGCGCGGAGATCAGGAGAGTGAAGGAGGAGTGAGCCCCGGCTCCACAAGCTAATGGTTTAGTGTTTTTAATAACTTGCTTGGGAGGTATCTCCCACTGTAATATATCTACTCAGCAGCAGATAGCCCTTCCATACATTACCATGATGTGAGGACATTATAAACAGCTGAATACAGCGCTGGCTTTCCAATAAACTGATATTATTAAAACGTCTATGTCTAATAAATAAAAAGGGATTTAATCTGCCCCACCTTCCTGTTTAGACCTTATTCCAGGCTGGAATGAAAGCATGAAGGAATCAGCAGGGGTAAAGTGCCTCATGACAAGAATGAATACAGACAGGGAGGGTAATTTATTAATGCACTTTTCCTAACCTATTCTCCGTCAGACTTGCTTGCTCTCTGTGCATAATTTTAAAGAGAGGCTCATTAAAATCTAGATCTGCATAAATAGAGCAGATTGGAAAAAAAATAGATAAAAATGCATTCACTGGATTATGGGTATGAAATAACCGTTTTGGTGTCCAATTAAGCTTATGCTTTATAATTAGCTGAAAGGGTTCCATGCCTTAATTTCAAACCAGCTTTGTTCTCTTCTCAGTCGCCCCCTGAACCCTTTTTTTTTTTTGCTCTGTCCACCACATTGCATGAGAAATTAAATCACTGTGTGCCCACTCATTCACGTGGAAAGCCCCTTATTCTAGAACATTTTGTTTTAATGCAGAGAGACAGCTCTGTCCTTTATAGTCATGCCCTGTTCCTGACAAACAGACCCCAAGCTCTACCCAGCCAGTTGCTACGTGCACAAGCTCTGTGGTCAAAAAATGTCACTACCTTTTGTAAGTTCAGATCCTTAAAATTCTTTGCACTCTTAGTACGGCTAAAAATGGACTCCGAATGGGGATGGATCCGGACTGAGAGTGGAATGCATATCGCTGACACTGGTGATATACTGTATGATGATGCAATGCACAGTAACACAAAAATCTTAGGATTCAATTGATTTTATTACTTATCTTATTAATATTCTGCATTGTCAGCACCACATACTGCTTAACTTGAGCATTTTGATACTTGCTAAGCATTACTCTAAGCTTTATCATCTTATATAGTGTCAGTGCTCATTCATGGCTCCACGCAGCACAGTCACACTTCAACAGTGGATCTGGATCATGTAAAGTATAGCTGAGACTGCGAGCAGCCTCACTCGCTGCGCTCCTGCCTCGGAAAGCCATCCCTCTCATGACCCAGCGGAGACAAACGGCTCACACAGTGGTCATTTTTTACTCGCCTTTGATATACCTGCTCAGTTTCCTTGAGAAGAAAGAGCAGATTGTTTGTTTTGCTGTGGCCTCTTTCATTTCGCACGGGAGAAAGAGACCATTAATATTGTCTTGCCATACATCTTATACACTGATAATGCAGGCATTGCTTGAAGATGAAAAGAAATAGTGCATTACTGTCACCCTGGCAGATGACACATGAAGCTCTCACTCGGGCGCCTGCTTTGAATAGCCTTGATGCTATAGGGGTAGCAGAGGCATGGAGGAAAGAGAGAAAAATAGAGGGCAAAATGTAGGGAGAAGGAAGGCAATGTGGCAAAAAAGGAGGAATTGGGTTTGATTACAGTACAGTGTTGGAAGGAAAAGGGAATTAAAGAAAATAAAAGGCGAACAAAAAGGAAACAACATAGTACAAAAAAAAGAAAGCCACAAAGGAGAATCACAACGTTTCTTATATCCCATAAAGATGATACAGAGACTACTATATGTGTTTGTCTCCGAGAGATTTAATTTTTTTTTTCTGCAGTCGAAAAGTCTTAAATCGGGGATGCTGGTTTAAAGCACACACACACACACACGCACACACACACCCACACACACAC
This sequence comes from Terapon puta, assembly GCA_028564955.1. Classification (NCBI taxonomy): domain Eukaryota; kingdom Metazoa; phylum Chordata; class Actinopteri; order Centrarchiformes; family Terapontidae; genus Terapon; species Terapon puta. The sequence goes on from JAOXYL010000105.1 coordinate 18,189,233, forward strand.
ACACACACACACGTGTGTATATACATACACACACATATATTATATATATGTATACATATATATCCTCTGTCAGTGATTTGAATATGGAATTTGAAAATTGTGATCCAAATATTTGTAGCTCTTTAGTATTTATGGGCAACAGATTTCAGAGAGACTTCAGCTTAAAAGGACAGAGCATTGCAATCATTGCAATTCAAGAACAGATCTTCCTATTCCTGCCTTATTTTAAAAGATGTCATATATTATTATAATGTTCTTTGTTTATGTATCCAGCTGAGTGGCAGGATTTACAGAATTTTAAGCTGTTGTTTCCAGCGGTGCTTCTTCTCTTGTCTTTTTCTGCGTTCATACTTCATTAATCTGTAATGTTCAAATGCATTATTTATATCAGTAAATAATACAGTGACAGACAAGTAAGAGTAAAAATGTATTCAAATTTAAATGCTATTTTTGTTTTAAACCTAGCAAAATACTAAACTAAAATATTAACACATATTGTTTTAATTTGTTTACCTTCAGTGTTTCAGTTTTTGTTTGATTTGTAGTATGTCTTATATATGCCTTTGTCTCTGTCCCAAGTTTTGTTGCATTTAGACAGTCTGTGATATTAAAAAAAAAAAAAAAAGCTTTCCATTATTCAAATTTTCAGTCAATGCAAAAAACATTAAAAAGTAGCTTTGAGTGGAGAACCATGGTGTATTCATGACTGGGATGCCATATAAAAATTCTGTTTGATATGTACCGCTGTACTGTATGTATGCTAATAAAAGAGACTTCCATTTTGAAATGCATTGTACCTCCTACAGTACCATCTGGCTTAATACAGGCAAAAGGGATACAATGAATGCCAAAAATGCCAGAAGTGTGGATAACCATGTGAACTATTTCATTATAAAACAGAAACTCACACTGTGTGTGGGTATCATTTGCTTGACCTGGAGTAGATGTATTTCTGAAGTATGTGGGCATGTTCGGTTTATAAAAAGAAGGACCAATATGTATCGCTGGAATATTTCACAGCCTTAAAATCTGTCATAAGATATCATCATCCTCCATTTTTGCTTTGCTGCTCTCTCTGTTTCTCCCTCTCTCTCCCTTTCTCTCTGTCTCTCTCTCATACTCCAGCTGTCTCTCGCTGCCTCTCTCTGGGCATGTGACCTAACAGCAGACTTGTGGGAACTGTAGTGATGCTGTCAAGCTGAAAGCCTCCCCAGAGCCTCAGAGGAAACAACAGAGGCAAACATTAGAACAACCCCAAAATGTCGACACAAACCCGTGTATTTGTCAGGCTGACCTGGATTTGCTCAAAACAGCACTCAGTCTTACCATAGGATACTGTCACCACACAACATATTACTTTTTGAGAGATAGGAAAGCAGATGGGTTTGACATTGCTAAGTGCAGTTCACCTCTTCAGATGCGACTGTGCCGGCTCGCGTATCTGCTGTAAGACCCTTGTCAAGGCCAGACATTATTAAGAGCAAGAGTAACTCGCTGCAACAAACGAGACTTTGCCGCTTAAAGACAAGAGGAGGAGCCACTTGAATTTAAAGTGGGAATGGGAGTTGGTCTCAATCATAAAGCACCATGCACGCCACCATGCGTGCATCATGTGACCCTTCCATTCCTGTTAGAAACCTAAACTGAGAATGGAAAACCCAAAAAGTACGGCAGGTCAAAATTTCCCAAATCCCCCCTCCAGTCTTCTACCATTTCACTTTCCATCCTCTTTCACCCTACACCCAAAACATTCCCACTCCCACTCCCAACCCCCGTTCACACTTTTGCCTCAGTGCCAAACCAAGGTTTATTTCCCTGGTGGAAATATTGGACTGTCAGTCAGATCAATTGCCAGTGTCCAGGGCACTTCATGGTTCCTCTAATTATAATCCTGTGCAGCTGGCGCGGGCCCACGTAGCTGTGGGGCAGCCATTGTAATAGAGGCATCACTGGGCTATAGATGGATAGAGCGAGGCGTCGGCCAAAGCCTTGCAGTCATCGCTCGCGTCGGTGGAGAGGCTTTACTCCAGCAGTCAGAGCAGGGGCCAGGGTGTCTTATCTGGCTCCTCCATGCGGCTCGCTGTATGCTGGGGGAGTGCATTACCAATTCTCTACCCCTCTCTCTCTCCTCTTTCTCCCCCTGTGCCGCTCCTCGCTCCTCACATCCTTATGAGAAGTCTAGGCACTTTGCCATGTTCGCGTGTAGAGACAGAGGTGCCGTCTTCTCAGCTATACTGCACCCCGGATGGCACTAAATGACGGCTTCGCTTTCTTTGTGGAGTATTTAAAGTGCGTGCGTACGAGTGAAACTTCTGATTTCAGGTTCCAAACTAGTTTGCCAATAGCACAAGCGCAATTTTATTTATCCTCATGAATATTCTGGAGTTACATCAGTGTGAAGTGGCGGGACTGAATAACCTTCAGTTGTGTGTCTGTGACAAATATTGCCACATATTTTCTCCCTCCAAACATTGCAGCGCGCTTTCACGTCCTCACCAGAGGAAGTGTGAATACTATGTAGAAATGGCACTCCGCCGCCACCCCATCTCCTCACCGGCATTGTGCGATTCCCATCTCAACATGCGGAGAGAGGTGTGAGAGGAAGAAGGGTGAAAAAGACAGGAAGGAGAGAGGAAGGGAAAGAGGAGAGAGTGTGACAAGGAAGAGAGCGAGAGTGGAGACGAACAAGAGAGAATGAAAATGAGTGCAGACAGCAAATGGGTGGGGGCAGATAGCGAGGGAGCGAGGCGGAGAGATGTGGCGGAGGGAGAAAGAGACTATTGTAAAACAAAAAGACATTAAGATGAGAAAGTGTGCAAAGGAAACACAAGTGGAGGGGTGTGGGGGGGGGGCGCGGATTGGGAGTGTATGGCGGGTTGGAACTACTGAGACGGGGACGTATGAGACAAAGAACAACAAAGGAACGAAATGAGGAATACCAGGAGCAAACCGGCATCTGAAAACACAAAAGCTAAAAAGAGTTACGTAAGCAAATGCTGCTGCTAGGGAACTGTGGGCTTTTGCTGGAGACGAGGAAGGCTCCATGTCACCTGAAAGGGGAAAAGGGGAGAGAGACATAAGACATAATAAAACAGACACAGATGCTGAGGGAGGCATGAAGAAATACAGAAAAAAAGGAGTAGAAGGAGAGAGTCATGGGTGGAAGAGGTCTAAAGAAACAGACTAGAGGGTCCTCTATACAGCTGGCAAAATTGTCAGAGTATAGAGATTAGTGAAGGGGGGGGGGTGCATTTTAGAAAGGCAGAAAAAAAAGAAGAGGAGCTTGTATTGCTATTCAGAAAAAGAAAGTGAAGAGACTGTTAGGATGTACAGTATGTGTACAACAGAGAGTCCCAGAAAGCGAGTGGGTCGATGAGGGATTAAATGGCTTAGAAGGAAAACTGGGAATGTGTGTCTGCTCCGGTACGATTCGGTGTGTGCGGTGCGCGCGCGTGTTTTTATCCTGCGAACGTAACCTTGTGTTCCCTGCGCATGTTCCAAACCACTCAGGGGATGCCGAGCGTAACTTGCACTGTTTTATTAATAATTTAGACGTCTTGTAATACGGCGAAGCATTAAAGCGTCCTCGGTTGTCGTCAGTGACATGGCTGCGTCATATGTGTGCATGCGCGTTTGTTGGCACGTCCTGATTCTGTGTCTGCCATATATGCAAGCGTGAGTGTGTGTGTGTGTGTGTGTGTTTTTGGCCTCCAATATGAATTTGCATTGCTGCTGGTAAGGGGAGGAGGGACGGAGGGTATTTAAGCTGCATGGTCTGGCAAACCAAATAGACCATGAAAGGGAAAAATAACAATATCTGACCCCCCCCACCCACCCCCTCTCTCCCCCCACCATTCCCCACTCCCCAATTCCCAGCGGATCACAGACTGCAGCTCGAGCCCACTCTTCACTCTATTGTGTTTCAAACCACTGGCTCCCTTTGCTTCCCTTTATCTTTTATTTTGTTTCATATTTTTTGGGGGGGATTCTAGCCGTGGTAATGTTTTCCTTCACTGCACTCTTTCGGTCTCTTCTCTTCTGTCCTCCTCTCGGCATCCTGCCTCCCTCACTCCCTCCCTCCTCCCTCCCTTTCCTCTCTCCTCCCCTGTCCTCTCACCCCCTCCATCTTGACTCTTGGTCTGTCAGAGGTGTGACAGGTGTGTCACGACTCTCTCCGTCACTCTCTCAACTTGTTGACCTTTGTCTTAGAGATTACTCCGCTCGCAGCTCCCTCCTTGCCAGCGAGGATTGACAAGATTGCCTGGCAACAAAAGCTCCGGCTGATGCGCTGTGACCGTGCCACCCTGTCGGCTTCCAGTCAGCTGCCCCTATCTCGACCGGCCGCCGATTTGAGATCGGGCCATGAAGTGTGCGCGCGTGTGGGCGAGTTCACATTTAAACGTGTGGATGTGGGTGGGCGCGTGTACCCAAAAAACCTTTTGGTTTTTAATTGTCTCTCGACGTAAGAGAAAGTGGAAGAGAGGCGGTGACAAGACGAGGGTGCCAAAACTGAGGAGGACAGGAGAAATTCGGCAATAGAGACGTCTTAAAGTGAAGAAAACACCATGATGAAGCAAACTAGAGAGAATAGAGAGTGAGAGAGAAAAGAGACGGGTGTTAAAGAGAGGGAGGGAGAACGTGTCAGGAAAGATGCCTATAGAACTCTCAACCATTGTTTCTCCCAGTGTGAGCGGTGTATAATCACTCAGCCTTACCACAGTAATGACACCATCTGGGCCCGGGGAAGACGGCAGCTTCTCTCCAGCTGAAAAATGGATCGCATAGATCCAGGGCGATTAGAGCATCAGCTGTACACGACCTACCCTTCGAATGAATTCTAGCAGCTAATAACTACTGTAGGTGTTGGTGGGGAGTCTCTGCCCACCACCAGTAACAAAACTTGTTTATAAGCCAATGTTCTGAAGGTGTTATCTGTGTGATTTTTTTAAATTATTTTTGGCAATATGCAATTAGTTTATGTGTGCGTGAGCTGTGCATGTGTGGTAGAGTCACATTTGTTGTTTGGGTTTACTGATGGTGTAGCTGTCAATATCTGGTGTGTGATTACCACGTAGAGAAATTTTCCTTTAAACCTGCAGACGAGGCCTCTTTAGTCTGATTGGACATTGTTCACCTTAATCCACCCACCTTTTCATTTACCAACAGCAATCCCACTTTAAGCCTAGGCACATTTACCAGAAAATGGCTCCTAGTCCTACAGTCAGAACAACTCAAATAAAGGTCTGTCATGTTACTTCGGGCTCCATGTCTTGTGCGTTCATCGTGTCAGCATTACAGCATCCATTTTACTTTTTGAAATGACACCTCTCATTTGTATTTTGTTTTTACATTATTTTTATCAAGACGATGCCGGAAAAAAACGAGCGAAAAAAAACCAAAAAAACATGACAATGATGGTTCTCAATGACCTGTTGCCATGGCAACACTTCTCTATTGATCTAGGCAGCCCTCATCTCCTTTTACATTCGCCTTCACTCTCACTTCGCTCTCACTTTTTTCCCCTCTATCAGTCTCTCTTTAGTTACTCCCTCCATCCCAGGCCTCACTTGCTTTCCATCTGTCTGTCGTGTTCTGTCATGGAGATTGATGCCTTGTGGGGCTATGCTAACCTTCACCTGGTTCTAGCATACATTCTGCTCTTCTGTTCCAATATGTCAGATTAGATCCACCGCTACCTGCCTCATCCATAAACACATTTATTCAGAATTTAAATCCTAACCCCAGGCGATGATTCAGTAAATACTTTGAAGTGCAACTGCATAACGTGATTGCATTATTAAATGTTCTTATGTCCAAATATAGACAAACTGCAGGCTAGGAACAAAAAATGTAGTTCATGCTTATTTCAGATCATTTTAATTCATTCTGTAATCTGTGCTGCTTTTGCCCCCTGACACTCTGTTGATAACATGCCATGCACATTTTTTCCCCCTTTTTTATTTGTAGAACAGCTCTTGCGCACTATTTTGCTTGGAGAACTATGAAATTAATGAGTTGTTTAAGGTTTGCAAGTCTTCCATGTAAGCACCACGGCATTTATACAAGTCACACTTCAAGGTAAGATAAGAACAACTTTACAGCATATAACATTTGCAATTAAAGATAATGTTGTTATTCCAAACTATGAGTTCTATTCTGTTATATCTATAATGCGACATGATATACCTCTATATTGCTCCTTCATGTTAAATTCATTCAGAAGTTAATAATCTGATGCAGACAGAAATCAATTTATTTTGTAATTAAACCATGTACACACACCGACTTTTCATTTGCAATCAGCCAAGCTAAGATCATGATGACAGGGGATTCACACACAACTGCTGAGCATGTTCACTTATATTACTGCACGTCTGAGAGCACACTGTGTTTTTTTTAAGGCCCGAGTAATTGTGTTTTGTTTTTCTTTTGCACAAATTAACCTTAAAATTCAAACCAATCTTTATGCCCCGAAGGCTTCTCCCTAACTTGAGAATTTATCAGTGTGTGTTTATTTCATTTTATTTTTCAAAAGGTTTTTTTTCTCTTTTTTCTTTCACTCAAATGAATTATTTAGCCAAACAATGAGTAGAGAATTACTCGTTCTGTATACCATGTGTGGCGGGAAAATGATGTCCATATGCACAATCGCGCACATTTAACATACTCCTTTGTGAGTCGTTACAAACATACACAGTCATGCAGTACATGCAGCATTTACATTGCCACCCTATGCGGTTTCCTCATCTCTTTCTTTCAGACAGGACCATGACTAATGCTAGGAAAATGGCAGGGAATATTTTGAGCATGGAGGAGGCAATTTTTTATGGTCCAAGGAAGAATACATTTTAAAATGGAAACTGCACAGGCAGCTCGCAGACCTCCTACACAATAGCACAGTTGTAAAGCATGTGTGTATGTGTGTGCACATGTGTTGCGTGGGTGCACGGCTATGTGCTGCTCTAGGCCCCTAGTAGGTGGCTGATACATCATATTATACCTGCTAATGGACAGCGGCATCATTGCGATTTAATGCAGCTGATCTGCCTCACACAGAAAGTATTATTCTATAATGTACAAAATTCTGGTGTCATACAACCGGGGTGACGTTAGTAATATTAATATTGCACTTTCCCGATTATTTGCATGCAAGTAAACAAACAATTTACACAAGTAAATAAATGATCATGGTGGATTAAAAAAAATCTGATGTACATAAGCTGATGAAGGCGGAAAAGTAAAGGTGAAAAATGCATCACAATTTACAGAACAACTTCCTGCCTCAACTTTGACCTGCCGAGCTTGCCATAATTGTGTTTGCATGCAACAGGCGCATTTACAAATACAGATAACATTTTTATGCCAGTCTTTATCCGGTTTCTGTATCACTCGGTTCGTGAGTCATTCTTGATATGTTGCTGTTCAGAAGCTCTTGCTCAGAGAATATGCCTGACATTATCCTGTCTATACTCCCCTGTCTCCGTTTCTGACTGCGGCCCTTCTCCCATACCAGTCTGTCTGCTCCTCTCTTCCCCTTCCTGCCCGTCTTTTTTTCTCTGTACCTGCATGACTCCCTACTCCTCTAACAGCCCGTCTGCCTGTTTTCGCTCTCCCCTACCTGCCCGCACTCCTGCCTTACTCCGTGGCTGCCTTCACAGTATGACAGCCCACTAATGAAAGCAAGATAAGCATGCCAAGCAAACTGTTCATTTCAAATTAGAAAAAAAAAAGTCCCTCACACACACATAAAAAAAAAGAAAGAAAAATACATACCCCCCCCCTTCCCCTTCTCCCGTTATCATTGCTGTATTCCGCCCTCCTGTGCCTGTCCCTAGCTAGCCGGAGCAAATTTGATTGGGTCCGGATAGGGAGAGAATGGCAGCAGATAAGGCCCCCGAAACTGTCGCCAAACGAGGCCTGATGCAGGCGAGGATAAGGGCCGAAACGCAATTATGCCGGCAGAATTCTCATATTAAACCCCAAACACCAGTGTAACGCCGCTGCCACCTCCGTCGCCATTCCTCCACCCCCTCATCCCTCCATCCTTCCATCCCCACCTTTCTGCGAATGATGAGTGTCTAATCTCTGCGGGTTCAGATCTCTCTCCCAGGTCTTAACATGGCTGTAATCACACCCCTTGCTCCCCCAAACTCCCCCCCCCTCCGTCTCCTCCCCAACCCACCCCAGTCAGATGGACTGTGGCTGATAAGAGCAACGCTGAAGAAACATTTTTTTCTCTCTCTCTCTCTCTCTTTCTCTCTCTCCATGGAATAGGCCAGCACTCCTGTCAGCTTGTAGATAGTTACAGCTGTTTTCCTCTTTCTTCCTTAATGCGTTTCACACTTACTCTGAGCATCTTTGAGGCTGTAATGGGGGAATACATGTCACAGTTAACAGCAGCGCGCATGATTTGGGGTCTTCTGTGTCCCAGCCCACCAACAGCACAGTGCTGCGCCATATTCCATTTTTCGTCCGCATTATGCTCATATCCCCTTCTGTCTTATTCATTAGAGGAGGATTAAGGAATACTATGGAAAGACTGGACAATTGTTCGCTTCAACACTTAGTCACGACCCTTTCAGGAAGCAGCTACTAGGGCTGGAACATTTTCTGCTAATGACAGAGGGGCATTCCCCTTTCCCAAGGCTTTCTGTCAAGGAAAATGGACTCTAATTATAATAATGGCGACTAGCCGTGACAGTCAATAGAAAGGCCTGCCATTATCCCAAACATGGTGATATCAGTGTCAGCGAACAAATAAGTTTTTATCCTGTTTGTGTTGTATAATGTCAGGCAGTTTTTCAGAAATTCTTGAAAAGAAAATTCCATGAAGTAAAATTCCAGTCCTGTTAATCAATAATATGGAAACTTCTATGCTGTTAGAAAAGTCAAACAAAGAGGGACCGGTATCCAGATGGCATTGATGACATTATTGTGCAGGAAGAATGTGTCTTTAGTTGATGGGACTGCGTCGCTGTGAATAGGATAGATGATGGGGTGTTGAGGGGAGTGTGTGTGTGATGTATAGGGGTTGTATTTTGGAAGAGGTGTGGGGGTGGTGGTTGGGGGTGGGAGGGCTGGCCAACATGCAGTATTCTGCTGTTTCCTGTCCTCCTGCTGTGAGGGCCACGGCTGCCACAGCACTATTAAGGGGTCCGGGTCACCGCCTGCCGAGTGCTCCATTGTCAGCTGCCTGCTTAACAGACAGAGAGAGGAGAGAGAGGTCCAACCTCTATTGTGGCACCGTTGCAAAACAGCAGAAGAGACGAAAAAAAACATCTGATGACTGTATAATTACACAGTGAATGCAGTCCCTCCCCCACCAGCATTTTTCCTTTTTTTTCCTATTCATTCCCTTTCTTCCCCCCTGTCTCTTTCTTTTTTTCCGGTAGAGTGTCTGCTAATTAAGCGCTTCCATTAGGCAGCCTGTAATTGGTTTGAAAAGTAATGACAAGCAAGTTTATTTACAAGGTAATTAGAATAAAGGCAGGCTTTGTGCTGATAATAATCATTTACAACTGCAGCAAAGGAGAGGGGAAAAAAAATCCAGAATCACTGTTATTTGACGGACAGGCAGTTCAGCACACTATATGTAGTTATTAATGTTTTATCCCATCTGTAAACACACTGCACTCTACACATGGGCAGCCCTTTTTTTTCATCTTGCTGCTGTTTTGTTCAGTGTGCATACAGGCCTTTCTTTGATAAATGGATGAGATTGAGCTAAATCAAAGAAGACATGCTGGGCAGCTTTCTTCATCTCTTCCCTCCCTGCCTTCATGCCATCATTATACTAAATGCACAAAACTGGGCTGTCAGCTGAAAGCTGGAGACTCTGCATAGTTGGTGTGATGGCTTGAAGGGAAGAGTTAGACATTAGGCTATTCCAATAATGTACCATTTTCCTCTCACAGCGGATTGGTAGGTGGATACAACAGAGATGGCAGGCTCAGAGAGGGAGGGTTGACAGAGAAAGAGTGCGAGAGAGAGAGAGAGAGATGCATGTAGAGAGACAGAGAGAGGGAGAGAAAGCGGGAGGGTAATGCCCATGCACTTGGACATCTCTGCCCTTCACTTTCCAGGCAACAGATGGAAACAGTGTATTAAGGCACCCAGGGGCAACCCTGGGCACCCTGGCATAGCCGAGGCATGGCCAGGTTCAGGGGGAGCAGGTGGGCATCTGTTCCATGCCCTTAATCGCTTGCCGCACCCGCCATCCCTGTGGTGAGCTTGGCTTTTTGTGTGTATGTGGGTGTGTGGAGGGAAGTATTTATATCTGTGTACAGTATGGGTGTCTCTGTGTGTCACCTCTCTGCTGCCTTCAGTCAGGGGTAAGGGGGATTTACTCTCTGGTTGCAGGCTGGTTTCACAGGAGTTGCAGTACAGGAGCTCAGTCACTGGTTGCCACCTTTTTCTCGCACCAATGCAACTAAGTCAAACATGTCTTTCACTCAAACCGGAGGAAAATGGGGGGCTCGTGTTTTTTTCAGGCAAAGTAAAAAAATCAAGCACTGAGCAAAACGGCCTCCAGTTTTCCTGACATTTGACAATAAATGTGAGCAGACATGAATTTAACACGTGTGATCATTCAGACACAGGTGGACGATTTCATGTTATTTTGGATCTTCCACCTCACCATTATATAAAGATGCTGTTGATGATGGCTCTGAGACAAAGGCTTCTGATTACATCCAGACCATGGCTTAAAGGAAATATAATGTAAACCTCTGTTGTATAAGCGATATCCAAGTGAAGCAGCCCCGGACATGTGAACTTAATATGGCCTTGTATCTCGTCGCTGTTTATACAGAGATAAATGACTGCAGACAGCTGCGTTCGTGTTAAAGCAGCAGTCGAGATTTTGTTCTTCCTGTTGTCGGCTTGGATAAGTTTCTGTGCCTGGCTTTTAAATATTGAGTCAGGCTCTATAGCAAACATAAACAGCCTTCAGTAAATACGATTGGCAGTCATGTTTCAAAGCCAGGCTAATTCCATTAAGCTATTGATCTCTCTCTGCCTCAGCTTTGGCCGTGTACTGGCTATGAATACCTGTTTACTTTGCCCTGGCCCTGGGCTCTAGCTCAGTTTCATGCTGCCCGTCCGTCTGCCCGTCTGTACGCCATTCTTACAGCATGAGACTAACTTTTGCAGACATCTCTCAACATGGTGCTTGTGCATAGTGGATAAACACAGAGAAGCAGCTTGCACACTGCACAACAAAGCGGAGATGCTGACTGAGGTGGTTACTGCAAAACAGGTAGCTGCAGTTCCAATACAACTGGAATATACGGTCTTATTTCAGAATGCGAACGGTGGTTGTTTACTGACTGCAATCTAGAGTAATAAATCAAATGTTTACAACCTTGTACTAACACTTTGGTAAAGACCTCATGCATTGTTGTTCTTTTGTCTTCTGCGTCGTCCACCTATCTCTGTCTTTTCTGAAGTCTGCGACTCATTTCGCGTCATCGTTTGTACACTATATTCATCTTCTGCCTTCTGGCTATATCTCAGTCCAAAGTGATCTGTATGAAAAAAAGTATATTACTAGCTCTCCCTGCCTGAGCAGCACACTTTATTGCTGTCAAACCAAGCTTGAGATTTGGTGGGAATCGGGAGCAAAGGGGGGGAAGAGGGGGGAGAGGGATGGAGATGAGAGGTGAGGGGACAGAGAGAGAGAGAGAGAGAGAGAGAGAGAGAGAGAGAGAGAGAGAGAGGATGGCTCAGACTCTACTAGAGAGTTAGCTGTTGTTCCGCTTGAGTTTTACTTTACTGAGCAAATCATTTGGTTGACTGGTGTGGTGTGCCCCCCCCCCCCTCCAACAGCACTACCACTACCCTTCTTCTTCTCATCTCCTGTCCCACTCTGCCCTCTGCCGCTCTCCTCCAGGGCGAAAGGGGGTGTTTTTTGTGAGGCGGTGGGGTTGGATGTGGCTGGCTGTTTCCCCCATGTCCTGCTGGTCATGAGCAGGGGGTGTAAGCAACGATAACTCCCCCCCCAACACAACTCCCAGATCACCGAGCTGTGTTGGTGGTGTACAGTGTGTGCATGGAGCGTATTGCATATGAAGTGTGTCTGGGAGCGCTGCTGTTTTGTGTGTGTGGAAATTGTCCTACTTTACTGTCAATGAGGAGCTTATAAAATTTTAAAGTTAGTCCCAGTTAGTTTTCGTCTGCTTTTTGGGTGCAGACCACACACACATGCATAAGCCCACACAAAAAAATGGAGATGGCTCCCTATGAGTCTACAGTGGAGTTTATTGACTTTGCCCCTAGGTATTCTCTGTGAGCTACTTCACAGCACTGCCTGACGTATTATGGACTGAGGAATGAAGTGCTACTTAGGAAAGCAAGACCACATCCCGATCTTATTTCTCCTCCGAGCGCATCCACACACAGCGCAGACAAAAGACACACGGACAAACACGGGAACACGCGCGCGCACGGTCGCTGAGCTCTGAGGAGTAACGAAGCAAACAATGAGTTTCCACAGTGCATTGTAGCTCGGCTGCCCTGCTTTAAATGTGAGCCGAGTCATCAGCACTTAAACGCATGATTGATGGCACAGAAGTGAGGATGATTGTGGGATATGCCAGCACCAAATGACAAGCAATTACTCATTTTGTGTAATGAAAACCTTAACACCAATCATCGAAGCTTTACACCGTGCTAACGCTTTATGTAATATTATAGGTTCCCTCCATCCACCCCTACTCCCACCCCCGCTGCCATCCCTCGGGTGTCGCAGCAGACGTTTACTAAATAACATAATTTGTAATGGCTGAAGTGATGGCACAACAGGCCTGCTAAGTGAGTGAGCAGCGGCAAGTGTTTTATGGCTGAGGGTTGTTTTTTTTTTTTTTTTTTTATTAAAGCAGATCTATGGTGGAGAGCTGAGGGTCCTGGCAGGTCTACTTACAGCAGGCCTGCAGACATCAGTGCCATTAGGTCTTCTGATTACCATTCTAAATGTTTGTGCCGCTTTAGCCTAACACTATCAACCGTCCAGCAAGGTGTTGCTATGGCAACCGGGGCTTAATTATGGTTTTTATATGTGCGCGTCTGTTCTGTATGCCTGCGTGCGTGTTGTGTGTGCGGGTGCGGGCCCTCAGCTTTAGCCAGCATTATGCCCTGCGCACGCGAACGGGCGCGTCCGTCAACAGCTCTGTGGCGTGAGATAGCGAAAGTGCTGTCCTCCTTTCTCTCCTCTCCCTTTGCTCTGCCAAGACTACAATTACCCCTGCACTCCTCTCCTCCACAAAATCACTGTAATTATCTGTAGCCTGCATGGGCATACTGGCTGGCAACAGGTGCCATGTGAATGCTAATCACCTCCCTCTGGCCACATGCTATTCTTCTGCCTGGCCCCTGACAAACCAACTGTCACTGGCAGAAGGAAAGACACACCAAAGCTGCACACTCCTTCAGAGCCACATGCTTGTGGACAATAATTAGGCTGCCCAGAGATGTTAAGTTGTGGGATGTCAAGTGTAGTTAAAATGTAGATCTTGCGGATGTATGAGTGTGAGTGTGGCGTGCGTGTGTGTGCGCGCGCATGTGGGCATATGTGTGGATTATGTCATGGCAGCCTTTTCTCCT